>CM052025.1:16700000-17257500 GCA_028476575.1 Platygaster robiniae
AAGATCCCTCTTTATTAGTGTCTAGCTGTCTGCTGCCATTGTGCCTCCTTTTCCTTTGAATCTTTTCGTCTCCGGAATCGCGCCCCAGATGGCCCCGGTTCCCCAGTAGCCCCCAGACCGATCCCCTCATGGTCTCGATTCTCTGACATCTGTTTTGGGATTGTGAATCTGTATTTGTCCTGATTCAGTCATTAATTTTGTACTGCTTGCTGTACGATCTCTGTGGATCCCCACAGCACCGTATAATATTCAATGATTCCCCGATAATAATATTGAGCACTGGCCGTCCCCATATTACTACTACCGGAACGCCCACATGCTCTAGAAAAATTTCGAGCCTCCCCCCTGAGGACAAACACCATACACACACCGGCACCCACCACGCCACCCGCTGTTGAGCTTAATTGGGAGCCCAATGGTCACCGACTGGTCACGCATGCACAGGGGTCCCCGATAAAACCCTCACAATCTCCCATTCAATTCCAGAGAACGCCCTACTATGACCTGTTCTCGAATTGAAACCCAAAACGCCTTTTACCCCACTCAGTCCGCGAGAAAAAAATTCGGCCGCAGAATGGACGTGCAAGCAGAATGCCATGGCACAGGAATCCTCCATCAATCATAAAAATCGAAGAAAAGAAATAAATGGCAAAAAAAATACAAAACAATCGTGAAAAAAAAAACGAGATTGTGACTCAGTATAATGATAACAATAAACAATCATGAAATTCAAATCAGATTGTGAATCAATAATAATAGTAATAATAAACAATCATGAAATTCAAATCAGATTGCGAATCAATAATAATAGTAATAATAAACAATCATGAAATTCAAATCAGATTGCGAATCAAAAATAATAATAACAATAAACAATCATGAAATTCAAATCAGATTGTGAATCAATAATAATAGTAATAATAAACAATCATGAAATTCAAATCAGATTGCGAATCAATAATAATAGTAATAATAAACAATCATGAAATTCAAATCAGATTGCGAATCAAAAATAATAATAACAATAAACAATTATTAAATTCAAATCAGATTGCGAATCAATAATAATGATAACAATAAACAATTATTAAATTCAAATCAGATTGCGAATCAATAATAATAATAACAATAAACAATCATGAAATTCAAATCAGCTTGCGAATCAAAAATAATAATAACAATAAACAATTATTAAATTCAAATCAGATTGCGAATCAATAATAATAATAACAATAAACAATCATGAAATTCAAATCAGATTGCGAATCAATAATAATAATAACAATAAACACGGAAGAGGGAGAGAGGAAGCAAGCCAGATCCCACGGCAAGCCAGCAACCCGGCGCCATCTTGGACCCAACCCCCCCCCCCCCCGCCAAAAGCGAAGGAGAGAAGAAAGAAAAAAAAATCTCCCCGCGACTCATAACTTAAAAAAAAAACACATGGAGATCAATTTTATAGAATCCCAAATCAAAAAAAAGCGAAAAAAAAACGTCGGGAAAACAGAACCGCCGGCGTCCGGCACCGCACCCTGGCATCCAAGCGAGGGAGAAAAAAAACGTGGCTCGACCCTCACCCCCAGGTTACTACCCTGCGGGTTCCGCAGGGGTAGTAACTCTCTCTCTCTCTCTCTCTCTCTCTCTCTCTCTCTCTCTCTCTCTCTCCGACTAAACTAAACAGAGATACAGCAGTGATAAAAAAAAACTGCTCATACTGTGATTGTGAATTATGTGAATTGTGATATTTGTGATATCGCGATTTAATTTTTTCAGTTATGCGTTCGTTGCTTTCTTCATAAATATAAACAAAGCAGCTGAAGTTCATAACAATTTTTCACGTAAGTAATAATGAGAGCAATATTTATTGAAATGAGTTAAAAAAATTATTCACAGTGCGATTAACAGATTTATCGTTTTTTCTGTAGGATGAGCCCAAAGAACAAAAAGGATCTCAGTCCTGTTTGGACATATTTCATAAAAGTTGTGGGCGAAAAAGATTCCGCGGCACAATGAATTTGTGCAAAAAAATTGTCTTAAGAAAAAATAACACAACTAATTTAACGTGACATTCAGAATAAAAAGGCAGCACTCTGTTTAGTTCGCTCAAATGAGAAAATCGAATACAACACCGCAGGTTAATAAAAATCATTTCTATTTTAAGATATATACAAATAATTCCATATTTTGATTTGCACGTAAAATTTATTTAAGAGGTTTAAAAATTCACATCAAATATTCATAGAAATTAATATTTTGTGTTTTTGTTTTATTAGGCATCATCCTTGCAAAAAGTAGGAGAAAAACGCAAAAACAAAGAAACAAATGAATCACTAAACACGAATGACGCAAGGCCCCCTAAAAACAAGGAACAAAAAAATTGATATCATGTTCAGTGACACGCAATCATTCAAAGGTGAATTTTTGAATATATATCCATATTAATTCAGAAATCTATGCGAAATATAAAATACAGAATATAAAATACAAAAATTATTTTATGACAATGAAAATTTCCATCTTAACTATACATATTTTACATTTTTTCGAGGAAGACGAAACAAAATAACGTAAGATTGCGTTTTTTTTTTTTAAATTTTTTAATATTGCAGTTACTGTATGTATTTCAAAATTGCATATGCTTCGCCAATTCGATTTTACGAAAAAACTTCGAAAAATCTACGGATATTTTGAAATAGCATTAAACTGGGAAGTGGTTTACGCATTTAGACCATAACAGACCATAATATGGTCACCATATATTAGTACATGGACTGCTACGTTGGAGCGAAAAAAAGCGGGGGTTAACATGTCAAAGATAGGGGAAGCCGAATCGTACCGATGTTCCACGAGCTCGTACGAATCTTACGAATGTATAAACCATATATGTAATATTTCTATATGGCCAGCAGAAAGAGAAGTCTCTCCGACAAGACTACGGTCCCGATAACACTCTTTGTTCTACTTCAACACTTGTTTCTACTACGGTGCCAGCTCGACAAACTACGTGTTTATAATATCGTGTTTACATTCCATACAATCATAGCATGTATAACACTGAAAGTATAAAAGAGTCGCACATGCGTAGTACGACCGTCGTTATGTTCTATCCTTTACTCTTGTCGGAGATCCCTCTTACAGGCGAGAATAGGGAGCTGGCCATATAGAAGTATTACATATATGGTATAAACACGGCCTGTTCTACAATGTTGTACGATATTCTACGAGCACAGTGCTCGTAGAAAATCGGCATGATTGGGGTTACCCTATCTTTGGCATTTCAACGAATATATTGACCCCGCTATTTTTCCTGGAAACTGGGGGCCTATTCTTTAAAACTTTCTCGTACGAGAACTAGGGAAACTTGGAGTTTTAAAGCTTGTTTGGTTGGTAAGTACCAACAAAATAAGCTTAAAAACCCCAAATTTTACGATTTCTCGTACGAGAAAGTTTTCAAGAATAGGCCCTCTGGTTACTTTTAGTGATTTTTGGTAAAATATTTTTAGTACATTCACTAAATCAACTGAAAATTCCACAAAAAATCACCGAAAGTGACCAGTCAATGCTGCGATGAAAAAATTTATGATGAAATATTTTAGGATGCATGAACCACTTCCCAGTTCTGCGCGGCAAAATCAAATATGTCAAACATAGTTGAAAATTTTTTTTTCAAACAACCACAGTGATTTGAAGTTAACTTGGAAAATCAGTAAGAAATGCTGGACACAATTAAATAAAAAAAAAAATCAAATCTTACATTTCGAAATAAAGACTAAGTAGTTTCAAGTATAATTCCTTTTTTTTTAACAAAAAGTTAAGTTATAACATGATTGAGAGCAAGTTCAAAGCATTTTTGAACCCACAAAGCATAGAAAATTATGTATTTTAAAAAATTTTTTTTGCAATGATCCCTGGTTTTTATTTTTTCAATTCAAATTATTAAATGTAAAGACTTAAATGTAATAATTTGAATTTGATTGGAAACAATTTGGTGAACAACTATAAAAAATAATACAAACATTAATAAAACATGAATTTTATGAGTAATATGATGAATTTTGGCTTTTATTTATTGCAGAAGGTGAGAAAAAAACACTCAACGTTTACAAATGCGCTACTGTACATGATAACCTTTGATGACTTGCCTCTTATGACTAGAGAAAAACGTGGATTCCGCAAGTTTGCTGCAGCAGCAGCGCCTTTCTACAAGCCTCCAAGTAGGAAAACCATAACATCGTTAATCGACGCGAAGTACACAACACTTGAAGTAAAAGTTCGAAAAGATTTGGAAAATCTAAAAAGTGTTAGCCTCATTACTGACACATGGACTGAAACAGCCACCACCAAAAGCTTCTTGGGGGTAACGGTACACTACGCAAACCTCGAAACCTTCAAAATAAGTTCTGTCAACCTAGAATGTTTTCTGTTAGGGTCTCGCCACACGGTTGACTATTGAGGGTCTCAAATAGCGCATGTGTGCGCAGAGAGGGGTATCTTAACGTCTAAGAGCAGTGCAATTTTGTTGGACAATGCATCGAACATGAAGAAAACTATTTCTGATACATTTGGAGCGTCTGTTTTTACATGATTGAACGATTTCTTCTTCTTGCGCCAGACGTAAGTCAAGCCTTATTCAATGTTCGCGGTAGTCCTCAAATGCTGTCATAAGTCGAGATCGAAATACTCGAAGAAATCGTTGAACTCTTGAAACTTTGAGAATAGGTAACTCGCGAACTCTCTTCTGGAGATGTGACTTGCAGGAAGATAATACCAATGATAAATTTTTTGAATTCAGTTCTGACGGTGAAATCTCCAAATTTTTTGGCATGTATCTCCAGATGAAACTAATGGAGCACATAAACCAAAGGTTTGAAAACTACCTAGAAAAATACCCTATTTTATCTAAAGCAACTTTTCTCGATCCTCGCTTTAAAAAGCTCGATATTTCCAAAGCTTTGACGGTATCACAAGCTATGAAATCGATTTCAGGCGAGATGAAGGCCTTTTCAGGAGACCCTTCAGTTCTGAATTCAAACGATTTTTAAACTGATGCCAACATTGCCGAGACAGAAACCATCGATGAACTGTGGACTCATCACGATTCAAAAGTCCAAAAAAAAGCCATTGTCGATCTAGACGAGCCTGGAGGTATTTCAGCAGAGTTGCGAAATTATCTTTCACAAAACGTTATTTCCAGGATCGAGAATCCATTGAGATTTTGGATAAATGCAAAACATTCTTTTCCGAACATTTGCCCTATTGCAATCAAGCTTTTATCGATCCCAGCTACTTCTGTTCCCTGCGAAAGGCTATTTTAAAAAGCAGGCTTTATTGATTCCGACCGAAGAAACAGGCTCAACCCATATCGTTTGTCAAAACTTGTATTTTTGTCTTCCGTCGAAAAAAAAGACTGGGGGTTTTGACATGTGAGATTGAACTTTGAAAAAAAATTCATACAGTAAACTAATACCTTTATCTTTTTTCAAGACGTTTTATGCGTATGTAATCATAATATGTTCAGAATATGTGTCAAATACCATTTGAAAGCGATCTTCAGTGCAAAACTAATTTTGTGTTATACGCAATACTTTCTCTGTAAAAATGAAATTATTAAATAAAAATTTTTCAAAAACTCGAAACGCTCCGCTTATTTAATGTATCCGATCGACTATCGTTTTGGTTAAATGAGAGTAACTTTACACTTTACTGAACGTTACGTTATTATCATTATTATTATTATTATTATTTAAAAAATCAAAACGTAAGTCCCTGTTGTTTTCCTGCATGCATATAAAAAAAATTTTTTTTCTAAAAACTAGAATTCATCAGATATTGCACCAGGAGTAGCATTATTTATCAAAAAATTAAGCGCGCACAAAGTCAGCGTTAATTCTAGTACATAACTTGCTCTACTTAAAAAATTGTCGATATTTTTGATCGGTATTTAAAGTATCGATACTTTGAGATTAATATCGTACTTGATGCGATACTGAAAATTTGAAACATCGATCATGTCGATCGATACTTTTTTAAGAGTATCGCCCATCACTAGAATGAACAATATACAGAGGGTCGCTCAGGTACGAAACCACACTCGCACACACTTATATTCTACACAGGCGCACTGCACCGGCGCGCCGACAAGCGCGCCCCACCTTGACAGGGCCGGCTTGATCACGCCCAGTGCCCTGCCTAAGATCCTGTCACCGACAAAAATTTTCTCAGTGTAATTTTTACAAGCGGTTTTTTGGTATGATGTAGAAAAAAATTATTTAAGATATTTCGAGTCATTGAGAATGATAAAAATGTATAATTACATTTTGAATAAAATCTATAATATTTACTTTTCAATCAACACAACAAGGAAAAATTGTAATAAATCAAAACTTTCGTTTTGTAAAGTATTTTCAAAATGATATGCGGTATTTACTCTTACATATTCAATATTGTAACTTATAATGATTATAGAATCATTAAAAAAATTTGTTTCACACGATCATAATTAAAGCCAATCACTGATATAGTAAAAATGATTGATTAATTTCATTTGATTGCCATCAATATGAAAAACGTTGTTTTTATATTCTACGCCGTTTTCGTAATAGAATTAGTACATATTATTATATATTAGAATAAATAAATAAATAAATATTTATTTATTTATATAAACCTAATTGTTATGGTTTCGGTTCGAGTTCAATGATAACACCGATTTAACTTAGAATTAATAACACGCACAATTTATTTAATACATGGGAAAAATGTGAGTGAGACAGAGTTAACTGTGTGAGAGAGATGGAACACATACATAAATACATAAAAAGCCATATGGGCACATGGAGAAAAAAGGCATACATATATATACATGTGTATGAATGCGTTGGCGCGGGAACATTTGAAGATCGAATTCCAACACTAATAATTTATTATTAACATTAATAAAAATGAAATATATATAAGTGCGTCAGTGAACGTGCCCCTGCAAAAAGATATCCGTCCAGAGAATTCACATTTTGTGAATGCTCTACTTTACCGGCAATTTCAATAGTTCTAATACTTCTAATATTAGAAGATACCCGATAGGGATGCGATTTGTTCTTTTCGCATTAAGTAATACTGGTTTTACATTCGACAGAAGGGAAATTTCTCAATTTGTAAGCAGTTTTAACCAATTGAGAAAATACTACGCATCTAATGACAATCTGTTGTGCAGGACTGAATAATTTACAATGGGCAAAAATAATTTCTGCCTGTGGCGCTCTCTAGTATATTTCTGTTCAATAGTGGTCATAATTTTACTCCAACAGAAACTTTGTCATTGACTATCAGCAATGTTTACTTGCCGCTCAATAAAATTTGTAAAAGGCGCGCATCGAAATTCGAAGTGGATCAGTGTATATATCAGTTGGTGTCAGCATGCGTGTGCGAAGCGTCGTGTCATGTGTGTGTGTAGTTGTTCTGTTGTTCGTTCACCGGTCGTTGTCCTCTGTTAACATTTAATTACAGTCAAGTTTTGTATCAAGATTTCAAGATTACTGTTCGTTGACTGTGGTGTGCTTTTGTGCCCTACGCCTCAGTTGTTCAGTGATAAAACCATAAAAAAAACACAAAAACCAATACTTGATTTTCTGCGGTATTTTTGCTGCCGCGAGGTCAAAATGGATTTAGATGCTGACAGTGGAGAGGTAGGAATTGTTTCTGACGAAAAACGCATATTGTAATATTCTTAAAAAATGTTAATTCCTAAAATTATTAATAAATTTAAAAATGATTATCAATATATTATACATATATATCTGTGGCTTCCCGCCGTAAGGCCGGGTCTATATCCGACCAAGCGCAGTGTCGCAGATGTCGTACGCAGTTAAAACTATTCAACTTTTTCTGCGCGTGACCTACGACACCGCGCTGCGCCCTATATAGACCCGGCTTTGGAGAGAAAGCCACACATCTCATAACGTTCAAAATGTCATCAGAATATCATATAAAATGAGCCTTATGGCATAAGTGACTTTCTCTGTTATGGTGGCAAGCCACAGATATAATATCAATAAATACAAAAATGATAATGATTGAAAAATAAATGAAAAAATCAATAAATGAATTATAATTTTTTTTTTACTTATATCTGAATGGTTTTTTACATATGATAAATATTAATATGTTTTTATTTTAATGAGAGCAGTAGAAAGTGGTACTTTAATAAAACAAAATAATAATAAATAATAAAATAATTATAAATAATAAAATAATAATGATCTTGTGTAAAATAATTAAATCCAAAAATTATTGCAATTATTTTATGAATTAAATTATTAATTGTATATTATTTTTAATTAATAATAAATTTCTGTGTTAAAATCAACTATCAATTATGATAAACCAATAACAATCAATTTGATACATAATTTTGTATTTATTACATTGAATTTGAGTAATTATAAAATAATTTTTAATTCTAATAACAGGTAATATACATCAAATTTTTTATTGAGAAAAAAAATTTTCAATAGTATGAATAAAATAATATAATCACGAAATAAATTACTGATAAAAATTAATTCGAGGATAATTGTATATTTATAATATAATTATTAAATATGAAAATATTTATATCATAATAATATTCAATACAATAATACTTAATTTTTATTAGGTATAATTTTTCGCTCTGTCAATGTTGATTTTGGATAAAAACTGGTCACTCAGAGCTATTTTTTTTTCAATTTGTTATACATATTCGTCTAGCTTTCGACCACTATTCGTAGTCATCTTCAGGACTATGGACATCAGAGATCAATTATGGTAATCTAAGCACCATTCCAGGATACAATGCAGAACGGATTGTCAAAATTACAATATCGCAAATAACGAACTTTCCGTAGTCATGACTGCACACACTACAACTTCTAGTTCCAACTCTCGTGGAGAATAGTGAGAGAATAGTAGGAGTATCTGAATTGTGTCCTCGAATGGTGCTAAAATTACCATAATTGATCTCTGATGTCCATAGTCCTGAAGATGACTACGATAAGTAGTCGAAAGCTAGACGAATAAATATAGCAAGTTTTTTAAAAAATTAGCTCGGAGTGACCAGTTTTTATCTAAAATTAATTTTTATTGATAAATATGTATTAGTTATATTAAAAATAAATTGAAAATGTTATAAATACAAAGTATCATCAATAATAATAATAATACTAAAATTCATTATTGTTTATAAAGTAATAATAGATGAAACAATAATAAGCATGATGGATAATTATAATAAAATAAATTCATATCTCAATTATAAATTTTGACTCATTTCTTCCAAATTTATTCAAAAGCTTGATCTACCCCCTCTCCCCGCTCGCTAATATGTTCACAAATATAACTACAGTTGCATCTTTCGTTGAACCAATTGCCCAAGAAAATGCTCTGCTCAATCTTGATTTATCCTCAAATTTAAGTGCTACACCAAGTACAGAAAAGGCTGTAATATTGCCAGTTGGAAACGAGGGTCTTGCAATTTGCGAACAACAAAATGTACAAATAGATCAAGTAAGCTTTTCATCTTTTTTATATAGTTTAAATGTGAATGGTAGACTTTTTTCTTTTTTGGCTATGAAAAATAGGCGTTAATATAAAATGTTTTTTACATAAATAGGATCTCATAAACTTTTTAAACACGTCTGGTGAAGGCAAAATCATTTTGATGTCATACAAAAATCATGAAGACAGACTTCTCAAAACTGTAAGATCAGAGTTAATTCGTCTGATAATTCCGAGAGAGCAAGAAAAATTTTGCAAAAACCTTACAGTTGGAGAAAGTATACAGAAATTTGAGTAAGTTGGATTCTCGGTCACGTTTTCATTAATCAGTTTTGACTTTTTAGACGGTTTGACAATATTAATAATTTTCACAGTTTTTTAAAAACTTTTAAGGAAAAAAATTGTTTTTATCATTCAATGCTGAATGTTGAAAATTGAAAACAAATTACATTTGATTGTGAAATTTTGATGGAAAACAGGTGAATTTTAAAATTTGATGTGTGTGAAAATTTTGAGGGATGGCAATGTTTCGTCCAAAGTCATTTTCAAGTTCGAAATTAATTTTTTTGGCAAGTATAGTTCTTGCTACATAAAAAAGTAATGAGCAATTTATAAATAAAGTGTAATTATAATGGAAATAATAACCGGAAGTTTGACTGAAGAAATAAAAAAGGATTAAAAGAGAATTTGACACCGAGAGATTGTTTCATTTTTATTGTCAAACGGAAATGATAACTTTAGATTTGATAGTGACAAATATTATTCGAATAATTTTCTTTACTTTTGGTCATTCTTCAACCAATGTAACATTACAAATCTGTATGACCTGTAACTATATGTCGTGGCTACAAAAAATCTACAAATTGATATTAAGAGAAATACGTCAATAACCCGATCGATATCAAAACATCATCAATCGAGGTGTATTAACTGCATCACAATCTTAACTCATGTCAAGTAATGATTTATTAGAATATGCATATACAAAATCAAAAAGGTAAAAAATATCCAAAAAATATGAAAACAATAATATGTAACTTTCAAAATTAAAAACAAAAGTTTTAACACACTCTGCAGTAATTGCAACATTTTTTCGTTTTTCTATTTTTGTTAGTAAATATATTCTTTCATATCTTGGTCTCGATTATCAATACATATTCATTTTTAGATTGAATTGAAAGTATTAGGCATAAGCATATGTCACGCGGTTTCTAGTAAGGGACCTAACGACCAAAACCTCGATTTTGAGATTTTTAAATGGGTCAATAATAGGGACCACTTCGCTTGCCCTTGCCTCTTGACATTGAAAAGAGAAGTATCTTCAAGGTCTCGTTATTGTGAAACGCAGCATGGGTTTCAGAAGTGCCAGAAAATCAGAAAAGGTTCTCTTGTTGAACGATGTTTTGGAAACAAGCGACTAATATGCGAAACGGGTATTGGGAAAGGTCGTGTTTCGTGTTTCAAAATTTTAAACATCTACTTTTTCTCACAGTTCTGACCTTTCTATCGTTTTTTTCTAATTTTGACTTTAGTAGTTGTTCAACGAAAAATTCTGTTATGATTCATTTTTGTCATTTCAGACTCGGCAATTAATGGAATTTAATAAAAAATTGCTTCTTTATTTTCTGAAAAATGCCATCTATGAGTATGATTTTTTTTTAAGTTAATTTTCTGAATAACTTGAAGTTGCAAAATATCAAAAATATTAAACTTTTACAGAAACAGTAATGAGCAATGTAAAAATAAGGGATACATAATTTTTAATATCATTCAAAACTATCGAAAATATTGGTAAATCATAAAAAAACGCATGTGTGGTAATGAAATTAAATTAATCAATTATTCTTATTCTATTTTACTGGTGGAACGCGGCGTTCGAAACAGAAGTTCTAAAAAAAAATCACTCATATGGGCTACTTCTACCAACTTTGAATGTAAAAACACGAAATCCACGTTATATCATGTGTTTCGCGTGTACAGCATAAGAGAATATTATTAGAGATAACTTGGAAAGCGTTTTCTCATTACCTCAAAAGTAGGCTAGTTTCATTTCTAAAACTAGTAGGTTACTACACATCAAAAAAAGAATTTTCAATACATTTTTTATATAGGTTTACCTTTCATGTATTGTGGTATTTTAATCATATTATCACCACCATTGTGTAAATTAATTTAGACAGATGATTGATATTAAAAATAGCTTCGTCATCCTGGAAAACATCTCAAATTATATTAAATTTTCGAAAAATAATAACAATCAAAAAAAAAAATGTGAGTGAAAAAGTGAGTTTTACATGAATATATGTTCGTCGTCACTAGATACATTGAAATTTTCTCAAATCCGTTTGTCACCTTGAAGAGGACTAATTTACGAAAATTGAAGAAACATTTGATCAAAATCAGTTACGAATTGGTAAGGATATCGTGTGCAACGTTTCTACCTGACCCGCAAGAAAAGCTGAAGAAATCGAAAAGATGATCACTATTTTCGATCAAAATTTATCTTCATAATTTTTTTCTAAGTTGTTCGTAGTAGGTGGGCTAGGCCGGTACGAGATCCCCCCACTCCTAATCCCATCACGTGACCCCCCCATTCGCAGGCCCCGCCCACTTCCCCCTCCCCTCCCTTCCCCGCGTCGGTAATGCAGGGATCTAAGATGGCGGCGGTAGGTAAAACATGACGCGGTCGGTACTACCTCCTGTCGGTAAAACAGGGGCGTACCTACGGTCGGTATCGTCATAATGTTTATTTTTTTTTGGTTGTTTTGTTTTTTTGTTTGTTTGTTTGTTTTTTTTCTGTTTTTTGTCCATTTTTATTACCATTCATACATTTTCAATAACAATTGTTACATCAACAAAATATATTGTTTTATGCAGAAAATTCGCAGGCGTTGAATCTTCCTCCGAGGTGATGAAACTTCACCGGTTTCTTCGACTTTGCAAAATCTTCCAGTTTCCGTAGCTCGTCGGGGTCTTCTCGAAGCATCTCGCAGATCCTCTCTGGTAGGAAAATCTCGAATGCGGAATCGAGTGTTACGACGAATTTAGGTCCGAATCTGGTGACAACGGAGCGAATTCCACTGACATCGCAGCTCCTGTTGATTTCCAATTCGGCGACCTTCCGCGTTGGGAGAAAACTCTTGGCGCGAGCCACTTTGTTGAGTTTCGAAAAATCCATGTCGCTCGTTCAAAATTCGTCTTCGCAGTGACGCTTTGACGTTTGCGCGCCCGTAATTCAAGGAATAATTGACCTTGAAAATCTATTGCGCAGTTAGCGATGATGTCATCACAGCAAGCTTCGACACGTCGCCGTATGACGTCATCACAGTCCTATGCGATGATATAATCACGACAAACACGCTTGCCCTTGAAACGTCCGAATGCGTAGAAGTAATTTGATACTCCGATAACAGAGTAGACTAAACAATGAAGTCATACAGGCAAGTTGAAACACGTTGTCGGATGACGTCATTCTAAACAGGCTCAAACCTGCATGACAATTCTCGGAAATATCACATTCTTAAGCAATGACATAACAATCTATTAATAGAATGGAAATTTTTTTTTTGATTTTCAGTTTCACTTGGAAATACACTTCAAAATAAATTCAACGATAATTTTTTCTGTACAAGGGGCCCCACCCCGCCCCTTGCTGTGAGACACAACCATCATGTTAGTCCCTCCATTTTTATTTCCGAAAAAAATTACAATTTTTCATTCTTACATTTGTAACAATCTTTTATCATTGGAGCAATACCAACACAATCTTCATACATTGAATTCCAATGTTTCTCGCAGCGCTTACAACTAATAAATTCTTTATCACTTTGCAATTTCGGTGGCAACTTCTCCCAAGTCTGAGCGATACATTTTTTCCGAAAGTACAGTAAAAACTCTCGTGGGAGTGCGGCAATATCCTCGGAATCCAACTTGTGCAACCAGTCGGTGTATGAAAGTAGGGTAAAAGATCTCTTCATTGATGGTGTATCCCCCAATTTTTCCATCAACCACATTCTGAGTCGACGAGCGTTTTCTACAGCGCAATGATGATGTTGCACAGGTCGATGGTACGCGTTGAATTCACACGCGGAGACGCGCAGTTTATCGAGTGAAGGGCAGCCCATTTCATGCATATCAATTATGACGGGGTCGAAGTGCAGATGATGTTGCAGCCAGGTTTTCTTGTCCACGCCTTTGACGAAAATAAAGCTGGCATCCTCGAGTTGATCTTGCAGCACTTGGTTAAGCTCCTCGTAGGACACATCTCCAGCATCCCACGGAATGCCGTGGAAATGCTTTGTCAACCATTTATTTGTGTTTTTTTGCCGCAGAGACAAATCTTCCCAGCTGCACGGAGGTTAGAATAGAGTTGTTTTGAGGTCAGTAGACATTTTGAGTACTGCGAGCTCTTTGACGACAAACTCGGGCATAAAGAAGCCCTGCATGTCAACGACGTACTTCATCTTGACGTACTGACGCTCTCCGACAAATCCACCGTTTTTTACGTCTTTTCCCCCACCACCACTACCAACTACTTAAATTTCTCATACTTGACGGTTGACTTTTTATATTTATCATCATCCTTTTCCTTTTTGTCTGACACAGGTTTATATTTATCCGACGTTTTATCTTTGGACAAAAGACATCGACGATCATCGGTTAACTTATCCATCGCGACTGACGATTAATCAAGTTTGAACATTAATATATATGTAACCTAACCTTTTTATATAGATTTTCATACACACACACACACACACACACACACACACATTTTATAGTTTTCTAACAACGCCGCTGATTGGTTGATACTCGACAATTTTATCATGTATAATAAGACAGTACGCCGCAGTTGTGGCGGGAAAAGCTGCTACTGATTCAAATTCGAGACGAACATCAACTGGTCCAGTAATCAATGAATCGTTTTGCTTTGCACAATCAATAATCACAAGAGGTGCATTCTCTTTAAATTGAGTTTTTGTCAGCAATGGAGCATTTTTCGTTCCATAATACGATGATTGAAAATTTGCAAACATTTCGTACAACGTCGCGAACTGATTTCGTTGAAAATTAACGTTAAGATTTGTGTAAGGATAACACTGTGAATTCAGATACAACTTCATATCGCGCAAATTGCACGTATCAAGGTTGCTCATGTTTCCGGTTCTAACATTCTTTCTACCAGCTTGGAATCCAACGATAACATATCTTGGTTTTTCCAACTGTGTCGTAGTTTTAACGCTCCACACATGCTTGGTCGTTTGAGGCAACAGAGGATACTCGTAAAGTTCCCAGCTTCGGAAACTCATGGCGATGGTTGGATCCGTTGAGATGTAGTTCAGCATACGAATTTTCTCCAAGTCGGAAACTTTGACGTATGGAATCAGCCATTCTATTTTGTTGAGGGTTATTTTAAACTTCTCTGGAACTGCAGGATCTGCAACCGCTGTCTGCACGATAGCGTTTATGTCGGTGTTGGCTCGGAGTATGATGAGTTCATGCTTGGCGTTGACAATCACTCGCTGATAGTCCTCGGCGAATCCAAAGATGAAATCCAGAGGAATGCATATATCTAAATATCCATTGTTGTTGATCAATTGTCTGGCATCGTCAATGATCCATCCAGCATTTTCCATGAGATCTTTCTGATCAGGATTTTGCGAAACGAAGGCTTTCATTGTAGTTGTCAGACCAACGTTTTTCACCCTCTCGATCTCAATAGCGTTGAGTTCATAACGAATCTCTTCGAACAAGTGAGCTACACCATTATTGATTATAGACGTATTCTCAACATTGGCTACGCCGTCAGCTCGCGTCAATCTTCCTTGTATATGCAGCGAGCTCTTACTCGGCAACATGTACGAATCCTGGTTTTGTACACTGATGCGAATTTCATCGTTGTTGTTGTACGTTGACGATGCGTACGGCTGGTGCGCGTGCACTTCATACTGTGCTATCGTCTCGTCGAAGACGATCTTCTTTTCGATGGATAACATGGTATCAGACAAATTAGGCAGCAAATTTTCTTTGGACTCTCTGACCGAGATTTTTCAGGAACTGAACGTTCTGTCGTGTGAGTCGTTGAAGAGGTCGGCTTTGACTGATGATTTTTGACCATGTTGCTGGACTTTTATACTCTTCGTAGACGATGCCCATTATTCACTTTTTACATGTAGTCGTATAGTGATAACTTCACCTCGAAAATTCACTAGCTTTCCACTTTGATCGACTATGCGCAGCTGCATATGATGTATTACCTGTAAGACAATTGGATGATAAATGACGTGATTTGGCAATTCGATGATCTTATATCCTGGGGGCACCACTGGGAAGAACTCGTGGATGGTGTGTACACGCTGCTCGTTTATATACGCTCCTGCCGTGATGTTACACTCGATGCGTAAAGCGTTAACGGCGAGAATTCTCACTGGATAATCCGACTTGTGCGCGACGTCAGCTTCGATGATTCTCGAATCAAAGCCCAGCAGTTTACCGATGGAGTCTTTGGGTCGGAAATCAATCTCCCGATTGCATTTGATCTCGCTGCGTAGTGTGCTACTATTGGCTCGCAAACTCAGCTGGATATTTTCTGGAAGTACTTCTTTCAAATATTCCTCGATATTTCCCAATTCGTAGCTTCCAGATGGTATAGTAATGACGTCATCGCCAACATAGAACTTGTTGTTTCCCTCATCAATGTTAGGTATGGAGTTAAAAGTCAACAATTCCACTAATCCCAAGGAATATTTTTTCCGAGCTGACAGTTCGATTGGTGGAAAGTAGTGAGCTTCCAAAACCGACGATGTTCCCGAGAGCGTTAATGTTAATGAGTCCATTGTCACTCGTAGACTGATGCGTGTTCACACTCGAGCAATGCTTTTATCGAGTAAAAATTGTAGACACAAGTGACCACAGATAATTTGATTATAGTTTTGATACTGATCACGATTGTATTGAATTATGCTACCGACACCGAAATAGTCTACAAGTTCGCGAGGTGGTTGTAAATTACCAAAGCTGTCAAAATACGCAATTTTATTACCAGTTTTTCTATAGGCTACCCAATGCATTCCATAACCATTTTTATTATCCAGATTGATAAGGCTGCCTCATTTAACTTTATATTTTTTGGCAAATCGTTACGCATGTACACACCTCGAAAATATGGAATTTTTAACAATTTTGCATATTTCAACAAATCTACGTTGCTGAGTGCTCGGTGCGGTAGCTCTATACGTTTTTTAAATGAAGTTTCACACCAGCTCCCCAAGGTTTCAAGTACAAGCCTTTTCCCACGGCGATTGATTCCATTTTGAGGTTATGTTGCTTCGCTTCATCTAACTGTCGCTTGGCGGCTTTCGCGTCGTTGATGGCTTTTGCAACGCTAGCAGCGCCACCTGCCAAAGCCCCTGTAGCACTCAGTCCGGCAAAAACAGGTAGTAAAAACGCGGGAAGAATGCCTCCAACAGGCACAGGTAATACACGAGGCACTCGAACTTTCTTCTTTCCTCCAGCTTCTTTCACAGCTGTGCGTGCAGCTTTTAGAGTTGATGGTATGGATCCAGTGGCTTTTGATGCTATTTTTGCAGCATCGATGACTTTCCTCAAAGGGATTTTCTCCGATTTCTTCTTCAATTTCTTCTTCAAACCCATTCCAAGTTTTGGCTTGACTTTCATGATGCCGGCAACCCCAAGAGCAGCTGCTTTTTCTCCAACTCCGGAATCCCTGGCGTAGATACGTTCGATTGCTCTTTTTGCGAGGACTTTGTCAGCTTCGTGTCTTGCTGTTAGATTAGTATTTTTCGAGTACGCGATATCGTGATCTCTGCAGGCTGCGTCCAGAGGGTTTATACCCTGGTCTCCACGTGCCAATATTTTAGCAAGCTTGGTACCTGGCCCGCAAAATTGGTAACCCGGTATATGAAGTTCGACAGGGAGCTTGTTTACGAGAGTGTTGACGAGACCGTTACCTCTCACTGCCATTGCTCGACTGAGCACGAGGCTATAAAAGTCGAGTATTTATAGGTTTTCCAATCAGACGCGCGCGAACAGCCATGGAGTTTACACAGCAAAACGTCAAGTTACCAGTCATCAACTTTGATAATGTAACGGAGAAGCGGGAAAAAATAAAACGTCATGGAAAGCTGCTACCAAACACGGTTCGCTCTATAATTTGCGGCCCTTCGAATTGTGGCAAGACCAACGCTCTTCTCACGCTCGTCACGCATCCTAACGGCTTGAGATTCGAAAACGTGTACCTCTACTCAAAGTCACTCAATCAGCCCAAGTACGAATACTTGAAGAAAATCATCGAACCAGTCAAAGGAGTGGGATATTTTCCGTATAGCGACAACGAAGAGGTCGTCAGTGTGGACAACGTCAAGCAAAACTCTGTGATGATATTTGACGACGTGGCATGTGAAAAACAGAACAACATACGTGCATACTTTTGTATGGGACGGCATCACAACGTGGATAGTTTCTATCTCTGTCAGACTTATGCTCGCATCCCCAAACACTTGGTGAGAGATAATGCTAATATGCTCGTGCTGTCCCGTCAAGATGACATGAATTTAAAACATATTTACGACGATCATGTAAACACAGACATGACGTTTACACAATTTCGAGAACTGTGCGCGACCTGCTGGAACGACAAGTACGGATTTCTCGTCATCGACAAGGATAGTGACATTGATCAAGGTCGATACAGGAGAGGATTCGATTGCTTCTATAAATTAAAGTGATTCAATGACAATTGCATTAGTATAACCTGAACCACGATCGAGACGACATCATGGAGCGTAAAGATGTACTACATCAGATTGTACAAGCCAGTGAAGCTATCCGACGCAAACATCGCCTACTTAAGCGTGGAAAAGCTGCTATTGAGACGTCGGTGCGAGAAACGTTCAAGCCCATCATCGATCCGCTCCAGTCATTGAATAAACGGGATGTGGAAATGAAAAAAATCAAAAAGGAAGAAGCCAAAGAAGAATTACCTACGATGGAGGATACGTTCGAGCAACAGAGTGAAGATTTCGAGAGCTTTGATCAAACCATGGGAGATCAAACCTTCACACCGGGCATCGCAAGTTCACCAGCTCCTGTTGACTCTCTGACGAAATACTTGAACATGTTAAAAAACAAGACGCAGCAAAAGAATCTCGACATGCAGTATGGAGTACGGGCTTTGAAAAGTGGATTATTTATTGGAAACGCACCAATCAGTTTCACAGAAAACAAAATTCAAGTGGGGACTGAGGAGTTTGAGAAAACAGCAGGACTTATCGAACTATTATTCAAAAAAATTCCAAACAGTTTGATTGTGAATAAAATTGATGTGGAAAACTATAAAAAAATTATTCAGCAAACGAGTGCAGACAGAAAAAATTACCTACCTGACAGGAGCCTGCGAGGTGGTAGAGATTTGAAGTATCTGACATACGTTGCTGACATGAAAACGGGTTCAGGAGTTTACAACGTAGTTAATCGTGGATGCGACATCGACTATGTGCATTGGGATGATCCAAACGAACTTGTTGATCGCTTGCGACTTATACTTGCATCTCAAGCTGCTGGAAACAACAGTCATACCAACGAAATTAACTCAATCATCGAAGAATTGAGAGAAGCTGGGATTATATATTAAAAATCTCAGAGTCCGTAATCTCATTCGAGAGCTGGACAATGGCAAGTGTGGACGTGTTTGGAAGACATCTAGCCAAAAACCGCGAAATACGTGGGCCATCGGGTATTGGATTCAAACTAACTCCCGAAGGTCATTACGATCTCCAGCATAAAAAATTACTCAACGTTACAAAGGGTGATGACGAGACGGATGGTGCTTCGTATCAAAAAATAATTGATTGCGAAGAAGTGTTGACAACGGGAATGGAGCAGTTGAAGAAATCGTTGGAAACCTTGACTAACATGTACCAAAAACATGTGACTGAAAACGCTGCAATAATTTCATCGATACAGAATCGTTTGAAGCATATCGAGAAGGAAGTGTTTGTCGATGTTACACCACAAAAGGACGTTTACGAATAAAATCTCGTGTAAACTCGCATAGTATTCATTACCACCATGAATCTCAAGGAAGCACTAGTGGAAGAACTTCACAAACCAGCGAGAAGAAATTATCGTCGTCGTCATGTTGATATGCGAGGATTGGATGAAACGTGGCAAGCCGATCTCGTTGACATGACCGCTTACAAGGATAAAGGCCACAAGTTTCTGCTCACCGTCATCGACGTATTCTCCAAGTACGCCTGGGCTGTACCAATCAAATCAAAGAACGGTCCTGACGTCGCCGCTGCTATGAAGATTGCGCTAAAGGACCGACAACCTAAGAATCTACACGTCGATCAAGGCAAAGAATTTTATAACAAGGACTTTAAGGCCCTCCTGAAACAACATGGCATCAATATGTACGAGGGGGGACCCAAAAGTAACGGGAATTAGGTGGTGGGGGGACCGCGGAGGGGGGGATCGGGTTCTCCACTGGTTCTCTTCCAAGCTGCTACTCTCCCAAGTCATTGTGCAAAGTTCATTTGCTGTGAGTGCATTCGTTCGTCCGTAAGAATTTTTCTAGTGAAACGACTTTTTCCGTTTCGGCGAAAACGTGAAATGGCTGAGTGCGGAGAGCAACGCGCGGCTGTAAAATTTTGTTTTTTGTTAGGAAAAACACCCGCGGAAACCCTAGTGATGCTGAAAACAGCTTATGGGGATAATGCTTTGAGTAAAACGCGTGTGTACGACTGGTTTTCGCGTTTCAAGAATGGAGAGATGTCAATAGAAGACCAACCTCGTTCTGGGCGCCCCTCGACTTCAAGAACGGACGAAAACATTGAAAAAATCAACACTCTTGTTCATGAAGACCGTCGCCGAACCATCGATCAACTTTGTGAGATGTCTGGATTGTCATAGAGTTCAATTCAGAGGATTTTAACTGAAGATTTGAGCATGAGGAGGATTGCAGCCAAATTTTTTCCTCGCCTTCTCTCCGACGATCAAAAGGAGCGTCGACTTCTGGCCTGTCTTGAGCTGCAAAATCAGTTGGATGAAGACCCAGATTGTTTTCTCAAGGTTATAACTGGCGATAAATCATGGTGCTATGGCTACGACCCCGAAACAAAGCAGCAATCAAGCCAATGGCAGACACCTCTCTCGCCTCGTCCAAAAAAGGCACGCCAAGTGAAGTCCAACATCAAGACATTGCTCATTTGTTTCTTCGATTGCAGAGGTATTGTGCACGCAGAATTTGTTCCTCCAGGCCAAACGGTCAACCAACACTTCTACTTGGAAGTTTTGAAAAGGTTGAGGGAGAACATCTGGAAGAAAAGAGCGGTTCTTTGGCGCACAGGAGATTAGTTCTTCCACCACGACAATGCACTTGCCCACACAGCGCTGTCCGTGAAGAAATTTTTGACCAAAAACGGCATGACACCGATTGTTCACGCCCCCTATTCACCGGACCTTGCCCCCTGTGACTTTTTTTTGTTCCCTAGACTCAAAAGGGACATGAAAGGAAAACGTTTTGGGACTATAGAAGAGGTGAAACAAAAATCGCTGGAAGGTTTAAAAAACATTGAAAAAAATGAATTTCAGAACTGTTTTGAACACTGGAAAAAAAGATTGAACAAGTGTATTACAGTCAATGGGGGTTACTTTGAAGGTGATAAAAATTGTGTGTGAAAAAATTTGTCAATAAAAAAGTTGTAACACAATTCCCGTTACTTTTGGGTACCCCCTCGTACTCTACATTCAGCGGCATGAAGGCATCAATCTGTGAACGTTTTGATCGCACACTCAAGGGTAGGATGTGGAAACGATTCTCTCTCCAAGGACACTACAAATGGATCGACATCTTACCTGATTTGATGACGAGCTACAACTCTACCAAACATCGAACAATCAAGATGAAACCTAAAGATGTTACCGCAGCTGATGAAAGTCGTCTGCTTCGTGGAATTTATTCAAAAAAATATAAAAAAGAGCAGAGAAAATTCGACGTTGGTGACAAAGTTCGAATCAGCAAATACAAGCACGTCTTTGAAAAGGGATACACACCGAACTGGACAACGGAAATATTCACCATCGCTGCTGTAAAACCAACACATCCAACAACGTACAAACTCAAGGATTATCAGGACCAGCCCGTCGAAGGAGGATTTTACATCGAAGAACTCGCCAAAGTGCAACATCCTGATGTATATCTCGTTGAAAAAGTGCTACGAAAACGTGGAAATAAAGTCTTTGTAAAATGGCTGGGATTTTACAGTAGTCATAATACCTGGATAAATGAGAAGGATATGTAGTCAATAAAGAACATGATATATAAAACAGTTGTTTTTATTTACCAAAAAAATATATTTAAATTTATAACGCTGAATTCATTTCCGCACCACCAGAGCCCACGTGGGGTGGTAGAATTCGTGGAGCGTTTTTGGTGACGTGGTATCCCCAGTAGGCCTAATCCACGATCGAACAATAGACAGTTGTCTATAGTATTGCCTTATTCGCTAATATTTATAGTTTCATTAAATGATATTTACAATTCCTCGTCGATATCCATCAGTTCTTTTATTTTATAGTGGCCATGTTCCAAAGTGTCCGTTGTAGTTGTCAACAGGTGACGCTTGTCATCATATGGGTTTAACGCGATTTTTCTTTGCTGAATTGTTTGAATTTCATGCAGATGGGATCGAAACAGATGTTGAACTCGATACTCTGTACTCTTACTGTAAAAGCAATGAACATAATCATCGAAATCTATTGTTTTTGCCACAACTGATCCTTTGACTCCTTTGGCTTTTTTAATTCTATCCCTACCTTCAACTCGAACACTGTACATCTTACTTCTCAATGCTACAAATTCAGTTATGATTTTTCCGTTGCATTCGTCCTTCATGAGACCCACAACTTTCTTGTTTTTAAATTCGATTCCGAAACGATTAGGTAAGGGATAATCTGAGGTATCAAAACGGTCATTGTTTTCGTTCATCATTTTATATGGATCAAGATTTTGAATTTCATAAATCAGACTGTCTGTATCGGTATACAGAATTTTCGCGTTTGTTGCAGGTTTCATAAAGTCATAATGAAAAGAGTAAAGACATGTTTTGGATAGGTCGAGAACGCAGAAACCTATATAAATGGGTTTGTTCATTGTAACCTCGACGCGAGCTAATTTAATAGCAACTAAATTTTCATCAAAAATTGTTCGTGAGGCAAAATTCGGTTTTGAAATCAGGGCTTCTGCGCCATATCGACCCAACCATTGCATGACAAGTTTTATATCTACATGTTTCCTAACATTCTCCATGGTTTTTCCATATACTGCATTGTTCATCAATTTGTAAAGATTTTTTTCAAATTCATTTTTCGCATTTTTGCGTAAATTGCTATTTAAATCAATGTATGATTTCAACCATGGAGATTGCTCAAATTTCAATATTCTATGAATGCAACGCAAAACCAGTCCATGATGCAATGCCTGCCTCAAATTTCTATAATGAATGACATATCGCTTTTTGGATTCAAGAGTTGTTAAAAGCTTTTTACACTTTGAACCAGGTGGAGTTTTGTGTTCAGCACAGAAAGGTAAATCATTATGAGAATCATGAATTCCCGGTGGATACTCGAGGTCCACTTCAAGGATGTAACCTACTTCCGAGTCATCAGCTACATTCCAATCGAAATTTTCATCAAAATTTTCAACCCACTCGAAACCACCGTAAGGCAAGAATTGCGTCATGGCCCAACCATATAAATTATTTACATCGTAGTACATAAGATATTTGGTGTCAGATTCAGGATTGTAATCAGCAGGGTAGTATGGATTGTTTGCGCGAAAGTATCGATGACTACATTGCGAAATCCCTCCCCTGATACCTCGTTCAACGAAGAGGAGTTTGTCGATGTCGGTGAGAGGTTCTAGTCGGATGTTGGTGTGTTTCAGCATCGCATCCCAGCTGAGACTTGGTGTTGTGTAGTAGTGGGCAGGATCCAACGAGTATGATTTCAGACAGCTTTCTCGAAAGTTTTCAAACACATCCGCTAGGAGAAGAACGTCGGTTTTGAGATACAAGTCTGAATACTCTCCCAGTGTTTGGATGTTGAATTTTGTCCAGACTGTCTGCGCATGACTGAAATTGGTAAAAAACTTATAAACTTTTTTTTCTTTTTTTTCTATATATCGAAAATTGAAATAGTTTAATTACTTATAGTCCTCGTCGGAGATGTCATCGTCGGTTAAGGTGCTGTGAAAGGCTTCTCTCGGGGGTAGCTCAGTTTCTTCCAATTTCTCCCAAGAGTCGAGGTGTTCATAAGGAAAGACACCTTTTTGCATAAGTTGTAGTTGTTCTTCGTTAAAGTCACTGAAGATTCGTCGGACGATGTTCTTTTTGTCTGCTTCGAGGTATGAGGCTAACTTGTCCAGGGATGACGTCATAAAACGGAACGAGTCGATGAATCGGAGGGATATCTTGCTGTCCTTAATGTATTTCGTGAAAGAGATGTAGCGTTCCATCGTCTGCGGAAGCAAAGTGACTCGTCCCTCGACGCACTTGGAGATTTGTTTGATGATGAGGTGGCTGTCATATCCACTCAAATTGTGGAATATAATCTGAAAACAAAAAATAATATCCGTTATCTCTCTCGAATCTGCATAAATTATTCATTTTAAAGTACTGCAGAAATAAATAAGTTGATAAAAATTATTAAATAGATTACTTGGCAGAGATTTTTTCAATAATTCACTTACGGGAATAGTGAGAACATCCTGATATAGAAGGTTGCATTTTTGATGGGCTGCTCCTCTGAACTTCCCAGTCAAGTGGCAATGGTCTCGGACTTTGACTTGACCCTTCAATGAGCTTTTGCAAATGTGGCAGTTGGTAGAGTTGCGGAATGCCTCGTTCTCAGATGAAGTGAGAGGTTCCATAGGCTTGGGATCTTTCATCTTCTCCTGAACTTGCTCAGTCAGCCTAATCAATTCTTCGGAGAACCACTGCGCGGGATCGTGACCTCTATAACTTGCGTAGCGGGACTGTTCTTCATCGAAACTACACTTGACATAATAGCCGACGCTACAGGCTTCGTGAACTTGCACGACTCGAGTGTTTTCTTCTTTTTCAGACTCAACTTTTTTCAATAAACATTCAAAATCTGCATAAATGACGTAGGGAACTTTTAGATTATTTTTATGATTTGTGAATTCAAAAATATTGTTATTCTCTGTTGGTAATTTCACTTTGCAATTATTTATTTCTCTGCAGTCGATTTCGTGAGAGATCAGTTTTTCTTCAGAGCGAAAGTAGTGAAGACAACGGTCACAAATCCAATGTTTGTGATCACGTTTGGAAAGTTGAGTGCTTACAAGGCGTGAAAGATCTTTAATCCATACATAGTGAAAAATGAGGGGTTCGCATTCACTTTCATCATCATCATCACCATTTTCATTAACATAATAATTGTGAATAAGGAGTAAATTGACATGTTTTTCCAGTTTTTGTTCTGTGATATGAAGTGGAACGACTGAAAAATCTTTTTTCTTCAAAAGTATATAAACATTGACTGAAATATTATTCAGTTTTTCGAATAAAGAAACTTGTTTCGGCATGACTGGAAATGTAATGCCTTTAAAATTTAAGTCATTAGCAAACTTTTCATAGTTAAAACGTCGATCAACATTATTCACAGCGGGATGTAGTGCTGATAGAATAGCCCATTTAAAACACTCATCATAGAAATTTTTTACATTCACACATGCCTGTTTTCGTTTTATTGGTCCTAGTAGTTCGATGAAATAACTTCCACGCATAGGATTATACTTATTTATATGAACAGCAAGGCTCACGATCCGACGCAGCGTCCACCCGGATCCTTGACCTTGGAACTCTTCAACTTTCTTGAGTAGATGATCTCTCACATTCGTACTGAACCAAGTGTTGAGGTTCGTTGTTCCAGTGATGATTGCATTGCGGGTCTCAAAGTTTTTCAATTCAACCACCTCCTTATCGTTTTTTACAATGCTGAACTCTCCATCCAGAGAAGTATTTACTTTTAAAGTGTTTTCAGTTTTCAAAGCCTCTTGGATTTTAGCAATGAAAACTTCTTGTGTCTCAATTAAAAATTTTGTGATGTCCAAATGTTTGAGGTTGACGATGACTCCTGTGCGAATGTGATTCGTGAAAGCACTGTTAAGGTCTTCCCATTGCACACCATTTTGTAATCCAGCTCCACTCACGAGTAAACCACGCAACTGGATGATGTAACTGCGCAGTCTTTGAATAACCCGCGCACACTGAATTTTCACAACCCCACCAAGACTTTTCTCACTCAACACTCGAAGTTCATCAATGTTCTTGACAGCTCTATCGTTCAATGTCTGAATTTGTTCGGGATTCACTGCATCACCCCGAGTCAAAATTTGTTTTTGCATGTTTACCACCTCATACGCGGCCTTGAGTTTCGATTCCGCCATTTTTTCGAAAATTGAATGTCACTTTGTCACAACAAACTGTAGCGCGACAAAGTGTAGCGCGACAAAGCGTAGCGCGACAAAGCGATAGTAAGATGTTCAGAGTAATGCATGAAACGCGAGTGACTAATTATGGTAAAATTGAGTAGACTTATATAGAGGTAAATGACGTCATCACCAATCCCCTACTCCTCAACATGAGTCATAGATGGATTCTGATAATTGATCGATAAAGATAATCACCTCTGTAAATAATGGAATTAAATTACTTCTACTCAGAGTTCAAAACAGGATACTCAAATTACAACTGTAAACAAAAGTATCAAATGATAACTGTGCAGCGAAAAACGCTATGATCATATTACATCTAGGAGCGGAAGTCAGATTGTAAACAAAGGTCATAAATTTGTCACGATCAAAGATGCCGAATTGTAAATAGTGCAGGATATTCACAATGAGGTTGAATTACATCTACGCAGCGAGTGACTTTCCTAAACAAAGGTATCAGGTAACATTTACGCAGCAATTTTTTCATGTAAACACTTGGTTCTATATTTAGCTCAGATCAAATTACATTCACATCCGGAAACTCGATACTATTAACAAATGAGGCAAATTTTATCGCGGTGTCATATTTTCAGAACTTTCATGACATAAATAATAACATGAAATTGGTTGATTCTCAAATTACATTCACATCCGGAAACTTGATACTATAAACAAATGGAGTAAAGCTTATCTTAGTGTCATATTTTTAGAACTTTCAGAACATAAGCAATTGCAGAAAATTGATCGAGGTTCGAATTACATTTACGTAGTCACATACGATACCGTGAGAACTTCAACGCGGGTTAAATTGTATTGGCGTATTATTACATCTTCATCGTAAGTTCAAAGTGATGCAACAATTGAAGGTTTGTTTAACAAAGTGTCGATAAAGCAGTTCCCTACCTAAACGACTCGCTAGTATTTTGTAGGAGAAATCATCCTTGCCGACTGAGGGTAAATTATCAACTTATCAACCAAAGGTAACTTATCGACCAAGAGTAACTTATAAACTATAGGTATCTAATTAACTGCCGATAATTTTTTCAATGTATTGCAACATTTTTGAAAGTATCAACTACTTTCATCCTCAATCAATGATGATTATAATAAGTTATGGAAAATATTTTAAAATTTTTCCTCTGGAAAAACTGAATTAAAAATCCTTCAGCGTATAAAAATTATTAATACAATGGTCTACCGATGAGCTATTGAAATGAAGATTTTAATTCGCATAAAGTGCGTTTAAAAGTTTTTAAAGAATGATTCGAATCATTCGTCGTCGTCTTCCGAACGCGAGAAAAAGATAACGCGCCCGGGCAGCGAGATTAGACGGCGCGGTGTTTATGAATTCCCGCGCGGTATTCAAATTTCATCTCCAAATATCGGGACCGAAAAAAAATGAAACATTGACTCCATCAAAATGCCTATTATGCCTCGACGTCAGTATGATTTGATTCTTCAATCGTTATTGTCATCATCATGATGGAATATAATTTCGCCGATGAGTGGAAAATTCAAATTAGAGGAGGAGAAGTTACTTTGCCACAAAATATGCGAATACTATCTACTCATCAAAAAGAACGAATAGTCAGACAAATCCGGGATTTCTACGCAAGGCATCCCTTGAACTATCAAATAAAAATGGATCGTTCAACATATGAACTCAAAGGCGGATACCTCGTTCCTGTGAGTATAAATTTAAAATTTATTTCAGAAAAAAACTAGAAAATTACAAAAATTTTTCTATTGCAGCGTTTGTACGGCCGTATTCCACGAAAGGTGAGGCTTTTGGAAGAATGTGAAGAGATGGAGGAAAAACTAAGGCTCCTAGGTTCGGATGATGAAGGCCAAGTAGAAGTATTGAACTAAAAAAAAACGTGTAATCAATAAAAAATAAAAAAAAAATGAAAAAAATATGTAATCAATAAAAAAACAAAATAACAGACAAAAAAAATAAAAAAAAAAACAAAAAAAAACTCAAAAAAAAATCAAATGAAAAACACAAACAAAAAAACCTCAGGTATTACCGACCGCAGGTATTAGCTACATAAGGTTATATCAACCACGCTCTACCTTACCGACAGTAAATGCCCCCTGTTTTACCAACTGCCGCCATCTTAGATCCCTGCATTACTGACGCGAGGAAGGGAGGGGAGGGGGAATTGGGCGGGGCCTGCGAGTGGAGGGGGGTCACGTGATGGGAGTAGGAGTGGGGGGATCTCGTACCGGCCTAGATCATCTACTGTTCGTATGTCTTATAAAATTACTATAAGTCAAAATTAACTGTGAACAGTTCGTTTTACCCGCAAAATGATTATTGAAGTGAGCAGCTTGTTGTCAATTGAGCATGATTTTTTTGTGCGGCGTATTGATTGTGCACTGTATGATTGCGCAAATAAATACATATTTCTACGCTACGATCATAAATTAAGCAGATGTGGAAACAAAAACTTGTGTATTATCAAATCTATAATGTGAATTAATTTTTATACCACCCTGTGCAGAAGTACGTCGCAGCATATTACGCAATCGTTCAGTGCACAATGAATAATCTGCACAAAAAAATTTTGCTTCATTGACACCAAACCAAGTGAGCATCATTTTACCACATTTGCAGTATAAGCGGCATTTTTTCTTAAATGGCTGTAACTTGAGATATTTCTAATTCGTATAATCTGATATTTATGAGCAGATTGAAAAAATAAAAGAAGTATTGTACACAAGTTTTGATTCAATTTTCAAAGAGGAAAAAAACGAAAAATTTTATAAGTATTCAAATAGCCAATAAAATGAAGAAAACAATGGTGTATCCGATGAAATTAATTCTTAACTAAATTATTTGAGCAAACATAATTTTTTTTCAGTCGTTAGGAATCATGAAATGAATATCAATGATTAAATTTATTTATTCATGAAATAACCGATAAAATTCAATAATGTAGTGATAAAGAACAGAATTGCGCGCTTATTGGTTGATCCATCTTTCTTAATCCGCAATCGTTCGTCTGATACGGGCTCATACGGGCTTTATATGTAGTTTGTAAAAACACCGATACATTTTTTTGTCAGCTAAGCGATGGGGGTGGTAGATGATGAATTGAATTCTTTCAATGATTCAATGGCGATGGCCGTGATAGAAACATCTAGCCCATTCTAATAGCCTGTAATAGTCTAGCCGGTCTAGCCTGCTCCAAAGCGTCTAGTTTGTTCCCCTTCATTATATTGAAGAACCGGAGAACTAGGCGAAAACGGTGAAATGCATGAAAAGCAAGGAACGCAAGGACCGTGACTATAGAAACCAATTTTTTCGAGGTGTTCTTGACCTATCTTAAAAGAAAACTCTTTCGGCGAAGGAACTTCTCCGATGACTTAGGCCACTTTGGCCACTAAAATATTGGGGATTTTAATAAGTTCAGTATTTCAGCGACACAATTCAGTTTGTCCTCGGGAATTGAGATTTATTGAAATGAGATACAACATTGGGATAAAAGTAATAGAAACTTTTAAAAAATTATTCGGCTCTTGATAAAAGGTCTTGTAAAATATGTAATTGTTAAATCGTGAGTAATTAAAAAAAAAAAAAAAAAAAAAAATGACTCGTATGTAAACCCTAAGAGCGTTCGTATTGCTATTTAAAATTCAAAAGGTTTTCATTCTACAATAACTTATGCATACGAACCATACAAGATGAAACCTAAACGAAATTTCTCGGATTAAAAAAAATTTTTTCATTCGTGGATACACTCTTATTTTACAAAATTTAGACTAGCTTACTGTAAAATTAGAATTTATTAAGCAATTCAGATCATTACAATGATCGAAATAACTTATGCACTCCGGATTAAGCCACTTTTAATCGAGCGGGAGAAAATTTTTCTAAATCCAGATAAATACACCCATTATACAATAAACCATTGAGTTATCCATTCAAAGCTAGAGTGATTTTAATTCAAAACTGATACATATGGAAAATGACAACAAAAAAAACTTGAGAGAAATATGTAAACGTATCATCAGGGATGCAGGCGGAAATGGATTTCGGTGGTTCAAACCCCTGTGAAAATCCGCATGATACAAATTATAATACATTTTAAAATAAATAAACGCAACTATGAGTAATAAAGATGGTAATATCAAAAATTAACTTACTGCAATCAAGAAAACATAACAAATATTTTCATGCTAGTTCTCAAAGGTGAACGATATTTAGAATTCTAAATTGTACTTGCACTTAAGTAACAATAATTCTTGCTGCAGCATAACAAATTCTTATATTAAATATTCAGGGATAACGTTGAATATAGAAATATTTAATAAATGTGTCAACTCAGTGATTACAGGACATTTTCTGATTGTGAGGAATGCCGCGGTTGTCCTTTTCTAACCCATTGATATGACGTCACGGTAAATGGGAGTGACAAAGAAAACCGCGGCACTACTCAGAATGCGTACTGTACAAAGAACAATTGAAATCTACAATAATACTGAGAATATGGAAAATTTGTAGCGCTGGAGCATAAAGCTCCAAAAATCTACTCATTCTACACAGGAATCCAAGAAAATACTAGTATATTTTTTAAATCATACGAACTCCTGACGAAAAACTAAAAGTAATGAGATTCTATGAATAAAAAAAAAAAATCAAACAAACAAACAAAAACAAAAACGAAAAACAAGAAAAAACATAATTTCTCATTCATTCTTAAGTCTACAAGTTCTTTAGAACTTTTTATAAAACTCAAAATAGTTTAGTAATTTTAGACTAAATTTTAAGCAATAAATGCGCTTTCTCGACGAGTGGGAGTTGACGGAGTCGACGTCGCGGACTAAACTGTACCCACATTTTTTTCATAATTTTCTGAATCTAAAAGTTCTTTGCCACTTTTCACAAAACGGTATACATCAAAAAGATATCCGAAAGAGCGAATTCATTGTTGTAATTGAATAAATTTTTCAATTTTGAGTTTTATAGACATTGACAAAAACCTATTCAACTTGTAACTGGAATAAAGAATCATGTATTTTTTATTTTTTTTGTAGTACGGGGAATTGGGATACACCCTACATAACAATCTCAAAAAATGTTAGTAATGATGTCCTTAAAATGGCTTTGGTGAAATTTCAACCGTAACGCCCCCAAACCGGCTCCAACTCATCAAAAATCCTGAAATATTTTTAGATTTTCATCTGAATGTTAGCGCGTGCCCATAGAGCCCTCTTTTTCCATATGAATAACATAGGATTTTTTGTCTTTGTATGAGTCTCTATTATATTATTTGTGAGCGCATATACGAGGGGGGACCCAAAAGTAACGGGAATTAGGTGGTGGGGGGACCGCGGAGGGGGGGATCGGGTTCTCCACTGGTTCTCTTCCAAGCTGCTACTCTCCCAAGTCATTGTGCAAAGTTCATTTGCTGTGAGTGCATTCGTTCGTCCGTAAGAATTTTTCTAGTGAAACGACTTTTTCCGTTTCGGCGAAAACGTGAAATGGCTGAGTGCGGAGAGCAACGCGCGGCTGTAAAATTTTGTTTTTTGTTAGGAAAAACACCCGCGGAAACCCTAGTGATGCTGAAAACAGCTTATGGGGATAATGCTTTGAGTAAAACGCGTGTGTACGACTGGTTTTCGCGTTTCAAGAATGGAGAGATGTCAATAGAAGACCAACCTCGTTCTGGGCGCCCCTCGACTTCAAGAACGGACGAAAACATTGAAAAAATCAACACTCTTGTTCATGAAGACCGTCGCCGAACCATCGATCAACTTTGTGAGATGTCTGGATTGTCATGGAGTTCAATTCAGAGGATTTTAACTGAAGATTTGAGCATGAGGAGGATTGCAGCCAAATTTGTTCCTCGCCTTCTCTCCGACGATCAAAAGGAGCGTCGACTTCAGGCCTGTCTTGAGCTGCAAAATCAGTTGGATGAAGACCCAGATTTTTTTCTCAAGGTTATAACTGGCGATGAATCATGGTGCTATGGCTACGACCCCGAAACAAAGCAGCAATCAAGCCAATGGAAGACACCTCTCTCGCCTCGTCCAAAAAAGGCACGCCAAGTGAAGTCCAACATCAAGACATTGCTCATTTGTTTCTTCGATTGCAGAGGTATTGTGCACGCAGAATTTGTTCCTCCAGGCCAAACGGTCAACCAACACTTCTACTTGGAGGTTTTGAAAAGGTTGAGGGAGAACATCCGGAAGAAAAGAGCGGATCTTTGGCGCACAGGAGATTAGTTCTTCCACCACGACAATGCACTTGCCCACACAGCGCTGTCCGTGAAGAAATTTTTGACCAAAAACGGCATGACACCGATTGTTCACCCCCCCTATTCACCGGACCCTGCCCCCTGTGACTTTTTTTTGTTCCCTAGACTCAAAAGGGACATGAAAGGAAAACGTTTTGGGACTGTAGAAGAGGTGAAACAAAAATCGCTGGAAGGTTTAAAAAACATTGAAAAAAATGAATTTCAGAACTGTTTTGAACACTGGAAAAAAAGATTGAACAAGTGTATTACAGTCAATGGGGGTTACTTTGAAGGTGATAAAAATTGTGTGTGAAAAAATTTGTCAATAAAAAAGTTGTAACACAATTCCCGTTACTTTTGGGTCCCCCCTCGTAAGACGTCTCAAACATCGGCTTGACATTAAAATTACGATAGGCAAGTGTTGCAGTTAACTGCGAAATAAAATTCAAAACCGTACACCAATATTTCTCACGTTGGTAATCATGTAGGAAGTTAAGCCTTATGCGAATTATTGGTATTTTTCGAGAAAGTTGTAGTTTTTCGACAATTTTTCGACTGATCTTCTCCGGCGACAGTGCAAATTTTCCCAATTGCGAACTTATTAATAAATTAGAGTATTATTAGAATGAAATTCACAAATTTACGAGTGTTTTAATTGAATTGTAGCCAACACTGAGAAAAAGGTTTGTTCGTTGCAAATATGCTGTCCAATTTGATATTTAATTGTATATTTTGTATCGAGGACCTGAGGCGTGGCTTTTAGGGCGAGGACCAATTTATCTGCTGAGGCGTAGCCGAGGCTGATATTTGGTCCGAAGACAAAGCCACGTCCACGGTCCGAGGTGCAAACGATACTTTTTGCAAAACACGCGAAAAAATTGTACTTGAAAGAGTTGTACGGCCGCGTTGAATACGCCCATTTCCAAGCGGCAAATGCTTCATCCCTGGCAGCATTCGCAACATTCCATATTTCTTCCTTATCTAGCGCTCAACGGGACATATGTCTATCCTTGTCACGAACTAACTTGTTGGGAATGCTGGTACCTGGAGACACGTGCTGGAGCAATGCTTCAGTGCGTGTACTATTCAGGGAGTGAAGCGTTTGCCGGGCGGAAATGGGCGTGGTCAATGCGGCCATACAGGTCTTCGAAGTACAACTTTTTTGCGTGTTTTGCAAAAAGGAAATTTGTTTACTATTAAGAAATTTCATTTCAACAAAATGTTTAAGTGGTACAGTGTGTTCCATTAATGCCTTCACTTGTATTGCATTTGATTACATGGGTACAAAGTGAAGGCATTAATGAGAAAGACTGTAAGTTTAAATATAACAACGTTTTGGTGCAATTGTTCATTTGTTTCTTTGGCTCAAATATAAATTTATTTGTTAACCAATCTTATTTGCGAGGAAACGTATTTCTCAACAATTCACAAATAATCCATTATGAGCACCACAATAGCTCAAATGAATTGATGGCTTGACTGTAAACAATGTGTATTTGCTCGTATTCAAATATGCGATATTAACAACAAACGAACCTTATTTGATGTAAATAAACCTTTCTCTCAGTGTACTGTTCATGAAAAAATAGATACGTCATAAAAAATTCTAGGGTGCTTTCCATTTCAAATTGACCGGTCGATTCGGTACCTGATTTTAGATTCCAGCGAAACTTTTATATATTGCTTTTTGGTCGATTTGATGGGACCAAAGTTTTACCATTCGGCCTAAAAAAATTTTTTTTTTTTCAGATTTCTGGTCATTTTTATTTTAAAGGGAAATATCGATATTTTTTGTCTAAAGCAATAAGGTGCCTTTTTTTTGAATGCGCATAACTTCGCCAAAAATGGATGGATTTTGAATATTGAACACTTTAAATGTTTGTAATTACTGAGACTCTTAAGATACTGTAACGAAAGTTATCTTAATGTTGGTTACAAATTTGTATTCAGCAACAAACAAAAAGTTCAATTGTTTTTTAAAATTTGAATTCTCAAAATCCGTATTTTTTTATTTTTCAAATTTTTTGTGAATCAAGTTCACCGTTTGTACTTTCATATCCTAGAACCCCTATCAGCAAAAGTTTTTGTTTGAGAGATACGATTTTTCGAAAAAAGGCGTTTTTTCATATTAATTGTATGCTGTCTCATATATTCGATTCATTCACTTAAATTTTGTGAAACAATTATCTCCAGTCGTGAGTTTTCACCTGTAAACAGTGGATTTGATGAATTTCCAATGAATGCGAAAGTAAGAAATGCGAGTAAATTAATGAAATTCAATAGATGAAATAATGTACGTAAGGGCATTATTTATATATAATATAAGCACGTTTTTTGACGTTTGTCGATTATTTCTTTTTTTTCTTGTGGCAGATATATACAGAGTGTATAAGCCGGAAGTTACGACAATCATAGATTCTTCATGAAATTCGAAGACCATTTCTCTTTTGTCATATTTCACAAAATTACATATTATACGAATGATTTTTAAATTGTAAGTGGAGCTAAAGAACGCCTTCTCTCGACCAGCGGAGGTAAAAAAAAAGAAACTACAAATTTATCAAAACTTTCTCAATATTTTTGTGACTCGAATAGTTATTTTACCATTTTTTACAAAATTCTAAATTCTAAAAGATATTCGATTTAAAAGCTGAACAAATTTAATGAGGTATAACTTCTACCTGGAATATCTTTCTTGATTTCGAATTCAGTAAAAAGCGGCAAAGGTTTTTCAAATTAAAAAAATGAGGAAAAAATTTTGGTAAATTTTTAGTTCTTGGATTCTATCCTTATTTGTCGAGGGATGCAGCTGCTTGGATCCACTTTTGCATTTTGAATATCTTTTTTCATGTAGAGTTTTGTGAAAAATGCCAAACAAAAAATTATTCATGAATTCATTGAAGAATCTATGATTTTCTAAACTTCTGATTTACTTCCGATTTAAAGTTACCCATTATTAAACTTACGATTTAAGACACCCAGTATATATCTGCCCCAAGACAAAAGAACGTGATCGACACACGTGAAACACCGTACTTATAATATATGCAAAATGGTTTTATATCTAATGAATTGGTCGACGAGAGGATCGAATATTTCACTGTAATACGTCACTTATCTTCAAACATTAAAAGTTTTTCAAACATACATAGAAACACTCTTGCCTGAAAATAAATTTACACAAAATTGAAGTAAATGAATCGAATATATGAGGCAGCATGCAATTAATATGGAAAAACGCCTTTATGTACTTCTGGCATAGAAAACACGTTTCTATGCCAGCTCAAGATCTCTAAACGCGTTTTCTATGCCCTCAGTACATAAAATATCGTTTGTAACATAAAATATCGTTCGTAACAGGCACGGATGTGCGAATTTGGCGGAACGGGGAAATTACGATCCAAGGCGAAGCCGAGGACTGTAACCTGTTTTGCTTATGAGCACATCCGTGCCTGTTACGAAATATACTATTTTTCCAAAAAATCGTATCTCTCAAACGAAAAACTCTGGCTGATATTAGGATATCCAAGTACAAACAGTCCACTTCATTCACAAAAAATTTGAAAAAAAAAATGCATTTTGAGAAATCGAGTTTTTGAAAAAAATTGTACTTTTTGTTAGTTTTAAATAAAAATTCGTTATCAACATTCGGATGGGACGAGCGGGCGAAACCCTCTCGTCTTTTCACATTATTTATTTTATTTCTTTTATACATCTTAAAATTTTACTTCAAATTCTAAACTCTTGCTATTTTTAATTTCTTATCACTCGCTATTTAAGTGAACGACGCTCCGAAATTCAATTCACTAATAGTCATTGCTTGTGATTTATGAACTTGTTTTCAGGTAAATTAGAACTTCTTTTATAACTCTATTTTTAGAAAGACGTCAAGATAGCAGAAATCAATGAAACATTATTATTAAGACTTATTTTCAAATAATTATCCTTAGAAAAAACCCGGAATATTTCGCAATATCCGAAACATTGTTGGAATTTCTAACTATCTTCCCAGAACATTGAAAAGATTTCGTAATATCCGAAGTCATTATTGAAGCATTATTGAGACTTCTTCTTTAAAACTATCTTTGGGAATACCGAAATGTTTCACAATAACTAATATCACTATTTCTTTTAGATGACTGATTATTTCGCAATAGTTGATATCCTTATCGAGACTTTTCCAATTTCGCATTATGTTTCGTTATCACATCCGCTCTTTCGGTTATATAACCCAGGTAGAAATCATAGCAAGCAACGGTCTCTACAGACAGTTCACCCAACGCTGAATAAAGCACCCAACGCTGAATAAAGCTCCCAACGCTGAATGAAGCATAGAACGATATTTTGAAGTTTTCCAAGTTATTAAAGTTGAAATACATAGCAAAAGTAAATATTATTTTCTTTTATGGATTGTGTCCTTAGTAATGAATTTGTCTGGGGTTTACTCGAGAAGTGAAAGTTGGGCGGTAGAATAATATTCTACCCAGCTATCATGCATCCAAAGCTACCCTTCTAAAACTTCGAGGGGATCAATCACAGACAGGTTTGCTACAGGCTCAATTACACCTTCTGGAGCAATATATTGACCCTTCTTGAATATTTTTATGTCAGTGGGATTAAAGGAGTTCGAGCTATATAGAAAAGGAAGTGCCGCCAGCAAGCGGATTGCTAAGAGGGAACGCGAGCAGATTTTGCCGACCCACCCCTGCTATTTGAAATTTCAACTTAACCTTGACCGGGATTATGCGAAACAGGCATCAGGGAAATGGGCTTTTAAAAGATTTAGGATCGAAGGACTGGAGAAACTGGCTCCTTTCTGGACACGCGAAGGAATAGCCTCCTTTTCGAAACCTGGACCTCGAATTATTTGTAGTATACCCCTTTCTTTGGAGATACCGTGGGAGAAGGTTTTGGAGAGGGTATTAGCTCCGCCACCGAAGGCGTTACGACCTTTCCTCAAGGGAGAGGAACACTTAGACTTGCCAGGGCCAAATTCATTACGCGTCAATATTGTATCATGCGAAAATGTATCAGATGTTATGAATAAACGGATTATAGAATAAGATCCTTTTGTTGTTACTTTCATAAGCCTCAAGACGATTTTCTGCACCATCCCGACCCCCTTCAAAAGTCGGATCGAGGGTCACCGTAGGCCGTTGTCTACGGAGGGTCCTCCTCCTATTCGACGAGATTAAGGAAGCAATTCCTAGGCACATGCATCTGCCTAACACTCCCTTCTACGAATAATTCTTATCATTTGAGCTTCCGCTAGTCTCGCTCGTCACACGGAAAATTTTTGTTATAATTTCTTGAGTGTTAGTAATTACGAACATTTCAAGGGTTCAATATTTAAAATCTATCTTTTTTTGACAAAGTTATGCCCATTCAAACGGAAGTGATTGCTTCAGACAAAAATTACCGATATTTACCTTTCAAATAAAAATGACCGAAAATCAGGAAAACAAAATTTTTTCGACCAAAAGGTAAAACTTTTGACTCATCAAATCGACTAAAAAACAACATATTATAGTTTTGCTGGAATCTAAAATCAGGTCCCGAATGGACTGGTCGATTTGAAATGGAGAGAGCCCTAACTGCATTACACGACAATGACGTATTCTATCAATGAAGAAAATATATTGACATGAGGGGTGTATCATTGTATGTGAAAAAAATATATTCATTGGAATAATAGAAAAGTATTATGTTGAAACGTGAAAGATACAATACATTGATAACTTCATAAAATAATTGACAAATTATAGGTATATACCTATCTGTCTTTTTATTTTGTTCGTTCATTTTATTGTTGCTGTTGTTTCAACTACAATTTCATCATAACTCAACAGCATATCAACATTCTTATTCACAGTCACAATGAATTAAGATCTTTGAGTGTCAATTTTTTATTGTTTATTCATGAAGGAAAAATAAATTATTGGGAAATACTGTAAAGTATCCAATACAAATGATTTTTGTACGTCTTCGGGTAGAAAACCTTACGTGAACCTTGGCGCATTTGCTATCCTCGGACAAGGAGGATAATTTTTTGTCTTGGTCCTCGGAACAGCAATAATGCGCAGCGGTACACAATGTACTATTTTTTTATGAATAGAAGGCTGTAATTTGATGAAAATTTCGATGAAAATAAATTGTTCCAAAAACCCGAGTATGAAAAGTCACCTAAGGAATCCATAAATTGATCTATAAATCTCTAGTAATTAGGTTTTTCTACCTCTTTTTTTTATCAAGTCATCAAAAATTCCAATGTCTGCGAGGTCGGGGGTTCCGGCCGTCCCGGGACCGCAGCCTTCCAGGAAATCTTACCCAATTTCCACGAACACCGTCTACTCTACAGTCTACAGACCCCTAGACCCCTACCGCTCTGACATACCTCATCTGCTATCCCTACTCCTGCCTTCTCCCCTGCCTTTGCACCCTCTGCCTAGTACAGCTTCCGCAAGTTCCGCAAGTTATTCGAAATTCGAAAGTTTAAAATCTGACATCGCCATCTACTGGACTAATTTCTGTGAGGCATTTTCGAACGGTAAAAGAAAATACATAGCGGATAGAAGCAAGCACAAAAAGTCAGAAAGGGCTGATTTAGTATTACTATAACTGATAAAAATTTTTAAATAAAGTCGAAATAAGAATTTAGTTATTTGCAGGTATAGAAGAATCCCATTTAAAAAAGCTGATAAAGTAGACATTACGTCATGGTGGCTCTAAGCTACCACCGGGAAGTTAGCCCCCCCCCCCCACTTTCGAGAATTGATAATTTTTTTTTGCAATCGATAGTTTTTCGTTTGTTGAACTTTGTAAGACAAAAATCATCGTTCGTTTGATTATAGTTCAAAAGTTATTGCAAAAATAAATAAAAAATTTATTTCGGCAAGAATTTTCCGGTATTTTCGCAACTTTTTCGCGACTGACAGCGTGCCCAATGTTTTCCTTGGTGAAAAATATTGCTCTGACAATTTTTTGGAATTTGCCTAAACTCTGGTAAATGCACGCGAAGGTGAAAACCGGTCATCAGAGTCGCACGGTACCATGTTTTTCAACATCCGGGCTCGTAATTAACTAACACAGGGAGTTTAGGCAAAATTGAAAAAATTCACACAGGCGTAGAATCGTTCAAGGGATCGAATAAAAAAATTGGTTTCGATTTTTGCTCTGCGGAAAAGAGTGTTCAAATCGTTTGATGTACACACAAGAAATTGCGAATCGCAATGACCGGATTCATGAATTTTTTTTCCCCACTTGCCAATACTCCCTGCAAAAAAGTTGGTGCCCCCCATACGCAGAAAACTATCAAGAAAAATATAAGCATTTTTTCCTCTTATGTACTAAACCAGAATTTTTTAAATTTATTTATTAACATTGCAGGGTGCGTTAGTTCCGAATCTGCCGATACAGGCGCTTGCATCGATTATTTTTTGAAGTAAAACTTCTTAGGCGGCATGATCACTTTCAGGAGTGTAATTTCCTTAGCAGGATCCGCGGGATGATATATCCTCACCTATCATCATCACCTATCATCGCATATCATCCCATTGCATGAAAAAGCCTATATGACATCGTTTTTATTCGGGAAAAATGTTTAGATAAACAACGGGGCTCTACAGTTACTGACTCAATCACATTTTTTAGTTAAAAATATGATGGATTGTTGAAAAAATCGAGAATGAACAATGTTCCTCAAGAAACGCGTCGGTAGGGTAGATCTTTCATTCTGATCGAAAATGACAGATTAGCGACCCCCGGGAAGTTAGCCCCCCAACTGTTGAAAATTTATAATTTTATTTTTGCAATCGATTGTTATTCGTTTGTTGGAGTTTGATAGACAAAAACTATCGTTTGTTTGATACTAGTTCAAAAGTTATTGCAAAAATAAAATTTCGCGTGAAGTTAGCCCCCTACTTCCGAAAATTAATAATTTTTTTTGCAATCGATAATTTTTCGTTTATTGGACTTTGTAAGATAATAATCGTCGTTTATTTGATTATAGTTCAAAAGTTATTGCAAAAATAAGATATTGCGTGAAGTTCGCCCCCCTACTCCCGAAAATTGATAATTTTTTTTTGCAATCGATAATTTTTCGGTTGTTAGACTTTGTTGGACAAAAGTTTACGTTTTTTTTAATGTCAATTATTTGTTGTTGCATATTAAGCTTTTCGCATTTTCGGACACGGATTTAAACAATCGATTGTCGCGACATGGTCGTGAAATGTGTCAGCTGTGTCAGTGTACGTCAGTATATATATACAGTTGTCAATAGTCAACATAGTTGTTTTGGCTTGTTTTCTTATAGTCACTTACAGTTTTGCAATAGAATGTAAATAAACATGGACTTTCAGTTACTTTATCATTAAAAAAAAAAAAATGGTTGAAGAACCGCATATAAAATTGTGAAAAACTGGCTCAAAAGCCATAATAAGTTACTGCGGCGAATAAAAAAAAATGTTTTTATTTGTAACCTTTTTTAAACGGGCATTCATACAATTATTTAAGGGCCGCCGCTATTCGCACCGAAATCGTATCAAATCGTATCAAATACTTCGGGTATCATTGGCTCCGGGCATATATTACGGCACGGTCGTATACAATCGTATACTTTTCGATATCCGGTAATATTACCGTGTTTCAGTGTATATTTCCCGGGATCCGCCGTATGCTATTGAAATTGTATTGAATAATTAATTACGCACGGGAGTGTTAATATAATAAGGTGACAAGTGCAAAAAAGGATTAAAGAAGTGTCTAAGTAGTGGAAAATAAGGAATCCAAACCAACGTAGGGTGGAATAAAACAATTGATGTATATATAGGTTAGGTTTGTTTATTTATGTGGTTTTGTTGTTGATTTTTTTAATATTGGGAAATTGTTATGTTATTCTTCTGAGTATGATGTCTTATATATTTTTTGAATTATTTTCATTTGTTATTAATTCATGAGTAATTCGTATAGAGAAATTGAGTTTAAAAAACTTTGCAAGTTAGAAGACACTGTCCATCGCTTTTGACATAATGTAGCATCATATAATGCAATTTTATTGATTTTGCGCAGAAAAAATATGTTTTGGCATGGCAATTGAAAGCTTTGAAAAAAAAAATGCATTCACAAGAAAATGTTGTGACTTGCTTTTTCTCGTCTCTAACAAATATATGCTCTCGTTCTGAGTCAAGCTCGTCGACATTTGTCTCACTAATCTTTTGTATTTCATTAAAAACTTTGTTGAATGCGTATTAGGCCATAAAATAAATGTATTTTTTTTACTCATGAAATTACTCAATTTTATTTTTATATATATGAATTACTCATGAATTAATAACAAATGAAAATAATTCAAAAAATATATAAGACATCATACTCAGAAGAATAACATAACAATTTCCCAATATTAAAAAAATCAACAACAAAATCACATAAATAAACAAACCTAACCTATATATACATCAATTGTTTTATTCCACCCTACGTTGGTTTGGATTCCTTATTTTCCACTACTTAGACACTTCTTTAATCCTTTTTTGCACTTGTCACCTTATTATATTAACACTCCCGTGCGTAATTAATTATTCAATACAATTTCAATAGCATACGGCGGATCCCGGGAAATATACACTGAAACACGGTAATATTACCGGATATCGAAAAGTATACGATTGTATACGACCGTGCGGTAATATATGCCCGGAGCCAATGATACCCGAAGTATTTGATACGATTTGATACGATTTCGGTGCGAATAGCGGCGGCCCTTAAATAATTGTATGAATGCCCGTTTAAAAAAGGTTACAAATAAAAACATTTTTTTTTATTCGCCACAGTAACTTATTATGGCTTTTGAGCCAGTTTTTCACAATTTTATATGCGGTTCTTCAACCATTTTTTTTTTTTTAATGATAAAGTAACTGAAAGTCCATGTTTATTTACATTCTATTGCAAAACTGTAAGTGACTATAAGAAAACAAGCCAAAACAACTATGTTGACTATTGACAACTGTATATATATACTGACGTACACTGACACAGCTGACACATTTCACGACCATGTCGCGACAATCGATTGTTTAAATCCGTGTCCGAAAATGCGAAAAGCTTAATATGCAACAACAAATAATTGACATTAAAAAAAACGTAAACTTTTGTCCAACAAAGTCTAACAACCGAAAAATTATCGATTGCAAAAAAAAATTATCAATTTTCGGGAGTAGGGGGGCGAACTTCACGCAATATCTTATTTTTGCAATAACTTTTGAACTATAATCAAATAAACGACGATTATTATCTTACAAAGTCCAATAAACGAAAAATTATCGATTGCAAAAAAAATTATTAATTTTCGGAAGTAGGGGGCTAACTTCACGCGAAATTTTATTTTTGCAATAACTTTTGAACTAGTATCAAACAAACGATAGTTTTTGTCTATCAAACTCCAACAAACGAATAACAATCGATTGCAAAAATAAAATTATAAATTTTCAACAGTTGGGGGGCTAACTTCCCGGGGGTCGCTAATCTGTCATTTTCGATCAGAATGAAAGATCTACCCTACCGACGCGTTTCTTGAGGAACATTGTTCATTCTCGATTTTTTCAACAATCCATCATATTTTTAACTAAAAAATGTGATTGAGTCAGTAACTGTAGAGCCCCGTTGTTTATCTAAACATTTTTCCCGAATAAAAACGATGTCATATAGGCTTTTTCATGCAATGGGATGATATGCGATGATAGGTGATGATGATAGGTGAGGATATATCATCCCGCGGATCCTGCTAAGGAAATTACACTCCTGAAAGTGATCATGCCGCCTAAGAAGTTTTACTTCAAAAAATAATCGATGCAAGCGCCTGTATCGGCAGATTCGGAACTAACGCACCCTGCAATGTTAATAAATAAATTTAAAAAATTCTGGTTTAGTACATAAGAGGAAAAAATGCTTATATTTTTCTTGATAGTTTTCTGCGTATGGGGGGCACCAACTTTTTTGCAGGGAGTATTGGCAAGTGGGGAAAAAAAATTCATGAATCCGGTCATTGCGATTCGCAATTTCTTGTGTGTACATCAAACGATTTGAACACTCTTTTCCGCAGAGCAAAAATCGAAACCAATTTTTTTATTCGATTATTTTGCGACCGACAGCGTGTTGTAACGTGACAAAATCCCCGCCACCTTCGCAACCATTTCGAAAAAAAAAAATAAATAGTTGTCCCAGGTAAGTGATTGCGTATGGAATTTATAACTCGCACATAATAATAATATAATATGACATTTATTCACAATTAAAGTGCAATAATCGAAATACAAAAATATCAATCAAATTTATAATAAATTCCAATTATCCCTTTTCCTTATTTCCTAAAATAATTTCCAAATTTTCAATAAATTATCTCTCAGTGTATCTCCTAATTTATCCTATAAACCATCTCATCAAATACTTTCACAATTATTCCAACAAATTAGAATCTTAGTCGACCAAATTTTACAATCACCTCCTTTATATAATTACCTTTTTTAATTATCAGAAAAATTCCGAAATTTCCTGAGTCAGAAGGCAATAATAAACAACAAAAAATTCTACGGTGGGCAACTGTTTTGATCGATTCAGTATCTTGCAATGAGTTTAAATACCGCGTCTAATATCGAAAATCAAATCATTATATCAAGGATAATTCACTACCCGACCCAGTAAATTCGCAACCGGTAATTTGGCAATTCTACGGCCATCCGCCTTAAATGTAAAACATAGCCCCGGTCTCCTGACAATAAATTGACTAATTAGATCCCCTGAATCGACCAATACTTCACAAAGTCTTTAAAAAAATTCCTTTCGAAAATTCCTCAATCTGATTACAAGATTGAATTTCACCAATTCCAGAAATCATCGATCTGACTACAAGATTGAAATTCACAAGTTCCAAAATTTATCAATCTAAAATCTCGTCAACTACCACGACGCCATTGATTTTCCCCTACAAATTCCTCACACAAAACCCAGCGCCCACAGTTCAAAATGCCCTTCTGACTCATAAATGAAATTAAATAAGCACAATCGAAAAGAAAATAGTTTCCTATTCCGGAATTTTCCCGCACGTTCTAACCTCGAAAATTTGCCATTTTCCCGATGCCCACTCGCCCGTGACTCGCCAAGGGTTCTCTACTCACACATCCTACCCGCACTCCTTCTCTAAACCTCAACAATATTCCTCCCAAAATAATTTTCCATCCCACTAAACGGAAAACCTCAACAACGCGAAATTAAATAAATAATTAAACCCCAAAACTCTTACAATATAACTTCACTGGAGCTCTCCGCATCCGGAAGTCGTCGCCGAGGCGCTGTTGGCGTCGGTTCCTCGGCACAGCTTTACCTCTTGGAGTCGAACGTCACACACCTTTGGGCACTCGGCGAAGAAGAAGGAAGCCGGAAACTCTCGGCCTCCACGAACTCTCGACTTTTCTTCTGCGCATGTCAACTGGTGGGGGCTCCCCACTCGACGAGAAAATGTCTGTCGTCGAACTTCCGGAAAACCGGTAATAGCGATTCCTCAATTTCCCACTAGACTGTCCGAAATTCTTAGTACCAACACAGTACTAAAAAAATGCTGGCGTCGAAATGAAATAGTAACAGTTGCTACTGATGGCGACCAGGCCTCGGAATATTTGAACTCGGGCTCGATCAAGCAACGGTGATCGAGTCGAAATGGAGCCAGTGGTGAATATCGTAGGTTGTACTCCGGAGAAGTCGACGTGGAAATCTCGCCGGTAATAGAATCCAGTAATATCCCTGAGGATATTCTTGTCAGCCAAAACGCTCATTGACTACCCAGATGCGGATTACAAAATTATTCCCTAATTTCATTTCTTTACCCCAGTATCACGATTGAAATTAAACCTTATTAGAATTTCTGGGAAAATATTACTCTATTTTCAATACCTGAATAAACATATTCCCCGCTATCTGAAAACGCAAGTCTCTCATTCAGTACACACATTATTCCTTTTTATAATTATCAGAACATGAAAAATATCAAAATTTAATACAATATTCAATACTTTTATATAAAGAAAAATATTCATCCATGGAACAACACACACATTCTTCCTTATCTTTGAACCCCTTGGCGGACTCCTCGAGAACAAGCAATACCGATTCTTGAACCGGCCAACACAGAAAAGTACCCTATAGTGTATATAATATATATAAAGAAAATCAATTCACTCACCTCAACGTCGACCACCGTTAAGGGAAAGCTCACTAAATAATCTTTCATACCTAATATATGATATATCATAACCACCCCAACAAAATTCAAATTATTCAAAAATAAAAATTCATCATTCAAAATAAAAATTCATCATAAAAAAAAAATCCAACCATTTAAAAAAATAACAAATGACACGTTCCAACGGTGAAATTTTTCACCGTTTCAGTGTCTAATGTTTTCCTCGGTGAAAAATCTTGCTCTGAGTTCGAGGTCGAAGTAGAAAAAATTATAGAAATTCCGCATTTTTTCGATAAAGCACACGATTTGTGCAGAAGTTCAAACGACACTGTGCAAAAGACGTTAAAAAATTATAATTTTCTATGTTTAATGATATTGAAGATCATTCAACTTTGTGTTGTAACTTCAGTACTGGTTGTGAGCAAAATATTTATTGAGATTATTACAAAAGTTGTATGAATAAATTAATTTCTGAGAGGTTCTTTTTTTCAAGTATGTAATTTTCTGTTTTGCCAAGTTTTACGCATTCAAGTGGGATATATCCTGTGAAGCAATGATATAAACCATTATTCTCCGAGTTATAACAATTATAACAGTAACAATAATAATAATAATAATACCAATAATAATAATAATAATAATAATAATAATAATAATAATAATAATAATAATAATAATAAATAAACATTTATACTATTGAATTTACATGTATAAATAATTCAATTATTCCAATAATAAAAAATTTAGATCTTCGTGATAGTAGTAATTTATATATTAAAGATAATAATAATGAAAATAATATTTTTACATTAATTATCTACGTTAAACATTATTATAACCCAGTGAACCACTTCGGCCGCGGCGACGTAGTGACCACGTCGCCAGGCTATGTAGCCAGTTCGACGCCGGCACGGCAAAATTTCTCGGCCGGTTTCGTCGCGAGTACGTTTCAATGAGTACGTACCCGTTACGCCGCCAGTTCGTTTTAGCAGCGTTACTGCGAAACGCAACAGTTAAGGGGACACAGAGGCCGTTTTCTCCTCCTCCTCCTTCCACTCATTTGTTTTCCGTTCTATACGTCTTTCTCGCACTTTATCAGTCCCAGATAGCACAGTTCTTGTGGTTTTGACGTCTTCTTGACGTCTTACAATAGTGAAAGTTAAACTGATTTACGTCAACTTTGCAGCAAGGTACTGACACATTAGGCTTTAGTTCTGTCAGCAACGAATGATATTATTTGTTTGTCATCATTTTGGCATCATATACGCTCAATATGCGTGCAAAATTACGTGGTTACATGCAACAAGTCATGTTATTTTTACCTCACGTCATTTTCACGTCATGATCACACAATAAGTTTACGTTTTTTCAATGGCCTTCATATTTGAGTGAAACTTTTATGCAAAGGTAGAGCTAATAACAGACAATGAAATTGTCTCACACGCGGTGCTATCTGGGGTCTCTGTGTCCCCTTAAGGCACGTTTCCAGCTCCGTTTCAAGCGAAGTGAAGAGAAGTGTCATGTCGTGACACAACACATAAGACGTTCTTCGGGTGCCCGACGACACTTTTTATCAGTGTCCCCAAGTGGGATACGCGTACCCTCGCGTACCTTTCACACAAGCGCAACCTCGTGACGTCACCTGTACGTGAGCCGCGGCGGTGGCTCGAGCTCTACGTCGAGTGGGGGTAGAGTGGGGCATCGAGACAAGGCAAGTGAGGGAAAGAAACAAGTTGCACGATGATCCCTCGTTTCCGCTTCATTTGATTTTCGGCCCATTTAGAAATTTCAGCAAATTTCAGTATGAACCTCGTCATTTATTGAGGAACGAGGATTTTTGAATTTCGATTTCAACTTGAAATCAGCAATGTTGAATTTGCAAAAATATAATTCTCATTTTCGACCGAGTTTCTGAGTTGCTCGAGAAATCGGACATTAAGCTAATTAATAAAGACTGAAAATTAATAATTATTTGCGGTTATCGAATTATTTTTATAATCAAGATTTTTCAAGTACTATATTGAATATCGATAATTTATCAAGATAAATTTTTTAATAGTAGTTATTCTGTTACCTGACACTTTTCTTGTTTCATTTATTTCTGAACTTTGATTACATTTGAATTATGCATTTTATACAAAGTGTTCAACTTTGAACTTTGAACAATACATGGGTTTCCTCGACAAGTAGGAATCAAAACCACGGACTACACTCCACCAAAATTTTCTTCGTATTTTTTAGAGTCAAAAAGTCCTGTGCCACTTTTCACAAAACTCAAAAACGAAAAAGATATTCGAGTTTGAAATCGAAAACTTCGAACTCGAACATTTCACTGTCGTTTTTCAATTTCGCGAAAAGTGGCAAAGGATTTTTCGACTCAGAAAAATATGTAAAAAATTCAGAGGAACTTCGGTCCGTGGTTTTTATCCCCACTTGTCGAGAAAGCGCATTTAAAGTTCAAATTTCAAACTTGAATAACTTTCTTTCTTTCTTGAAACTAATCATATAAAAGCACGCACAGAAATAATAGCACATGATTTTCAGCTACACGAAATTTACAAAATTTATAAAAACTATCCGCCTTTACGGAAAATCTTACAAAAAGGATCACGCAAGACGGAAAACTGTGAAATCATGATTTTACGCATTATTTTATGCATAACGAATTGCACATAGGAATAGCAACGGATGATGCAAAATCATGTGGTATATTATGGCGATTTAAAATAAGCGAGCAAATACGAAACTATACATACTGGACATGATGGTTATTTATGATAATTTTAATGTTATATAAGAAATTTCCAACCTTTTTGTTGGACGTCACAAAAAAAATTACCAATTATGATGGAAAAATTCTATAAGTTGTATCAACTCGCACAGACTTTATATAATGGTTTGAAATCATGTTAAGTGAACATGATGAACTGCCTGTAGTTAAATCATATTATAATCACACCTAGAAATGTTATCTGCAAATATGGTCTTTATTATACATAAATGCAATTTAAAAGTATTCGTGTAGCCGTTTCCGCGTCACCCAAGAGGTAAGATCGTTTCGTTTTTAATATTTAGTGTCTACACTTAATATTAAAGCAAAACTTTTGACTCACTTTTATTAACGTGCTTTCCCACGTAGGTCTAATGCACGTATTTCAATTATCTGCACACCTTCATGTACTAAGTCAGGCATGCACAACTCAGCACGTACGGGCTTTGGGCCCGCACGGGCCCGCCGCGGGCTCACGCGGGCTCATGATAGCTGAGGAGGGTGGGAGTTTCCAAGTGACTTGACGGCAGGGGGGAGAGAGCGATGCACTCTCAAACTGACTGTGACTGACAGAGCAGTTTTTGGCGTGAAGTGGTCATTAATATCTCTATGAAAATGGAAACCAATATTTCCAGCAATTCAAATTCTTTGAAACGTAAAAGTCTATCGTTTAATAAAGAGTGGGAGCTCTTGTATTTATGCCAATCGCATGGGGGAGAGTCTCAGTGTCTTATTTGCAAGAAACATGTACAGGGTGCGCCATTTCTTATGTCGGTATTGTAACATTGAATAACTTAAACATTTGACAACCGATTTACTTGACTTCACTTGTTTTGGAAACGTCAATTCAGTACAATTTCAACCATGTATCGCTTCACACCAAAAGAACGCGCTGAAATAGTTACTTTGTACATTGAAAATAGTCGTTCAGTTGTGTTAACTCAACGAGCATATCGTCGAAAATATCTTGGCAAACAGGCACCATCTGACAACACTATTCGTCGTTTGGTGTCGAATTTTTGTGACCACGGGACAGTGAAAGATCGCGAACAACCCGTTCATCAACGACCAAGACGTTCAAATGAACTGATTGAAGCTGTCAGAGAGAGCGTTGCCCAAAACCCAAAAGTTTCATATCGTCACCGCGCTCAGCATCTCGGCATCAGTGGAACCACTCTACGGCGCATTTTGAAAGATGATTTGCATTTGTTTCCGTACAAAATGCAATTAACACAAAGAATATTGCCTACAGATCATCCACGTCGCTTGGAATATGGACAAACAATCGCTCGAATAGTTGATACTGAACCTGATTTTTGGAAGCGAATTTTAATGACCGACGAGGCACATTTCAAACTTTCTGGAGGCGTTAATAAGCAAAATTGCCGCATTTGGGGAACGCAGAATCCACACGAGATCCATGAAACGCCATTGCATGACCAAAAAGTTACTGTTTGGGCCGGCGTTTGCGCCAAAACCATCATTGGTCCTTATTTTTTCAAAGAGAACCAAACGATCGATGGAAACCGATATCGGTGGATGTTGGCTCACTATGTCTGCCCACAAATGCGTGAAAAAGGTCTTGAAGATTACTGGTTCCAACAAGATGGTGCGACCTGCCACACTGCGAATCAAACAATCCAGTTTCTGCAACGAAAATTCCCTGGACGTCTGATGTCAAAAAGAGGCGACATTGAATGGCCACCCAGATCTCCAGATTTGACCCCTCCAGACTTCTTTTTGTGGGGTTATTTGAAAAGTAAAGTGTACGCCAGCAAGCCGCAGACCATTGAAGAGCTTAAGGAAAATATTCGTGCCGAAATCATTGCTATACCACCCGAGATGCTCGAAAAGGTAATGGAAAACGCCGCAAAAAGGGCATATTTTGCTGTGAACAATAAGGGCGGCCACTTGATTGATGTTGTGTTCAAAAACTAGTCTAAATAAATTGTAAAGGACCAAACTAAATAAAAATACCTCATTTACAGAAATCGGTTGTTTTTTTTTCAAGTTATTCAATGTTTACATGCCGACATAAGAAATGGCGCACCCTGTACTTTGAAAAACCTACAACGTAAAAAAACATTATAAAACCTTACATGCTGAAAAATATGATAGTTACGTCGATGACTCAAGAAAGAATCTTTTTTCCGAGTTATGCTCAACTGATGAGAAGGTCAGTAGTTACAATTTGATTGAAAAAACGAAGTATTCTTTATTTCTAATAAAAAAAACTTTTCATTTGATTTTTTATAATTATTCGTTTGAAAAAATTTTTATTCACAATTTGCTAAAAATCGGATAATTGGACGTGCGTTTTTATCAAACTGAATAAAATATCGTATATTGTGAGTTATTTGCTTATTTATCAATATAAAGTAATGTCATTTAATTATTATTTCTTGTTTATGTTCTTTTTTTCTTATTTTTTATAGTTTTGTGTCAATAACACCAAAGAAAAAGTTAAGAATATGCAGCAACAAAATTTTAAGGGGAAAACATCGTATATTTTCAGACAGTAAAATGCTCTGCGGTTGATGTTGTTCGCGCAAGTTATGAAATATCCCAGAAAATCGTTTGTGGGCATCATTCTTTTACCGACGGTGATTTTGTGAAATAATGCATAATCACTGCTGTGCAGATTTTGTCACCAAATGATGTGCAAAAGTTCGAGTCCATAAGTTTATCAAGAATGACTATATCGAGAAGCGTGCAAGAGATGTCCGAGAGTATTCGACTTCAGCTGCAAGAGTGCATCAAATTTTTTGTCTCTGCTTCTTTAGCTCTCGATGAGAGTCTTGATGTATGTGATATTGCCGAACTCGCAATTTTCATACGTGGTGTAGACAAAGATTTAAATGTTACTGAAGAACTGTTAGATATCATTCAAATGAAAGGAACGACAACAGGTGAAGATATTTTCGACCCTGTCGTTGATTGCACTGATTCCATAGGCTTTAAATGGGAAATTCTGGAATCGATTGCTACTGATGGTGCGAAATCAATGACAGGCTCGAAATTAGGCTTCACTGGACGATTGCGACAGTTTTTACGAGAAAAAAATATTAAAAAAGACTCCATTGCGATCCACTGTCTCGTACATCAAGAAGCTTTGTGTGCCAAATCTATTTCTATGAAAAATGTTATGGACGTTGTAGTGAAAAATGTCAATTTCATCAGAGCTCATGGACTGAACCACCGACAATTCAAAGAATTTTTGAAATTGCTCAATAGTGAACATGCTGACATTCCTTACTACTGTGAAGTTCGGTGGTTGAGTCGTGGCGGAACTCTCAAAGGATATTTTGAATTGAGGGACGAAGTTGGTGAATTTTTGGAATTCAAAGGGAAACCATGCCCTGAATTGAAGGACCCTGAGTGGGTCGCAGATTTCGCGTTTTTGACAGACATCTCTGAGCATTTAAATGTTTTGAATATTGCTTTGCAGGGTGCGAATAACGTTATCTGGAATATGAATGATGAAATAAGAGCATTCAAAAGAAAATTAACTTCATGGCGCTCTCAAATTGAAAAAAAAAAACTTTGTTCATTTCCCTTGATGAAAACATTAAGTGATTCAAACTCCTTGGGTGTGAAAAAGTATTCAGAAATAATTGATGATTTGCAAGATCAATTCAATAAAAGATTTGCCGAACTCATGTCATTAGAAAAAACGTTGGATTTGTTCGTTTCACCTTTCAATGCGGAAATTGAAGATGTTCCAGAAGATTTGCAATTGGAAATAATCGATTTGCAAAGTAACACTCGTCTGAAACACGCGTTCAAAGACGAGTGTGATGTTATTGACTTTTACAGAAAACTGAGCGTTCTCAAGTTCCCTAATTTGCGAATATTTGCAGCTAGAATCATTTCGATTTTTGGTAGCACATACCGTTGTGAACAATTTTTTTCCCAAATGAAACGCAGCAAATCGAAATCAAGAGCGAATCTTTCTGATGAAAATACGAAAGCAGTTTTGCGTGTTTTAACAGCAAAAAGCATTTCTCCGGACATTGATGCCTTAGTTAATAACAAACGTTGTCAAATGTCATAATTTTTTGTCGAAATGACAAAATCCTTAGGAAAATTACAAAGAGTAAATGTTATACTAGAAATAAATTTGTTAATTAAACTATTTTGGTGTTTACAATTATATTAACCCATTCAACGAGCTGTACACTAGTTATGTAAATTTTTTATGGAGAAAGTGACTAAAAATACTTATGTTTTAATAAAATCGTAGCTGAAAAAAGAAATTTGTAAAAATTTTTTGCAATTTAAAAAAAATTAAAGTTTCATTCCTATTTCACCTGCATTTAAATGAATAAATAATTTCAATAGTAATTGAATTATTTGGAGATTTGTGATAGTTTTCTGATAAATTTATTCTGCATTCAATTGATTCAAGGTTTTTTACGAAATGCGACATAGTAGGAGGGCCCTCGGGAGTAGGTCAAAAATAAACATAGCTGATAAGCTCTTCACGCTCTTTATAGCAAGAAAGAAAAGATTATCTCGGCTACAGACAGGTTTCTCGCTTACACCTGGCTTTCCTCCCATTTCTCGACTCGCGCATCCCCTCTCTACCAACAGAGCCCACGCGGAGCCCACGGCAGCCCATGGGCCCACTCGCGGGCTGCTGAGTTGTGCATCCCTGGCCTAGTAGTATCGACGATAATGCCCATGTCCCTTCTACCTTCATACACCGGAAAGGCTCGAGACGCCGAGTCCCATACAGCGATTTGTCACAGTATAAAATAAATGTCTTTTTAAAACTGCACCACGTCCACTAACAGGCTAAAGAATAATGTTTGACCATGTGAAGCTAAACGTGGACAAAAATAGTAATAAACCATTTTTTTTTCTAACATTTCGAACCGGAGGTAGTACCTCTCTGGGACAAGAGGTATTTTTTAAATACCTCTTGTCTCAAATTTACCTCTTTTTTAAAAGAAGTAAATTTGAGATCACGTGGTGAACTCAAATTTCAAGTTCATACGTGTGGCATCGGCAAAGCATACGACTCTCTGGCTCCATCCGCTGATTGGCTGACCAGATGACAGCAGTTCTCAATTTGAAAAAAATGTGGGTTTAGCCGCAAAAAATAAAATACTTCGCCTCTGTAGACCCCTCAAATGATGAATTTCACGTGAATGATGATGTGAAATGGTAATAAAAATACTTTCCCATTCATTTTGGTACCTCATAAATGTATTTATATCACTGTATAATACTAAAAAGCATCGCTAAACATGCGTGTTAACGATATTTGATGCACGATGTTTATTGGACTGAAAAACGCTAGAGTGATGATTTTTCAGGCGTGTTTTGCAATATAACAGGTGTAAAAAAGTACCACGTACTGATTCGGCAAGGTTTTCTTCAATTTTATACTTAAATAAATTTTTCTCATCGTGTTAAACAGTGCAACGCAAGTGAGACGGTACTGTGACGCTATAGCGTCGCACTAAAGTTGCCAGGGTATATACGCAACAAGTGGCATATTCGAGAGCGCGCGAAAAATCGGCAACCTCACGGCGTCATGCACGGAAAATCGGCAACTATTGCGATAAAACCTCTTTTTTTCAGGCATCGTTTGGTAGCGAGGAATAAGATCGAGTTGGGGATTTATATTAACATGTTTTTCCAACCTCACACGTAATCTCCTATGATCAGTGGGTTCTGCTCGCCTTCTGTCGCCGCTGGTGTGACAGAGTTGTCATGCAGCCTGCAGCGCAGCAACGTTGATCCGCACCAATCCGCACATACAGGTGTGAGTGCAAACAAATTAAAACAGCGAATCAGACCTATGAAACTCGGTATCTCAAGCTTAGGAATCCCGATTCACATAAAGTTAACGGCACTACGAAGGCGCCACCAGTCTAAGCCGCAAAATAAGCCGGAAATGGCGGTTTTGATCCATGTGGAGACACCAAATACACTCGCGATTGCTTATTCGTGGAGGTGGTTGAGTGCGAGCGCGCTCACACACACTAACAAAAGTGTGGTAAGATCGCGGAGAGAGGAACTAAACGAGTTGCACAGGGCTGCAGCGAATAATTAAAATTTTGCACTGTTATCAACTGTCACTGATTGTTATTGCACTGAGCACCACTGAGCACAAGTGCAATGACCGAGTATTTTCGACAGCGGCCGTTGGCGGCGCTAGTAGACGAAGAACCATTTCACCATTCACAGTATTTCACGAGAATCCTGCCATACTGACTACGGATAATCTCCGAGGCAGCAGGGGAAAATAGCCGCGATTACTAGTAACATGTCTCGTTTTGCCAATATATTTAAATATGATTATGTACGCGTCAACGTACACTATTAAAATGAGTAAAAAACATTTTTTTTTCATTATCCTGGCTACTTAAGTACGACGCTATAGCGTCGCAGTACCGTCTCACTTGCGTCGCACTGTTTAACACGATAAGAAAAATTTATTCAAGTAAAAAAATGAAGGAAACCTTGCCGAATCAGTACGTGGTATTTTTTTACACCTGTTATATTGCAAAACACCCTTGAAAAATCATCAATTTTACGTTTTTCAGTTCAATAAACCTCGTGCATCAAATATCGTTGACACGCATGTTTAGCGATGCTTTTTAGTATTGTACAATGATAGAAATACATTTATGAGGTATCAAAATGAATGGGAAAGTAGTTTTATTTCCATTTCACATTATCATTCACATGAAATTCATTAATTGAGGGGTCTACAGAGGCGTTAAAGTATTTCATTTTTTGTGGCCCAACCTACATTTTTTTCAAATTGAGAACTGCTGTCATCTGGTCAGCCAATCAGCGGATGGAGCCTTAGCGTCGTCTGCTTCGCCGATGCCACGCGTATGAACTTGGCCAGGATAATTCAAAATTCAAATATGTACTTCCCTTGAAGGATTTAATAAAATTAGTTCTGTATTTCTGTACGGGAATGTGTACCTAACTACACAATATTTTCAACTGTGCTGACAGTTCTCGTTCCGTGGATTCCGCGGAGTGTAAATTATGAAACGTAAAAATGCAGACCAATAAAAAAATAAAGTTTGTTTACCAAGATCGGCACGGAATCTACAATTCTGAAAACATGAGATAAATTTTTTCGATGTCGTTATGAAAAAAAATTGTTGCATGTCAATAAATCATAATTATATCAAATATTTTATTTTGTTTAAAGAATATTTTACTCTCCCTACTAAGGGTTTTTTTTTCGTATGTTTGTTGAAAAAACAAAATGATTTTAATAAAAAACTTGAAATTCGAGTTTACGACGTGATCATGACACGGTTGTTTTCAGTTGTTTTTTGTTTTTTTTTTGTTTTCATTGACACCTCACATCACTGCCATATCCGCCACAATGATTGATGCTGATTTATGCAGATTATTGATGACAGTTGATGATATGTAGCGATCGAAGTTGACATTGATGTTTGATGATCGCTGGTAATCGCGATGAACAGCCAATCGCGAGACTGCTTTAGTATATTTGAATCGAGAGCACCTCATTTTCCTTTGTATCTTGCTTTCATTTATTATAACCTGGAGTTTCTTCAAATTCTATGAACAATAATGAAAATTTTAATTTTTCCTCTCTTTTTTTTATTACCACTCAATGATTGTGTAAAAATAAAAATATTGCATGGTTAGATACACATTCCCGTACAGAAATACAGAACAATTTCATTAAATCCTTCAAGGGAAGTACATATTTGAATTTTGAATTATCCCCGCCAAGTTCATACGCGTGGCATCGGCGAAGCAGACGACTCTAAGGCTCCATCCGCTGATTGGCTGACCAGATGACAGCAGTTCTCAATTTGAAAAAAATATAGGTTGGGCCACAAAAAATAAAATACTTTAACGCCTCTGTAGACCCCTCAAATAATGAATTTCACGTGAATGATGATGTGAAATGGAAATAAAAATACTTTTCCATTTATTTTGATACCTCATAAATGTATTTCTATCACTGTACAATACTAACAAGCATCGCTAAACATGCGTGTCAACGATATTTGATGCACGAGGTTTATTGAACTGAAAAACGCTAAATTGACGATTTTTCAAGGGTGTTTTGCAATATAACAGGTGAAAAAACGTAGCATGTACTGATTCGGCAAGGTTTTCTTCAATTTTATACTTGAATAACTTTTTCTCATCGTGTTAAACAGTGTGACGCAAGTGAGACGGTACTGCGACCATATAGCGTTGCACTAAAGTTGCATTTTATTTACCAGGGTAAAAATATCATCCGAAACTTAAAAGCTTTTCATTTCATGGTTTTTGTGTTTTTGACACAGCAACATTCGAGCAACATTTTGATGTTGCTCGGACGTTGTTCCCAGGGAGCGAGGGATGTAGGAAGAATTGTATCTCTCATTTCACAGGTGATCGGTTATTCACTCGGATTATATATGTATACTTTCCCAAAAAGTTTTAAAAACTGCAAGAAAATATCGGAAATTCCTGCATTGCGTTTTATCGACAACGAGAAAAATTTGAATTGATGACAGCTCGCTCGCTCACGCTTGCTGTCACTCGCCTTCTGACATTGAAACACATATTAACAATAAAAGTGAAAAAAAGGGTAAGAAGCTGTGGCATCCAATATATCTACTGTAGAGTCTGGAAAGAACGAACTTCTCGGGGCTGCCTAAGTAAACAATTCGCTGTTTCCAGTACGAAAAATTGTCTTCAAAATGAGTCGAAACGCAGTCAGGTAGAAACTCTCACTTCCCGTTCCAGTGCCATTACACTTACGACAATAGACACGTTACTGAGTTAATGACCTTCCAGATTCCAGATTTTGACAGGTTTTGTGACGCTTGGAGAATAAATCGTTCCCGAAATTCACCGTGAAGCTCCTAAAGCTTCGCGGTAATTAAGTGTTCGCTGTTTTAAAATTCGTTCTTTACAGACTCTACAGTACAGCAATGTATAGGTATACTGTCAACGTGCCTGCCTCAAACGGCAGGATGGGAGGCTCTGTCACATGTATGTATATATATATACTGTTGACTGTGCTCCAAAAAAAAACGAAAATCGCCGGTATCGTTGAATATTATTGATCTGCGTGTTAAAAAATTGTGGTTTGAAGCAAAAGAGCAGATAGAAAATGCGAAGTAGCAACTCTCTGACAACTACCGGTAAACAAGTGCAGTGAGTAATTGTGAGTGTTTGCGAGTGATACCTTGCTCGTCGTCAACTGTACACAGTTTTTACTTTCGAAGATTATAAGTGTTGCAACTCGGAATTCGAAAATGACGTTGAGAATTTTTTCTGCACTTAATCATTCAAAATTTATCTTCGGGTTCCTAACTCCTGCGGAGGTGAAATCGTGAGAAACCATTTTCGAATATAATGAATTGCATAGAATTTCATATTTAATCAAATTTCAGACTTTTTTAGACTGAAGTAACTGAAGGTGCGAGTTTTGAATTCATTCATAACTTTGAAATGCAAACTTCGAGATTCTGTTAATTATTTCCAATTCTGCATTACATATACTTACAATGAAAATAATAAAAATTCAATGTTTTAGTTAAAAATCACACCACGTTTGTATTGTAAAATTTTTTTCAAATTAGTCAATCTTATCTTAAAAATTAAGAGTTTTGTAGTTAAAAATGTAATTAAAATTATTTTTCAAACAAAAATTTCGGAGTTAATAAGAGTTTTACACGTTATTGTTCGTAACGTATTTCTTTTTTTCGATTGTCAAAATTCAGAAGCGAAGTACTTGAAGTTTCATTGTAAAATTTATACAGTAAACATGAAGTTATAATGTGTTGTACTCTTTTCGATTTTTCATCCTATTTTTCAAATTCAGATTTAAATTTGAACAAGTTTCGGTTCAAAGATTTAATGATACAATGAGTTAGGAATTTGGTCGCCAGTTTTTCAATATCTCGATTTTTTTGTTCTAAATAGAGATTTCGAAATGCTCTTATATTCATGCATATAAAATAGCGTACATAATATTTGTATCTGAGTAATTTACAAAATTGTATAAGAAGACGCGAAAATAAACGGTCTTAGTCACCGTTTTTTAAGTGTACAAATATGTGAGGCTCCGCGAGGAAAGGCGTTTAACTCAAAAAGAGCTAAAGTCTATTTCAGTCTATCTTCATTTTTCAATCGCTCCGTCTTTTGTCTTTTGTGTTTTTTCGAAAGTGCAAATAAATCTTAGCTTTTTTTTAGTTGAACGCCTCTTTCTCGCAGAGCCTCACATATTTTTTACGAATTTCTCGGATTTCCTGTTACAATGTGGTGAAACAGTAGCGAACGCAGGGGCGGGGATGTTTAGAGGGTTCGAAAAGCCCCTCTCGTCCACCCGATATTTTCGTCTGAATAAATTTGCTAACTATTTTTTCTTTTACATTCACGACCAACTAAAGTGCTATAAAAAAACTCAATAGTTTAGTGCATAGTATACAACATTGTTCATGCAAAATTCTGAAAACAAATAAATTCGATCGCAGAGGAGTTCTCTCCTGAGTTCCCAGGAGAATTCAAAAAGTTCTACGATTTCTTTCCTCATAAATTTTTTGCAATATCAATTGTTCATGAAATAATGTACAAAATTGTTCATGCGAAATTCCTGAAATGAATAAATTTGATCTGAATTTATAGAATTTTCATGAAGTATGCTATTCATCAAATTTTGTAGTAGTTGCTGATATTTTCATAGATTTCTAGTATTTCTATGGCTCGCTTAATAGATTTTAAAAAATTTATGCTATTGTATCGAAACTTCCACTGATTTTAAATATTTATATTTATGTATCATATTCTGTTACATATTGATTTTATGAAAAATTTCAAAGGAAGAAATTGTAGAATTCTTCAATTTCTATAGGAACAGCCAAATACAATTTCGCAAAATTTGTTGCATTTGCGGAAAATTTGCGAAAATTTTGTAAAAATTTTGTTTTGTGCATTTGCAAAAAAATTCTGTAGAAAACGGCGCAACTTTTCATTTTGATCGTTAGTATTAGGTCAGAAATTTTTTTAATGTCTATATTTCGTTTTTTAAGCAGAACGCACATTCTTTTCGCAGAACTATTGCTACATTTAGGAAAGAACTCCAAAACTAGTATAGTTCTACCGGTGACTCTAAGTGTTTAATAATTTTTCCGAAATTCGGGTGCTAACTTCACACGAGTATATCTGCTATTACAATATTCTTCAGAAAAATCACAATATACACTGAGAGAAGAGCGCAACACTGATTATCTTGGTCCGCAATTATGGTTATTGCAGACAGGAATTTTGACGAAAAACTGGCTCTCCGAAAGCATCAGTGTTGTGCCTGCCACACGGATTATTTTATTCCGCAACACTCAGTATTGCGGTCCGCAATAATATAAATATAACACTGACAGTCACACCCCGAAACACTCCTTATTGCGCGCCGCAATACTCATTGTGGTGGTGCGCAATATTCTGTATGATTGGCCCTATTTTTCAAATTTCACGCTCCGCGACACTCAAAACAGTGTTTTTACGAGCGAAAATCATCGGGGCGTCCAACAACAATTATGAATACGTGTGAATTAAAATTAGTGATCTATTTTATTTGTTCAAATGTTTGGCAGGACTGTGGTAAGATTTTTAAGGCTAACCTGATAAAAATTTTACTAAAAATCAATTCTTTTCAATTGACCTAACGAAAATCTTATAGAAATGTTCAACTTAAAAGAATTCGGTCTAAATCAAATACGAATACCATATGAGCTCACCTAGTTACATAAGATTTATTTTATATTTTTTTGTTGAAATATAATAAATAATATTTTAATTTTTTGAACGTTTTATTCTAAATCTGGTAATTATTGATCCCTCGGATCAATAATTTTATTGTAATAATTTTTCATTAGAATAAATTTTTAGACGGTTTAAATGCGGTCAGTCTTGAAAGAATTCTTAATTCTTATGAAATTTTTTGAATGTAGGTCTTATAAAAACAGTTCGAAAGAGTTTTTACGGTCGGTTAATAAATACGAGTTTGAATTTTTTTATAAGTTTGATGCTACAGAGAAATTAAATTTTTTTATTTAATTTAAAAAATAAATTTTTTTTCTATTTTTTACTCTTCGTATACTAATTACGAGGTAAAATGACCTTAATAAAGCCCTTTGAAACTGTTGTTATAAAAACTACATATAAAAAATGTTACAAGAATTGCGAATTCATCTATGACTAAACTCATTCAAACCTTTTGAAAATTTATTTTGATGAGAAATCATTAAAATATAATGTTCACACGATAAGAATATTATTGATTATATATGAACAGAAAAATATAACATAAATCTTTACAGAAATTTATAACATAAAATTTTTTACCGATTTAGCAGAAAACATTCATACTTCTAACAAGGATTTGAACATTGTTTTGTGAAAGTGAATGATGGTCGTGGATCATATACCCCATCGTGTATTCTTATGATGTAAGTTTAAAATGTTGTACATTTGCTGTACGCAGTTTGCCAAAAAATCTCTGACAATTTTGAATGGGTTCGAATCATTTTAGAATTTTAGTATGATTTTCAAGAAAAAAAGCAGTATAAAGTTTTTGTCAATATTTATAAGTTGAGTTCAGATTCATATTTGATTTAGACAGGATTCTTTCAAGTTGAACATTTTCATAAGATTTTCGTTAGGTCAATTGGAAAGAATTGATTTTTAGTAAAATTTTTATTAGGTTAGCCTTAAAGATCTTATCACAGTCCTGTCAAACATTTGAACAAATAAAATAGATCACTAATTTTAATTTACACGTATTCATAATTGCTGTTGGACGCCCCGATGATTTTCGCTCGTAAAAACACTGTTTTGAGTGTCGCGGAGCGTGAAATTTGAAAAATCGGGCCAATCATACAGAATATTGCGCACTACCACAATGAGTATTGCGGCGCGCAATAAGAAGTGTTTCGGGGTGTGACTGTCAGTGTTATATTTATATTATTTCGGACCGCAATACTGAGTGTTGCGGAATAAAATAATCCGTGTGGCGGGCACAACACTGATTCTTACGGAGAGCTAATTTTACGTCAAAATTCTTGTCTGCAATAACCATTATTGCGGACCAAGATAATCAGTGTTGCGTTCTTCTCTCAGTGTATAGTATAACCAAAAGTACATGAAATACACTATGAACTCCAAGGAGTCCGCCTCGATCGTGTCGCGTCCCGCTGCAATTTTACCGGGAAACACAGGGGAATACGAGTTTCGCTCAAGAAAGCGGCCGCGCTCCCGATCCTTCCAGTGACGTAATACGAGCCCACGAAATTTTCACTACACATTTCAATCTATGGAATTAAGAAAGAATACTTTTATTGTAAGATGTAGTCAAGATTGTTCTTTTTGCATGCATTCAGGAAAATAATCCGGTCTTTTTTTATGGAATGAAAGTCCTATCTGAAGAGATGAAAACAAAAAATAAGTTTTGTATCAAGGAAACCACAATTATCAACCCAAAAAAAACAATTTCAATCGGTGAAGTCTTTCGAATTCCCATTGACGGAACGCTCTATGATGCCGAAGTTCCCACTCCTGGAGGTACGAATGATGAAAGGTTTTTTGTACGTCTCCGGGCAGAAAACGCTCGTTTTCGCTCCGCTTAAACTCGCGTTTTTACCCGTTGACGTCCAAAATCTTATGATCACCTTGGTGCATTTGCCATCCTCGGACAAGGACGATATTTTCCTGCTCTCAGCTTGTGCCTCGGACGAAAAATTATCGTCCTTGTCCTCAGAACAGCAATAATGCGCCGTGGTAAACAATGTACTATTGTTAATTAGGTCGATGCTTCAATTTTATTATTCATGTGTAGACACTTCAACAAATGTTAAAAAGTACCTTAACACGAAGCGGTGCTCTGGGAGACCGCTTAAATTACTCGACCCAATTTCTGACACGGCTGAAGACAGTGCTCCGGAAAACTTAAAAAAAAGTACTTTGTACGTCTCCGGGCAGAAAACGCTCGTTTTCGCTTCGCTCAAACTCGCGTTTTTACATATTGATGTACAAATTCTTATGTTAACCTTGGCGCATTTGCCATCCTCGGACAAGGGCGATATTTTCATCGGAACAGCAATAATGCGCCGCGGTACACAATGTACTATTCTTTCATCGTTTTTCAACGTTACTTCGCACTTCGTCATGATTATTTTTTCAAAATAATATTGCTGATCGTTTTTCAACGTTACTTCGCACTTCATCATGATTATTTTTTCAAAATAATATTGCTGATGAGCTAGTTGCATGAATTTTTAACCTTACGATCTGGGTCTCGCACATATTAACCTTAACCATGTATTTGGAGACGTAATGATTTTTTCGAGATCTTAATTATTAAGGTTGTCCTGCAGCTAGAAGTTGTCCCCGAAGCTAAAAGCATTGTTTGGATTTGCTGCCAACTTCATGCAATGAAAATTCGTATCGCTTGTAACTCTTGTTGTAAGTAATATTCTTATTATTTCACAACGATGTATTGCTGTAAATTCATCAAATAATTTTTTGATACGTGGAAATCAATAATATTTCTCAATATCAGTCGTAGAAAAAATTGAAAATTGTACTCTCTAAATCCAAATCAGTGGAAAAAGCACTGATATTTTCAGTGACATAGCCAGCCACTGTCAAACAGTGGAATTTCACTGATTCTTCAGTGGTAGTTAACGCAAACGACTGTAAAATCAGTGGTAGTTTGAACTCAGGTTTTACAAACTGTGAATTTAATAACCACTGTTTAAATCAGTGGTTGGTAATAGCCGTGAAATCGCTAGCTGCTGTTTAAATCAGTGGTTCGTAAGCGTGAACGTTCGAGCGACTAGTTCGTATTAGTGAAGTGTATTTAAGTGTATTGTGTATTCACCGGTATTAATAAAGCACTAGAAATAAATATTCTAGTGCCTTGTATAAAGTGCCTTAGTATTAACTGTGGGTTCACTGGCGTTCAACACGACTTCCAACCACTTCCAACTGCTTCCAACGTTCCAACGACTTCACTCTCATTTACCTCGGCTTTGATTGTAAGTACTGATAATTTTTGTCCTTTTTTCCATCCAGCTGCGGTTTATTCAGTTTAATGACTATAAACACTAATTATAGTCGACTGATGCTTAAAAAATTATTCTCTTATATAATTTAACGACAGTTTATTTATCGTGAAAACGTGACGTAAAGTGAGGTTATGTTCGTGTTTGTTTTGCTTCAGAACCAGAAAAATGTTTCTCGGCCCAATCGCAATGATCAAAATTTCCGTTTTGTTTTGTGGTGACATTTTGTTTTTTCTTTTCTTTTATTTTAATAAAAACTATCATTATTTTTATTATTTTTGAAATTTCCTATTTCTTTTTACAACTTGGAATTTTTGTTTTCAAATCTCCATGTGAGTGAATGAAAATTTTGAAAAACATGAATTTTTTAATTTTGGATACAAATTTTTATTTTTCCAACAAGTATCGATGTTGAATAGAAATGTTATAATGGTTTCTTTAGAATAAAAAAAAAAGAAGCGAAAATATTTTTAAAAAAATATATCAAATATAATATAAATAAATAAAAAATAATATAAATAAAAATATACTAACAAACAATATTTAAAAAATAAAATAATTGTGTTATTAACAATGTTTACAAGTATACAGTAATTGCTATGACATTGTGTAACGAAATACTCATTAAGCGTAGTAAATACTATCAAACTATCAGAGTAAAGCTTTCAAGCCATATATTTTTCTCAGTGTAATAACATATATAGTAAATTTCAATTATTTTGCACAGTTAACTGAGTATGATGTCAGATACTTGAGGTTAAAATGTATCATTTACCATCATATTTGTAATAATAATATGTGTTACCATTTTCAGTATCGATATTGTTAATGTTATAATGCGAAACATTTTGCTTGTTTTGAAAATTGTGTTGAGATATTGGTTACAAGTTTTAAATAATTAAAAAACCTTATATCACTTAGAATTTTGAAAATGTATAGAGAAGGCCGTATTCCAGTTCAATAATCGATTGAAATTTTGGAACTGATGACTTCTGGTAATTTTCAGGTTTATGTTCTAACTTTAACATGGATTGGACGATTCAGAAGGTAGCCGAATGTATTACAAAAATAACCCAGAGCGAAGATGTTGAAAAAATTTTTTCAAGTATGTAAATTCGCATTAAAACTTATCTCAGAAAACTCTCCGCTGAATGCATTGCATTTTTCTTTATTCATCAAATTGATTGTTTTTTTCGTTTTAAATTTTTTCATTATTTGTTTGTAATACTAATCATAATTTCAAAATTCCATAAATTTAATATAATAAGTAATAAACACAAATTTTCTACATTTCAATAATTAATTGAATAAATATTTTGTAAATCAAACAAATGAAGAGATTAATTTTTGAAAATTGAATAAAATTCAATATAAATTTGATGAGTGTAAATACTTGATTAAGAGTATTTGATATGATAATAAATAAACATAAATAAATATAAATAAATTTAACAAACTTCTCATTACCATTTTCGTACGTACTTCAACATTTACAATAAAAATACAATGCCTTCATATTGAAATTCTCAGATTTTTTATTTTTAACCGAATTATCAGAATTCGTACATCTAGATTCAAAATCCTTATTCTCACTTTAGTGTTTGTACTATATAATGTGAATTTTCGATTTCATAAATTTAAATAATAAATGAATTTAAAATAAATGAATGGACAGAATGTTTATTAAATTGTCGAAATATTTTGAAAGTCAAACAAATTTAGATATGAATTTTTTATAATTAAATAATTATCAGTAAAAATTTGGTGAGTTTATATATTTGATTGAGAGTATTTGATACTTTATTAAATAAACATGAATAATATAAATAAATTCAACATACTTATTACCATTTTTGCACCTCAACATTCATAGTAAAAATACAATTCCTTCATATTAAATTCTCAGATTTTTTTTATTTTTAACCTAATATTCAGAATCCATACATAGATATTCAAAATCTTAATTCTAACTTTAGTGTTTGTACTGTAATATGTTAATTTTTAAATTTCATATGATGTAATTCAGTTCCTTTAATAAGTCAACATGCATAAACTCTTTTTGGAAGTAATCTTGGATTTCAAAATATCAGCAAATCAAAACTTTACACTTGGTTTTTAAACTTGTATCATTGAATTCTAGTTACAGTATCGACAATCGTTTGAAAAAAAAACTAATTTTAGCAGTTTCAATATCATTATTCGAATAATCTTATTTTAAATTGCAAAATAAAATTGGAGCATTGCAAAATTGAAAACTTGGAATGCACGAATAAAAAGTTTCAACTTAATTGTAAGTTTCCAAATCAAAACTTTCAATGTATAAATCAAAATAAGTACAGAAGTATTAATGATAACAATGATTTTATAAATTTCATCAATATAATGTGTAAATATGCACGTATAGCATAAAATAATTTTGAAAAATAAGAAAAAAAATGCAACAGTAATATCCAAGTTACTTAACATTCAATGATTTGAATTTTTACACAGACATATACACAATTTTTGCTGCAAAGCTTATTACACTCCTAAATAATTTGTATTTCAAAATTTTGTTTACAATATGGCTATACTTAGATGCACTCAGTGTCATCGTTCAATATTGGATGGTTTAACTGGTTTAGTACGTCACCTTAGTAGGGCTGGGTAAAATCGGTTAGAAAATTTATCGATAACTATCGATGAATTGGAGTAAACTATCGATTTTCATCGATAAACATCGATAATTTCCCCTTCCATAATACTCCGGAGGGAATTTCGAATTATTATGATTACAGGAAAATTTCATTTTTCCAATCAATATAGAACCACTTTTATAATAATAGAAAGATAGTCTAATACATTAATTGTTTTATTTCCCTCACATACAAAATATAGATATTATAGAAATTTATTAAAAAAAGATAAAATTAAATTACAAAAATTTAATAGGACTCTGTTTTTTTAGTTATAAAATTGACTTCACATTCATCGAACAGATCAGAGTGCTCGCCAAAAAGGATAAGGAGCGTAAGGATAATGCCATAGAAGGAAAAATTCAAAAGCATAGAAAAGACGCCAAGTATTGTTTATAATCTTCATTGCACTTCATTGCACTAAGGTCGTACAGTTTTACAGTTTTAAATACTGATAGTTTTGGCGCAGAAAAACTAGTTTTTCGGCTATTTCTGGTCGCAAAGAAGCTCTATTGTCCGTAATAATGTTCCCTGCAGTTGAGATCACTCTCTCTGATGGCACTGAAGACGCAGGGACGGTAAAGTACTTGAGCGCGATCTTTTTTAGAGGCTCACACGCCGTATACTCATTCCAAAAGCGAATGATATCGGCGTCTTCTTCCAAAATAGGCTCTTCTAAATAGCTGTTAAAGTGCACGATGGCTTGTGATGTGCCAGGAATTCCTTGTCTTTGAGGCTTGCTTTTTTTTCTAAATTCTTCCAAGAACGTGAATCGACCTGTAAAACCACTTGATTATTAAATATATAAAGATGCTCCAACTAATTTTTCAACATGTTTTTCAGAACTCTACCTTTTTTTGGTTGAGGTTCAGGATCACCTCCCGAACACTCGTCATTTGTGTTTTCTTGTCTTCGTGCATTTTCGAAAAGCTTGGAGATTTCCGTCTTCAGTTCAGTTAGAATCACCGATGCAGCATTCCGATAATTCCAGTCTTTCACGAAACCGTGCTCTTTGAAACGTGGATCGAGAACTGTAGAGATGCTGTAAAAATGAAAATACAATCATTTTAACTATCGTAGAATTTTCATGTTTTTTATTTTATACGCTTTTGCCTCTAATCGTCAACTTACGAGGAAATCGTTCTCTCCTCATACTTTAACATCCGCTCTCTCGTTTCGTTCAAGAGGTGTCCATACAAGTGTTTTGCAATGTCAGAACTGAGTTGACTTTCCAGAAAGTTCAGCTTGTTGAGGAGCATTTTCGTACATGGAATCACTAATGACATAGTTACATACGATTCTCCACTCAATTCGGCTGTGGCCTCCGCAAATGGTTCTAGGAGGGAAATGATTTCTGGAATCGCTTTAGATTCTGAGGGTGTTAGCAATTAAACCGTCGTCTCTGATTTGACAAGGACAACCACGACTTCATCGGAGGCGTTGTGGTAGCTTTTCAGCATATCGAGGGACGAGTTCCAGCGAGTATACACTGACTGTATCAACTTCTTATTTGGTTTATTTCGGAGCTTCAATTCTTCAGTCAATTGCTTTGTAGCAACTCCACTCTTATGAAAGTAAGTAGTGATTCACTTTACTTTTTTCAAAACGGTGTAAGCGGACATATCGTTGAGATCTTCAGTTTCATCCTCAACGAAAATTTTCATCGCGTCCTCTCCGCGCTTGTGAAGTGGGCGTGTTGCAAAAATAGCTGAATTTACCACTAGTTGAATGGTATGTGAAGCACAAGGCATGTTTTTAATCTGAAAAATATTCAAATTTATTTCATCAAAAATATCTACAAGTTTTTTTTTTATGTAGAAAAGTTTTGAAAAGCGAAACAAAAAATGGATGTGATCACAAAGTTGTTTGTTTACAAAATAAATTGATTGGTTTCTAATTGAGAACATAAGCTCATCGCATTGGTAAAAAAAAAAAAAAAAAAAAAAAAACAAAAAAAAACAAAAAAAACAAAAAAAAAAAAATATAAAAAAAATGCATGAACGATTCGTGAATACTTTGTAAGTAACTTGAGGTTTAATTATTGAAAAAGTTTCTATTGCCATTTGATACTTTTTTGGTAAAATATAAACAAGTAAGAAGTGTAATTTTATCTGATGATTTACAATGCACAAGTAGACATTTTTATTATAAACGAATCTTCATTTTAATTCAGTAAACTTTGTTGCTGATGTCCAAAACATCAGTAATAGAAAATGTTTTACCTTCATTTCAGCGCAAACTCCCACCATGTTTTTTGCGTTGTCAGTTACTCCACAAATTACATCGAGTCCAGGAAATTTTGAAACATTACCTTGCAATATACTCGCAAGATTTTCACTGGTTGACCTTCCTTCAATTGGATTAACTCCCAAGGTCACCGTTGCGTTTTTCTGATCCTTCAAGAAGTGGCCTGTTACAACTAGGTACCCTTGAGTTGTGCAACTAGTCCACCCATCAAAAGTAAGCGCGATGGACCTGTTTGAACAAGCATTGGCATTTACAAGAAAAATTATAAAATTGTACTATTTTCGATTAGACGAAAAGAATATTTTTTTTTTAATTACCTCACGTTCTTTATGACCTCTGCGACATTTTCCATCGTTTTCGTGAAAGCAGCTTCAATCATCACGTCACGTAAATGACGGCGGCTGGGCAAGGAGTATCGTGGGTCAAATGTACTCAGCATCTCAGCAAAACTTTGGTCTTCGACGATATTGAGCGGCTGAAGACTCCTGATGATGAATCTTACTACAGAGTTGTCCAAAGCCTTTTTTCTGACAGAATTACGACCATATAGATCTTTTGCCGCCGTCACAAAATTTTTTAAAGACGTTTGATGAGTCCTTTTCAAGCATTCTCTTGTTTCTCTGAAAAAATTGCAATTAACTTATTTGTTTCAAAGTACATAATATTTTTGTTTTCAAATTTTAGACAATTTAATTTTAATCATAAACATCTTTTATGAATAAGTTTGCCTATACGATGTACACATCATTCATTCGTTTGCTATAATTACTACGATTTTTGTTCACGTTTAAAAAATAAATGTTTGAATGAATCATTATAATCATTAATAATTATAATAAAAAAAATTTTCAATTTTTTTCTAAATTTATATCTGACAAAAACATCTTTTTGATAAAAATAATATACTAATTTTATGCAAATTATAACCTTTGTGAAATTCACATGAAGTTGGTTTAAGATATTTGTATATTTTTATAAATTTTTGATCATGAATCACAAGATTACCCAGATTTTTCATTAACATCTTCAGCGATGCTTGTGGTGGGTGTTGATTTTTTTTGAACCATGTCAAATTCGACAGAATGATGCCTCCTCAAGTCGTCAATGAAATTGGTAGTATTGCCGTGACTTACGACGGTATCTTTGCACAGTTGGCAAATTGCACTTTTCCCATCTTTGGATTGTGTAAAAAATTCCCAAACGGCGGATTTTTTCTTTCGCTTTCGAATCCTAAAATTATATCCATAATCATGTAAATCTTTATGTGCGTGAGTATTGATGCATTAAAATAAACTTATTTTCATGTAGCACACATGTGAAAGGAGAAAATTATGCAATTTTTTTAAACGAAATTCCATTTGCAATACATTGCATTAAGACTTAAGATGATCAATTTATCAATAATGAAAAGTTTTTTTAACTAGCTTTTAGATACTTACGGTGGTGTGTTCACGGATTCGTTTTTTTGCAATTCTACACTGAATTCCAGCAGTGTTTGCTGCGATTTTTTCCGTGGAGATCTACGGAGGCCTTGATCCTCCATTTCTTTATTGGCTAATTCACTTTTTTATATCACTTGTATCAAACTACTTGAAAATGTATTTAAATTTCTGACTTGAATTATAAATATGAGTTTTTTGTGGGGTTAGGTTTGTTATTGTTTGTTGTTGTTTCTTATTCTTATTGTTGACAACCTTAAATCCGCTTCGGGCTTACTACCCGAGGACACCCGAGCGTCCCAAGCCGGCCCCGAACTCTATTGTACCATATATAGCCTGATTTCATCGATAAACATCGCTAACACCCAAAACCTATCGATAAACATCGGTAGGATGAACTATCGATGAAAATCGATTCTATCGATGTTTTTTCCCAGCCCTACACCTTAGAGTAGTCCACGGTTTGACTGTCACTCGGGGTATGGGCTCTTCAGGTTTTGTATGTGGACAAGGTCATTGTCAAAGAAGTTTTAAACGTTTTAATGATTTGAGAAAGCATATTAAAAAAATACATTTGCAAGAGCCAAGTATTACAAATGAGAATAATGCTGAAGTTAAATGCATTAAGAATAATGAGAACTATTTTGATAAATGTTCATCGAACGAAATTTCATTTGCAAATGACAAAAATGAGGGTGATATAATGCACAATGACATAATTAATGAAGAAGATTACGAAGTTAATGAAGAATCAAATCCTGAACGTTTTGCTGTTCAAATGTTAGCTAAATTTTCAGCAAAGCCTTCAATGACTGAGGCAAATATCTACGATTTTATTGATGAATGTAAAATTTTCGGTTTGGGCAAAGCTAGTTTATATCAGTCAAAAGTAAAAGATTTTTTACTTTCAAAAAACATTGGAAATGATTCAGAAAGTGTTGAACTCCTTAAGTGTTTTGAAATTCCAAGTCCATTTGACTGTTTAAGGCACAACAAAAAAAAATAGCTGCTTTAAAAAAATATTGTCGGTACATTGAACCTACTCAAATACCTTTGGATAATAGGCTTGATTACACTTTAAATAAAGGAACTGGTTCGTATGTGCCTACAACTGTCAAAGATTCATTTTAATACGTATCAGTAATTGAAGTTCTCAAACTCATACTATCAAATCCAGAAATTTTCAATGCAATTCATTCCGAGCAAGCATCGATTGAGGAAGATGAATTATTATCATTCCTAGATGGAGATCATTTTAAAAGTCATACTTTCCTTCAAAAATATCCAAATGCTATTAGAATACAATTATACTACGATGAATTAGAAATCGGTAATCCTCTGGGAAGCAAAAAAGGAATTCACAAGCTAGGAGCATTGTACCAGGTGTACTCCTAATTAATTTCCGGTTTTTTTGCAAATAAAACACATAATTCCAAAAAAACCGTAACCTTTATTTTATTCAAAGTATTTTCCATCGCTTTCTACACATTTTTCCCACCTTTCTGGTAAACTGTAGATACCACTCCAGTAAAAATCATTGCCTTTGGAGGTGAACCACTCGGTGAGCCATTTTCGTACATTTTCGTACGAGTCGAAGCGCTGCTCAGAAAGGGCATGGTTCAACGAGGCAAAGAGGTGGCAGTCGGATGGCGCCAGGTCTGGTGAGTAAGCCGCATGATCAAGTACTTCCCACTTGAGCCTTTCCAGCGTGTCACGAACGACTTTCGACTTATGCGACGGCGCATTGTCGTGGAGCAAAATCACCTTCTTCTGTCGTTGTTGATATTCTGGTCGGTTTTCCACAATGGCTCGGCTCAAATCTTCCATTTGCTGTTTGTAGCGAACGGCATTCACAGTTTCACCAGGTTTCAGCAGTTCAAAGTATATAACACCGGACTGGTCCCACCACACACACAGCATGACCTTCCGACCGTAACGATTTGGCCGTGCCGTCGATGTCAATGCTTCACCTGGACTCACCCACGATTTGTTGCGCTTAGGGTTCTCCAGGAAAAACCACTTTTCATCACCAGTAACAATACGATGCAGGAAAGACTTTCTTTTGTATCGTTGAAGCAGCATTTCACAGATCACTTTTCGATTCTCCATTTGTCTCTCGGTCAGTTCATGGGGCACCCACTTTCCACACTTCTGAATTTTTCCCATGGCTCGCAGACGTTTGGAAATTGCTTGCTGTTGAACTCCCAACGTATCTGCAAGCTGTCGTTGCGTTTGCGTGTTGTCTTCATCTAATAATGCTTGCAATTCGGCGTCATCGAACGATTTTCGCTTGCCGGAGCGTGCGGCATCGTTCAGGTCGAAATCTCCATTTTTCAACTGTCGAAACCACGTTTCACATGTTCGAAGTGTTAATGCACGATCACCATAAACTTCCACAAGCGCACAGTGGCTCTCGGACACTTTTTTCCCCTGATTGAACATGAAAAGCAATGCATGGCGCATATGCTCAAAATTCGGTACAAAATTCGACATTTTTGAAGCGCAATAAAAACTTACTGGAAGATTTTTTCGAGAAAATGTCAACGCAGTTCAAGCACTCGATATGACTGAACAAAATGACATATGGTATGTGTTACCAACAGCGGTACAAAACAGAACGCCATCCATTGAAAAAACCGGAAATTACTTAGGAGTACACCTGGTATTACTCGCTTCAAAATATGCCACCACAAATAAATTCTGAAATAAGTAGTATACACTCTTAGCATTGTGCACCAATACCAATATCAAATATTACGGGTTTGAGAGAATTCTAGCGCCATTTTTTGCTGAATTAGAACTATTGGAACGTGACGAAGGAGTCGAAATAGGTTTGCATGGTGAACCTTTCACACTGCGAGCAACTTTGTGTGCATTTTGTGGAGACACTCTAGCTATTCGCGAAGTTTACAATTTAAAAGGACCCGGAGCAAAAATGTTTTGCCGTTCTTGTCTGTACAGCCGAACAGATTTGAACAATTATAGATTAGATGTTAGGGAAGAAAGAACTGAAAGTGTTTACAATAAGCAGGTTGAATATCTTAAAAATAATGGTTTTTCAGACAATGCAAAAATCGTCACTGGTTTGAATGGGCTGTGTTGCTTGCATAAATCTAAATATTTCCATTTGTCTAGAAATAAAGTGTGGGATTTATTACATAATTTTTGTGCCATGGATCTGGAGAATTTACGTTGAAAGCTGTTTTAGTAAGATACATAGTTGATGACAAATTTTTTAACATCGAATGGTTTAATTCGAAAATCTCATCCTTCAACTTTGGATATACTGAACAAAAAAATTGACCCACTCCAAATTTTACTATGAACAATCGCGAAATAGAATGCAATCAAAAAGGCATGCAAATGTGGATGTTATTAAGAGCTTTTCCTTTCTTAGTTTCTGAAAAAGTTCTACAAAAGAACATACATATGGATTTGATGTTGTTGTTACTTCGAGTTATGGAAATTGTGTTTGCTCCGAAGTTAAGGAGATCTTTGATGCTTTATTTAAGAGCACTTATTCAAGATTTCAGCCAACTGTTCGTTACATTGTTTCCTACAATCAATCTCATAAACCAAATACACCATATGACTCATTATCCTGATAGTATACTATGGTCTGGTCCTATGTGGAATTACAATTGTTTGAGATTTGAAGCAAAACACGGTGACAGTAAATTACGAGCTCAAAATATGAAAAATTTTAAAAATCCTCCAAAAACTATCATTAAAGTTAGTCAGTTTTCTCAAAGCTGTATGTGGGGAGCTGGGAATGCAAAAATTTCTCGATTGCGATCAGTCAGTGGAGAGCTTGTTCACGTATCGCAAACAAAAAGTTCTGAAATTCTGAAAAAAATGGGTTATACTCAAAATGAAAAAGTTTTCCGCACGAAGAAGGTTTTTGTTAATGGGGTTAAGTTTCGTGAAGGGTTATTTGTTTGTCTCTGCTTGGCGGAAAATACTGAGGATGATCTACTCCAATTCGGTAAAATTGTTGAAATAATCGTCTTCAACAACAGAAGGGCATATCTATTAGTTACACCATACTCAACCGTGGAGTTCAATCCTAGATTCAATGCTTTCTGTATCGAATCGAACCCATCCGAACTCGTAGATTTTGTTGGAGTACAAAACCTTCGACATTATAAACCAATTTGCCCGTGGGTGGAACCAGTCAGTGAAGCATTGTACATCAGCATGTGTCACATAATTCTGTAGTGGTAAAGTACTATGGTCTCAAAAATCCCATACTTTAAAATAATTCTACAAATGTTATCCATCAACTTGCCAACCTCCAGGGTATTCTCCTAAACCAAGCTACCAGTTTAAAATTGGTAACTTTTGCATGACCCTGCACAATTACCAGGAGCATTTAATTATTATTATTAGGAGTATATAATTATGAGGTATTTACATCGATTGGAATTGTGCATTCGATGTAACATTAAAAAGAAATCTCAGAATTCACATAAAATTTACATAAAAAAAATGTTATAAGTGACTAACAAATTCCCATAAAATCTGTCAAATCATGTAAAAAAAGGCAGAATATTCTTGATATATAATATCCTCAATATTGCTTATTTTCTAGATCAGCTGATTGATGGACAAGTTCTGCTGGATTTCAACTTTCAGAAGTTGCTAAGCCTTGGAATTTTAATGGGTCCGGCGAAAAAAATTGTTGCGTTCATCGAGGAAAATAAAAAAGTAACTGACAATTCATAAGTGAAGTTCTAAAACGAGGAACATAACTTGTCCTGATATTAACATATATTTCATTGTTTCCCAGAAAAAAACAGTGTCGGATCCTGAACACCTTGCGGTTCCTACTCTGTATCCTGAATCAAATCTTCAGCGAATGGATACCGTCTTCATAGAAAATGGCGAGAGTAGTGAAAAAATGTACGTGTCAAACCCGACAAACGAGATGCAAGTTATTGCGGAGGTTATTCCACTCAATGTCGATAATCCAAAGCCATCAACCTCAGAAGATCTTTTGGTTTTCAGAAGTAGCAAATTTTCGGTGAGAACTCTTCATCAACATGAATAAAATATTACTTTCATACATTCAAAGATTAAAATAACCTCTCTTACACATCTTATATCTTAAGCATGCAAGTTTAAAGCTTAGATTTTTTCTGATTTCTTTACCTTGCACTCAAGTTTTTCAAACATCTCCATTAATTTCTATCTTGTCAAGTAGTTATGCGGTCTTGTAATATTGCATTTTATTCGACCAGGTTTTTACTGTTTTTTAAAATACAAAAAAAAAACCAACTGGAAAATGAAATTTGTGAAAAAAATGAATTAAATAGTACATTACTAAGTGCCAAAAAATTATGGTTTCTGACGAGTGTGAAATAGCCGCTTTCTGGCACGACCAAAAAAAGTTTTTTAGTATGATCATGTTGTACATTATGCTTGCTGAATTAAACAATAATAAAAAAAAAAAAAAAACTGGGTCTGGCAGGGTCTAAGATTGATTAGCTGGCGGGACACAAATCAAACTTTTGGTCTGCCAGATGATCGCTGTTAGACTGAAAAAGAATCCGTAAATTTCACATCTTTCAAGAAGCAGAGAAAGACGAGTTTTTGAACCTTTGTACAATCATCATTTCCATACCATTTTCTAAAAGCTTCTACTCTCTAAAATTTTTGGAGTGAAAATTCTGCCTAATTTAGCTCAAATGAAAATTTTGCTCCGAATGAGTGAAATTTTACTTGAATAACAATTATGCTGTACTTAAAACAATTTAGTACTATAGTGCTCTTTACTTCGAGTGAAATACCACTCTTAAACGAATCAAATTTTACTCATTGAAGTGAATTTTTCACTCGAGATCAACTGGCATGATTTTCCCTTGACTCGAGTGAAATAGAAATCAAAGAAATTTATAGAGTATAAAAACTATGGAGTACATTTTAAGTGAAATCGAATACTGAAAACAACTTAATCAAATTAGAATGCAATAATTATTGTTACGAAAACATGCTCCTCTAAAGCGCTACGGATCGGTAAAAGCAACACTTTTGGAAGATAAAAAAGAAGGACCAGAAATACATGTGAAAGCAAGCACGCCCGGTAAATTTGCTGAATCTGACAGACGAGTGATGGTGAGAATATTGGTTGCTGAACTGATGCAAGCCCATGGAGGAAGTTTGTGAGTTAAAAAATTATATATACTATGGCACTTTTATTGCTTGATATTCAATTTTTATGCAAGTCTTGAAACTTACGATATTCACAATAGTTGGATACAGTTCATTATTTGATTATTAACATTTATTTGAAAACGTGTACCATTTTTCTTTATGATAGCGTATTCATCTATGTTGTATTAATATTTTCAGTTTTTCATTTTTACAAACAGTACTGAAATTTTGAATGGTTTTTTATAGTTACATAAGATGCCTTTAAAATTTCATACTAATGACGTAAAATGGGTGTGAAATAATTTAAAATGTTATAATTGATTATCTACAGACTTTGAGTCAGTTAACTAATTTTATGGCAAATATGTTTCTTTTCTGCAATATAATGTTGCTTCCTAGAAGAATAAAATTTGAAAGAATCAATACTGAATAAAGCCAATGTTGCGTACAGTTTACTGTACCGTTTCCCTAATTTTCCGAAAAATTGTCATTTTTCCTTCAAGTATTTCTTTGAAATATTAAAAAAACTAACCATGTTATTTACTCTTATTCAACATGAAAAAATTACATAAGTAATGAAAACAATTTTTTCCAGATATCCACCAAAAGAAGGCAAAATTGCTCTTGCCAAGGCGATCGTCTCTGAATATCCACTACTCAGAGACACTAACCCACACTGCAAAGGCTACGTAAGATTACTATCACGAAATTATATTGAACACTATAATATACTTTCTGAAACATATATTATAATGTCTTGTTGCTGGAACATTATTTCAACCCAAGTACTCGTCATGGTTTCATCGAATTTCGGCTTTGACAAGTGAGAACCAACGTGAGTCCATCAAAGAAAAAGTACACCAAAAGGGGATTGAAACGAAAACTGGATGATGATATTCCGCAACAAAACGATTTGCTGCCTGAAGACGAGTTCAAACAAAAGGTTAGTCAATCGTTTAAGGAATTCACAGCACGCTCATTCCTCAAACTGCTTTAGAGGTCTAAGTGAAAAGAGATCAGTAAATAAATAAATAATTCATTTTTTTTATCTCATAGTTGGCTCCTTCATAGTTTGAAAAAGGTTAAAAAAAGAGTCAACCTTGTATAATAAATAAAGAAAATATGACAGTTGATTTATCCGCATGTTTTGAAATCATACGGTTCTGACGATGAAACATTTCATTATAAATAAGCCTATATGTCATTGCAACTCAATGACACGGTTTGGAACCTGTATAAATGTACATCTACAAAACTTCGCTTTGATTCTAGGTTGTTTGGATGCAGCATAAAGATGCGAACAGTTCAACTAAAGAGGGAATTCTCAAAGCACTCCGTGCCACTTATCCAAATCGAAGAGCTTGGATTGGAAAATCTTCTCCATCAATCAGCGAGATTTTCAAAGTTTATCCACGCCTTCAAGACTTTAACGGAGAAATGGTTCGTAGAACCTAGCATAACATAACTTTCACTGGAAAATTATATCTGGTTACTAAAAGTGAACTTAGCTATTACACTCTTATTTCTATATATTTCAGATCGATCACGAATTTTCCTTGATGTTTCCAAGCCTATTTGACAATTTTCTTATAAAATTCCCTGGAACTTACACACCTAAAATTCTGGGATACTTGAAGCAGAATAATTCTGCCCTATACAAACAGGTCGATAGCCTTGCTGGAATTGATGGTCAGTCTTATTACAACTTTATTCTTAGACTTTTACGTTCACCTGCACAAAAGCCTCCTCTTTGACATTCAATTTTTCTCATTTCTTGTTCGCAGATAACTTTTATATTGAAAACTCTTAGTTTGTTGAATATTTTTTCCTTCTGACCTTTTTTCGTCCACTAATCATTATAATACGATCGTTTTTTACATAAGAAGAATGATTTTCTGTAATGACATGCCTTATTGGTTGGATGAACTAAAATCTTTTATTAAGAGTGGTTTGTCAATAAAATTCTTGGCTACCCAAAACACAAAACATTCAGTTTGTTCATTTTCCTTTCAGAATATTTGAAGGCTCTCGTTGCTCTATCCGCACTGCTCCCGGTGGCAAACTCTAAAATCTCATCACGAGGAAAAGGAAAAAAACCAGCTGGCAGAAAAGAGGTGACTGATTTTCAATTTCTGGTATTAAATTAACTTCCGAAAAAAAACTGAAGCATACACGTGAATTTCTTGCAAGTTTATGAAGACACATTTTCATGAAATGCTAGCACTAACTTTCATATCAACATTTATAACCAACTTTCTTCTCGAAAATTAATAATTTTTAGGAAGGAAAATGAAGTACAGTATGTAATTACATGTTTAGAGGTAAAAAAGTTCTAGTAAGAAAAATTTGGCACAACTAAAATAAAAAAATATTTTTAAAAAGTGAATTAATTAATTAATTGTGCATTGAAAAACATCAAAGGGAGACAATAGAAGACACGCCGAAAACAATGCTGCAATTTTTTACTCATTTTGTGTTCTATGTAATTTATAATTCTGGAGTGGTTTTTTCTGATAAACTTGCAAAATAAGTGATAAATTGGACATAGTTTCTGTGAAGTTTTATCGTGATCTATTAATAACTGTTGAATGAAAGCCTGGCTTTTGAAATGGAAAGACTTTTTTTCACAATTTGATAAAAAATAGACCATTTTTAGTCAATTTTTTAAGTCCAAAACAGTCATTTTTTAGGCAATGACGAGTAATGCAACACTAAAGTAATGAAATTCTTCATTACTTACAAATTGTGAGTATTCAACTTGCCATTATTCACAATTTGAGAGTAATATCTTTTGCTTGGGAATGAGAACAGTACATTTCTCTCAATTTTGTAGTAATAAGCAATTTCGATTGGAAATGAGAGCAGCGCATTACTACCAATTTCATAGAAATGTTACAAAAGAAAAGTACACAAAACAAATACATCGAAAATGTATATATGAAGTTGGCTCGAACAGGATAGCCAACCTAACTAAAAAAAAAAAAACAATCTACAACAATCCATTTTGAAAAATGGATTTCCTTTTTTTCTCGAGATGTTTGGTCTCTCATTGTGTCAATTTATGCCAAAATAGTAAAAAAGCATCCCTGACTACCCCCGTCGTCAATAAAATTAAAAATACGTAGAAGAAAAAAAAAGTTTTTCTTAACACTGCACAATTGTACAGAGTGGTATTTACAGTCGTCATCTGTTCAAAACATCTGTTTATAGCGTTGTTATTATTGAATATTTTAAACTGATTTTCAGTGATTATGTGCAAATGTGACCACATTGGAAATTGTAAATAACTGTAAATAACAGCGAAAACAGTGCGAAGTAATGAGTGGCCAGTGACGTTTTTCAAAGCTGTTTAAAAGCAGTAAAAAGGATTTTCAAAAAAATTTCACATGGATGATTTACGATACAGCTAAAAGGATTTACGAGCAGTACAAAGAATTTCCAAAAAGGTTTTACGTGAAAGATCTATGATTGCTCGAATATTTCATTCGAGCAATTCAACATTCATAGTTTTTGCAAAAGATCCCTAACCTCAAAAGGTACGTAGGAACTAGGGCGGCTATTCATGGCAATTTCCGCTACATGATGACAGTAAAAAATTCGCGACCACGCAATTCCGATCTTACACGCTTATACGTATTACTTTAGTGCAAGGATTATTCGACTTCCGTAATGGATTTCCGTTTTTTCTCGTGATTTTTGGTCTCTCATTGTGTCAATTACAAGTAAAAAAATGGATGCTTGAGTAATGAGATTGTGACTTTCATATAAAAAAATAAACCTCACCGATATCAACTACTGAAAGATCAATTACTTGATTTTATAATTTCTAAAATTTTTATGACAATTTTTTTTTATCCGATCCACAACAAAATTAAAAAAAAAAAAAAAAAACAAAGGCAAGAAATAAAATGATAAGTAACATGATCTGGTCTCAGAACTTTTAGTTAATGACTACTCGAACAAAATCAGGGGGCACACACTCCATAGGAAATAGGATTTATTCGACTAGAAAACTGGGAGTACTTTAAGATCATATTGCCTGCTGAAAACATTTTGAAAATAAATTGAAATATCCATCTCTCTTTTTTGCTTAACACTGCACAATTGTACAGAGTGGTATTTACAGTCGTCATCTGTTCATAACATCTGTTCTTAGCGTTGTCATTGTGGAATATTTTTAACTGACTTTTCAGAAAACTTGGGAATTTCCAAATCGTTCGAAGTCACATTCAAGTCAAAATGGAAGAAAATTCATCCCCATGCAATACACAAAAAATTAATGAAGAAGCTGAAAAAGTGATAAAAAATCTATTACCCGAAAAATCTATGAAAAAATATCTTGAAGCATATAACGCTTTCATCGAATACCGCACAAAAAAAAAACGCAAAGGAAGTAACAGAGAATCTACTTCTCATTTACTTCAATGAGCTGTCCGAGAAATACAAACCAACGACACTGTGGTCCAGATACTCAATGTTGAAGACAACACTGAACATTTTGGACAATGTAAATATAACCTCATTCAAAAGGCTGATTGCTTTTTTGAAACGAAAATCAGAAGGATTCCAAACCAAAAAGTCGAAAGTTTTCACTGAAAAAGAAATTCAACAATTTCTCATCGAAGCTCCAGATCATGAACACTTACTTGAAAAGGTAAAAAAAATAATAAACATAATATCCCAACTAATTCATGCTCCTCTGAATTCAGTCAAACACAGTTAAAATTCAGTTTAACTTCATTAGAAATTTAAAAATATAAAATAAAAATCTGTTTCTTTTGACGAATTATTTTCATGCATTTTCAAAATTTTTAAACAACAGAACAATAACAACAAAATCTGTCTATCTTAACTGTCAAAATTGCAATCTTTGATATCTTTTTCTCATACAATTAAAAAAATATTTTTGTTTTTTACAAAATGAAATTACTTTGAAACTAGTAAAAAATTATGCAAAAAAGTATCTTATGATGAGTTTTACGATTATTTTATCACATCAGCTATTCACAGAATTCGCAATATATTTTATTCACAACAATGCAAATACTGCAATCCAAATATTTCATTTTCTCAAAAAAAATTGTTCTTTCGTTCATTTAAAAAAAATAGTCGTACATTTTATCTAAATCCCAAGAAAAAGAAACAAACAATAAATTTCAAAAATCACAAAAATATGCTATTTTTCAAAATGTAATATACTTATATAAAAATAAAAAAAAAATGTTCATGATTACGGATTTTTTATTACAGATTATAGCCATTCTCGGCATATGCGGAGCCTGTCGAGGCAACGAAATTCAGAAAATTACCCTGCAAGATATAAAAAACGAAGGAAACGTCATCATCGTGACTATTCCAGAAACAAAAACTAAAACGCCACGGACTTTTACAATAACAGACAAATTCAGCCCATACATCAAAAAATACCAAGAACTCCGACCTCCAAACACCGAAACCAACCGATTACTTCTCAAATACAAAAATGGAACATGCACATCTTTGCCACTTGGTCTCGCCAAAATTCTGAAAATACCATACCAAATAGCCTCTTTTTTGCATCTCCTAGAACCAGAAATGTATACGGGACACAGCTTCAGAAGAACTTCCGCAACCTTTCTCGTCAATGCTGGAGCAAGTATAACAAGACTGAAGAGACATGGCGGATGGAAAAGTACATCAACAGCAGAAGGATACTTCCAAGACTCAATCGAAAATAAAAAAAACATATGCGAACAAATCGGATCAAACATCAAGATGCCGGAAGAATCAATAGAAGAAATATCTCCCACTAAAATCGACACCTTCAATATCATTGACAGCATTCAAGAATTGCAGGACAAAGACATTGATTGGGAACAACCATTTTTCGAAATTCACCCGACCGAACCAAACACAACAGAATACAATGACTCAGAACAAGCAAAAATTTTTCAAAATGTTCAACTGCCACATGCAGCAGCAGAAAACCCAATTAACACACAAAATACAAGCACAATCATACAACCAATTTTAAAAATAGATACAAATCAGTAAAACACAAAACAAACCAAATCAACATCAGAAAAAAACAATGAAACAGAACAACCAAACTTTTTTCAAAATTTTCAACTCCCTTACACATCAATGAACAACCCTAAAAAGGCACAAAATACGAACACATGTCACGAGACTTTCAAATCGAGAAAAATTGACTTGGAACAATTTTCTTTCAAACATGCAAAAAAACAAAAACGAAATGAAAACACTGACTTCAACCAGCAAAATAATTTCGGAACTGACGAGACGACACACAGCCATGAAAAAACATTTAGAAACAAAAAAATCGACTTGAAAAAATTTATTTTCGAACCTCGTTCTACAGCACGAATAACTGATGAAAACCACAAACCAAACGAACAACAAATTGTACAACTTCCAGCATCAACAACACTGAATTGCTCAAATTGCACAATAAATATACACATACACCAGTAAAAACGAAAAAAAACAAAGTGTACAACAAGAAAATAAAAACTCCATCATTGATATGTTATCATTATATCTACAATAAATATACCTGCTTTTGTATTGAACAAAATGACTTCTCTAACCATGTTTGTCTTTTACACCAAAAAAAAAATATCCCTCAAAATTCGAATTAAAAAATTACAATTATTATCAACATAAATAAACATTAAACATGTAATCTCAACTGTAATGTCTGATACAAATAATTCACATGTTCTTATAAATACAAAATTACCTTACTTCCACATAAAAATTATTGCCATCAATTTTATGAATACACAAAAGTCAATATCGCCTTCAAAATACTTTTAAAAAATACTCAAACTGTATAATATAATATAATTCATGAAAAACTTACTAATGAAAACATAAAATCCAAAATTCCAAAGGCCTGAATTACAAAAAGTGAATAACATACAAACTTCTAATAACAAACATAAGCAAAAACAATCCAAAATATCACTAAAGAATCAATTTGAATAAGATAAAAAATGTCAATATTATTGATTTATTTGTTAAAATTTTTTTTTTCAATTAAGTCTTTAGTTTAATGAAAGTCGGGGGGCGGAGCCCCCCGAACCCCCCGCGAAGGGACTTCGCCCCTTTCGAAACCCCACCAGGGGCTCCGCCTCTGGACCCCGTCCCCCGCCCTGCACACCGCCACCCCCCCTGACCCCGTCCTATGCCCGAGACACCATCTCCATCCAAACACTACATTGCAACAAATGGCACACGGACGTTGCAGCGTCATTTGCCTAAAAAATGACAGTATTGGACTTAAAAAATTAACAAAAAACGCCCTATTTTTTTTCCAAAATTGTGAAAAAAATAGTATACAAATTGGTCAATGAAAAACAAACCATTCCTAAGATGATACAAAGTTGGCAGCCCGTACGCACATGCGCCCACGGTTGCAGCCAACTTCGTACCACTTAGAAATCGTCTGTTTTCATTGACCAATTGGTAATCTACTATTGCTAATGAGTTTGATTTTTCCAGAAATCCAAAAATATCTCAGACACTTCTGCAGAGGAGGTGAGATCATCGCAAAAATTTAGTCTTCCCAATGAGGAACTTCTTCTGATATTGCCAGTATGTTTGTTGTAATAATTCTAAGACTTTATTTTTAGATATGAGTTTTCAATTTGTCTTTTCTTCACAGGAAGGGTCCAACGTTGAACACGTTATTTCAGAAAAAAAAATTTTTTCCCAGTGCCCGATTCAGCCCTTCCTGATATATCTCAGGGGTCAAGATGCGAACACAATCTTCGTCCAAGGCGATGGGTGGATAATTCATCCACCGGTAACTTCATCGCTTGCGGCCTTCGACATGCTCTTTAAATTTTATTACGTTTTTAACCTGTCGTTTCCGAAAACGTTGGCGAATTTTTTTTCATTTATGGCAACATTCATATACGACATTGAGAAGAAAATCACAGCATCTGCAGTAAGCTCATTGCATGCGAATGTGTCCTCTTTCGAGAAATGTTTTCAAAGTTCAGAAAGTTCATCCTCCGATGAAAATTAATCAAAAAGTATTTCATATCTTAATTTGTTTTTACACTGTAGGATTGTTTGAAGAATTTTATGATTTCGTACGAAGATTGTCAGATAGTTGTAAGAAGAATTGATGCCTACTACATGTATGATTAACTTTAATAAAAAAAGGCGTTACTACATAAACACGTTTTTCTTTTAAATATTAAAAAGGTTGATCAACATTCAACTGAATTGGAATTCGGAATCGACTCAGGTTAGGGTTCAGAAAAATTTTCCAAACAGAAGCGCGCATATACAATAAAACATTGGCGTTCGTGAGTATCACGGCTGCTAATGTTTCATTATAAGAAACATTAGCAGCAATTATAATTATAAAAATTATAATTTTTTATAAATGTTTCCAAACCTCATACCCTGTATGACAGCAAAAATCAGTGGTACTGCACTGATAAAACAGTGCTCTCTCACCACAAAAGCAGTGACTGTTTTACTGATTCATCAGAGGCTTTGCCACTGATTTATCAATACAAGAAATACTGATTGTCAGTAGTATAACCACTGAATTATCAGTATCACAACCACTGATTCACCAGTGAGATAACCACTGATTTTCTAGTCTCGTTACCACTGACAAATCAGTGGTAATGAGGCCACTGGCAGCCTCAGTGGATTTCCACTGAGTTTCAGTGGCTCACTTTTAGCTGCGTGAATCAGTGAAAAACCACTGAGTTTCAGTGGGATTCCACTGTTTTGAATTTAGAGAGTACGCATACGCTGAATTCGCTGACGAAATGCAGTATCCCTTTTTTCCGCAGACCAAATCTTTTTGAAACTTTGCATAGTACTTTTGTAAGGCTATGCTTTATGATATACTAGTTTTTCGGGGAAATCTCATTTCTGCAAGTAATTTTTTTTAAAAGAAAGGGTAAAAATTCATGCGCTCCCCTAAGCGCCCATGTATTTTTTTTAACTTTGATCACTTATTGCTCGAAAACCTAGGACAAGATCACTTTGAAATTTTTACGAGGTGATGTAGTGTGCCATAAACTATCTGTATGTAAAATTTGGTCGAATTCTCATTATTCGGCCCAAGCTGCAGGACAACCTTAAATTAAACATACAATTTTCTGATTCACATATTTAACACAGAATATTTTGGTGTTAAAAGAAAATAAAGAGGACATGCTGCAACAGAAACTGAGTGACTTACACGAAAAAAGTAAAATTTATCAGAAAAAAAAATTCCAAAAGATACTTATGGTGGCATTGAAAATGAAGACGAACCATGCCAGAAGAAACGATTGAGGCAACTTTCCCCTCCATCCAAGTCAATTTTGAAGCTGGTACTAAATTATAAAATCACGTATGATGTTAACTGGATGGAAATAGATTATTTTTTATCTAAAACTCGTCATTTATCTCTTTAAAGTGGAACTATCTGTAAATAATGATGATTTTTTACTTGTAATTTGTGATTTTCTTGGTGACAATCCGTAAGGTGTTGACAAATATTATCACTACTTTTTTCGTGAAGTGTGAAAGTAAAACATTCTATTTTGGAATGAAAAACCGCAATAGTCAGAATCTCATATTTTTTCTAATAGCGCACTTGCTTTATACATGCTAAAATACTTTTTCGTTCATCGAACCTCAAAACTGGCATTTTGAAGTGACTTTTCGGCTGTAGTAATAAAAAATATCTCACGGAAACAAGTAAGGATGTGCTCATTGGCAAAACAGGGAAATAACTGATCGAGCTGAAGGCGTCGTCTGTTATTTCTCCGTTCTGCCAAAGTCACACATACATGCCTGTTACATAATACATTATTCTCGTTGGACATGAAAAAAAGTACATTTTCCATCTAGGGAAAAATAAATTTCTCACGAGGGTGTAAGTTACATCCCGAGCCGAATGCTCGAATATAGATATATTCGAAAAAAGTATATTCACCAGACGGAAAAATCTATTTGTTTCCATGGTGCGAATGATTTTTTTCTCCCTCGGGTGAATATATCCCTCGCCTTCAGCGCGGTATATAACTTCACCCTCGTGAGAAATTTAATTTTCCCCCAGATACGAAATATACTATTTGTGTGGAGTAATTAACTTGAGAGTTATCATACGGGAAAAGTAACGTATATCTTGAGACTTCTATGTATGTCGCTTGCAAGTAGCTCATAAGTCACACATGTATGTATGCATATTTCTCGCATATTAGTTGCACATTTGTCGCTTACAGATCAGTGTTATCATATAATGTAGATTTGTATTTTTACAATAAATATAAATTGGAACGAAATTGCAGATATGCTCAGGATAGTGCGCAGTTCAAATTAAAATGTTTGAAAAAAAATGGAAATTCGGAAAAAGAGGTACGATCGCTCAAAACTGAGAACGATCTTCTAAGTGCGAAAATTACCCAGCTGCAAAAAAATTTGACGCTGCTGGTCAGACCATTATTGAAATTAGAATTGAAAGACACTTTTTACAAGAAGAGCTAAACAATGTAAAGCGTGATTTTTATGCAGCTCTTGGAGAGAAAGAATTTTACAAAAAAGAGCTGAGCGCCAAACATGCGGTTGACGCAAATGTTGCCTCGCCAGAAACTCAAGGTTATTTACAAATAGTCTTTTACCTTTATTTAATTTCGCATTACAAGTGATAGGTTCACATTGTAATCGAGTAGCTATATGAACTTTATAAAATTGTATCCATGTAACACATCCAACCATCTATTCATCCATCCTCTTATCTAAAAGTTATTTAAATATTCTTGAGAAAGTGATCCTATCATTAAAATGTTTTAGTTGCTAAAGTAAAAAATTTACATTTTCAACAACTATAATGATTTTCAAATTGAATTCGTATAATTTAAATTCGCACAAACATAATTTACATTCACGCAAACATTCGTAACGTACGTATTTTTTTGGCAGGAAATTTTTTGGAGTCTTAAATCCTTATTGCGTAGAGTAGAAGACCAAGTTTTGAGAGTCCAAAATTTGCTTTATTCAGCAGTCGTCCGTGGTGTAGAACACAATAGAACAGAATGAATCTTAACAACGAGCGTCGCTGCTGCTCGACTAACACACACGCACATGCATATATAACCATAGGCACACAGCGCCGACGTGCTCACAGGCGTCTTATATATATACAGGGCCGGCCCAATCACGCTTCGCGCCCCGACCAAGATCCCGCCGCCGACACTCCCTCGATCTTGGCTGGCCAACGGGCGTCCTTGACTCTTACTCATGACCTCCTGTAAATTTCAAACAAAAATTAGTGAAGTACATACGTGTTATTCGTTGATAATCATTCGTCTGATCGAATCATGAGAATCAAAGGGAAGGGGTTTTGTCATTGTATCCGCTTGATTCTCTTTAGTCGCGACCAAATGAACGATCATTTTCCCTGATTCTACACATTCCTTAATGAAATCCCTATGGGTGTCAGCCATATGCTTTCTATTCCCATTGATCTCTCTGAATCTAAGATCTTCCCGAATCTTTTCCACATTATCGTTAAAAATTTTAAGTCTGTGACTACTATCCTTTTGGACGCATTCGCCAGCAGATCTGTTGTCACCCCAGATCGTTATCGGAAAGAAAGTATTTCCCACAACATATCTGAGTGCTTTATCCAACGAAATGAGTTCCTGACAAGCCTAACTCATTGCCAGATACTCAGCCTGGCAGGTGGAGGGAGTCACATAAGTCTGTTTTCGATTTCTCCAAGCAATTGTGTCTCCGAACAAGCGAATAAGATACCCGCTTGTTGAAGACGAATCTTCGAGATCTCTGAACCTTGAATCTGTGTATGATTCCAATGCCTGTTTCTGACCTCTGTAAATCAGTCCGGATGACCTGGTGCCACTTAAATATCTTAGGACTCTTTTGACCCCAGCCCAATCTTCCTCTGTTGGGGCTGTCTGTTTTCTGGCCAAGTAATTTACTGAGGAAGCCATGTCTGGTCTTGTGCAGCTTGCCAAGTACATGAGACTTCCAATCGCTTCTCGATATGGAACATTTTTGATTCTTGAGTCTTGTGATTCTGTCACTTGATTCACTTTCACCCCTTTAGCTCGATTTAACACTTGTCTGGTCACTATAGGTGTATTCTGGGGTTTGCAAGTTTCCATGCCAAATTTCCTCAGGACCGATTCGAGATGTCTTCCTGGTGTTTCTTAATTTCATGATTCTTGGGGTCTCTTTCAATATCATCATTCCCAGGAACTGTCTTGGCTCCCCCAGATCTTTGAGTTCAAGAACCTGACCTAGTCTTGATTTCGTGAAATCCAAAAATTCTTTATCGTTGCTTGCAAGGAGCATGTCGTCCACATAAAGAACAACGACTGCAAATTTTCCTTGTCTACGCCAGGTAAATAGGCAAGGCTCATGTAGGTCATTCTCATAACCCAGTTTTCGTATTTCCTCTGTAAATCGTTTGTTCCATAATTTTGGACTCATTTTCAGGCCATAAAGGGACCTTTTGAGTCTACAAACTCTTGTCTTTCGTGATTCTGGATTCATTTCAATTCCTTCTGGGATTTTCATGTATATTTTATCTTCGAGAATTCCATTCAAGAACACCGTTTTGACGTCGAGTTGGCATGCATGTAGCCCATATTTGTTTATAATGGCAAGAACAGATCTCACCACTGGGAGTCTCGAAACAGGCGCGTAAGTATCCCTAACTTCATAATGGCCTTTATCTTCGAAACCACGGATCACGAGCCTTGCTTTGAATCGAGTCTTTCCATCGTTTTCTCGCTTTCAGTTAAATACCCATTTTGAGTCAATTAGATTCAGCTTGCTACCGTCAGTCATTTTTTCAGGTCTATCCACGATTTCCCAGACTTTATTTGAGTCTATTGAGTCTAATTCCTCAGGTATTGTGGACAGCCATTCGGTCCTTTCTTCTGATCTCATGGCCTCATTGTACGTGGAAGGCTGCCCATTTAGGGTCGTCATTAGGCATTTGTTTTTATTGGATTCATCGATCGTGGTTTGATTAATGCTCGAATCATTTACATATCTTGCTGTTTTTGAAGAGTCGACTTTGGTTTGTTTTATGTTTCTTTCAGATCTTCTGACTGGTTGATCCCGATTCTCTGACAATTTCGATTTTTTTCTCGGTGATTCGTGATTCTGTGAATCTTTTCTGGGTCTTACCTTTTCTTGAGTTTGGTTTCGACTGTCTGTTCTGGGTTCTTTTCTGTTTCTTTAGATTGCCAATCGATTTCATCGATCTTGGTTTGTCTTGTCTTATTCCCTACTCCGTATACATCCTTGAATACCATTCTTTTATTGAATCGAACGTTCCGGGACTCTATATGTTTCCCTGAGCCTGGGTGCCACAATAGGTACCCAGTGTTCATGTAACCTACCAAAACAGCCTTAATTGCCCTCTCACTGAATTTTGTGAGAGATTTGGGCAGTGAGACATATCCAATGCAGCCGAATCTTTTTATTCTTTGAAAATGGCATTTTGTCCCAGGTGCTAAAATGATCAGAGGTGTCTCAAATTCTATTGATTTGTGAGGTGTCCTATTATAGACGTAAGTGGCTGCCTCAAGGGCAAAACCCCACTTGTTTTAAGAGCATTGCCCTGACCTTTCTTTGAATTGTTTGATTGAATCTTTCTGCCACCCCATTTAACTGTGGGGTATGAGGTGGTGCGAAGTCGGCCTCAACCTTTTCTAGGTTCATTATTTCTGCGAATCTACCTCCTGTGAATTCTGTACCTTTATCTGATCTTATATAGCATAGTTTCGAGTCTTGGCCAATCAGGTTCCTTGAAGAAATAAGGAAACGCTCCAATTCATTTTCTGAATCATCCTTGGTCCCGATTGAATAGGCCTTTGCCATTCTTGAGTAATCATCTATAAAGACAATTACGAATCTCTTGGACCCTGGGCGCGACGTGGGCTTTATAGGGCTCATTTAATCGCAATGAATCATTTGTAGAGGTCTGTTTGCCCGTTTTCTTTCCTCATTGTGAGGGAGTCTGTTAATTTTTGACAGAATGCAGACCTCACAATCAAAAATCTCATTCGTAAATTTGACGTCTTTGAGTTCAACATGAGTCTCGCGTAATTTCTTCAAGTAACCAAGAGATGCATGGCCCAGTCTGAGGTGCCATAGCATCCCCTCTTCGCACTTATAAAGCGAATTGGTCTTTCTCTCAAATGGATTGAATCTCTGAAGTTCCTCGATCTCCTCGGAGGACTCCATAAAGTCCACCCTAACCGGACCCTTATTAGGTCTTACCTGCCAAAGGCCAATCTCGTCTGACTCATCAAATAGCATTTCTGATACCTCTCCCTCCCTCCCAATCGCAGAGCCAGCAACAGCCGACTCCTTGACTAGGGCCTACACCCCGGCGACTCTGGTAGATCCCTGTAAGGACGGACTCCCCCATTGCTTTGTCAGAAATGTCCAATTCTTTGTCATCTATAAATATCCCCATTCCTGCATCTGCGAATCGTCTCAAGGACAACAGATTCTCAGAAACCTACCCCGCCACTATTACATCGTTCAAGACTACTTGACTCCCTTCGGGAGATTTCGATTCAAGGGTCAATTTTCCCTTCCCATCGATTCTTATATTCGCGGATTCGTTTCTACTCACGCTTCGAATCGGTTCACCATTTCCGCGTCGGAAATCCCCCAAAGATAATTTCGAATCTATTATGTGGTCAGTACAACCTGAATCAGCTATAAATTTCAAATTACCTTTCTGAATCTTTCCGTTTTTTTTGGGATCCAAAGGCCCCGCACCACGACAGGTCCCAGAGTTGTTGTTCCTGCCGCCGTGTGCTTGCTTGGTGACTCTGCCAGTCGTCACCTTGCGTAAACCCCCTTGCCATTGATTCACAATTTTATTATTTTTAAATTCTGAATTTTTACTTCCATTCTTCGGGCAATTCTTCGCGAAATGATTCACTTAGCGTCCACACTGGTAACAGATCCTCTTCCCTTTTGGAAGTGGGCATTCACCCGCCCAGTGGCTCCTGTCACCGCACCTGTGGCAGTGGCCAGTTCTTTCTGATACCGCCGTCGTTCTGCGGGCATTTGTGCCCACTTTTTTAGGATCTGGGCCTTTGATTCCTGATTCTGGATTCTCTCAAGCCTCTCCGATAGTTTTTCCGCTTCAAGCTGAGTCAAAAAATTCTTTATTTCTTCCAGATTCATTTCATTTTGTGAGGTTTGTCTTCGTATCAGGTCTGCACTGCGGAGTTCCGTGACCACAGGGGTTACAGCCTGATAGAACGCCCCTCTTTTTTCTTGTTCTGTGAGAGGAATTGAACCCTCACTTGATTCGTATGTGCGAATCAAGGAATCAAATCTTTCAATGAAATCAGCGATTTTTTCATTTCTATTCATTTTCAATAAATAGATTTTTGAGCGGACCGAGCTGTGAGTTACATTCGTCTCACTTCTTTTGAAGATACGGAGCTTTTCAACGATTTCTTTTGAGTTTGTGATTCCTATGATTCTTTTGTGGTATTTTTGATCGATGTGACTGATTATGATATCTCTCACGATACCGTTACGTTTCATCTCCAACCCCCGCGGGAGACCTTGTGGCCCCGGGGCGTCCGAGTCAATCACATCGAGCAAGTTACTTGTGAGAAGCTAAGATTTGAGCGATTCCAGCCAGAGTCCGAAGTCTGATTTCGGAGTCAACTTGTAATCCCTCCTTATATTAACCTTGCCGAAGAAATAATCGTTCGGAAAGGTTAACGCTTTGGAACCCTGCAAGACTGACTCGTCACGAACCCCTTTTGACTCTCGCACTGGATTCTCCACCGAATCTTTCCTTTTAATTTGGGGTTCTTTGGGTTGGGAATCTTTAGTCTGAGAATTTTTAGTTGGACAGTCTTTAATTGGTATTGAAATTGATTTTTTATTTACTATTTTGGGTTTTAGACGCCCTTTTTTCAGAATATTCTTGGGAGATGTGTGTTTATTGGCAAGTTGGGTTTCTGGAATCTTATTATGAGAAATCTTTACTTTTTCTGCTCCACATCGGAGTCTTTGAACCTCCAGGTTCAAATCTGCCACGTCCGCCGCCACTTTCGCGGCTGTCTCCAGAGTCGCCATGACAGCCGTCATTCGGTCCACCAGTTCCGACATACTCCCTACTAGGTACTCGGTCGTAGCCCTGAGTTGAAGGAAATGATCTTCTGGCACCAGCACCAAGCGAGGCTGATCCAATGGACCCTCTTGTCGAGCTTCGGATACTTCATACAGAGTCTGAACCTCCGATTCCACTTGCTCGGTAGATTGAGCAGTCGCCTCCGTCTGGATAGATATCGCCGACTTCTCTGGACTCTCAGACTCCGCGGAAAGAGAGTCTTCCGACTCGTCAAAATCAGAATCTTCTCCACAGTGATATGACACCAGACCTTTTATTGAAAACAGTGATTCAAATTATTATCCGGTCATTGTCATGCATCCCGAATTTAACTGCGGATCTATAATCATGATTCATTATGCATACACTTATTCACGTCTGGAAAAGTATTCAATTGAAACTGTTTAAAGTTCTATTTCATTGGTGTCTACCTGTCTGCTGCCATTGTGCTTCTCTTTCCATTGATTCTTTTTGTTTTTGGAACCGTACACCAGATGGCCCTGCTTCCCTGTTGGCCCCTTGACCGATCTCCTCACTTTTCAGATTCTCTGACATCTGTTTTTAGGATTTTGAATCTGTATTAGTCTTGATTCAGTTATTAATTCAAACTGCTTGCTGTACGATCCCTGTGGATCCTTACAGCATCGGATAATATTCAAAGATCTCTAGATTATAATGTTGAGCACTGGCCGTTCCCAGCATTACTACTACCGGGACACCCACATGCTCGAGAGAAAGTTCGAGCCCCCCCCCCCCCCCCGGGACAAACACCCCCACACAAGCCACCCGCTGTTAAGCCTAATTGGGAGCCGAACGGCCACAGATCGGCCACACATGCAAAGGGGTCCCCGAGAAAACCCTCACAATCTCCCATCCAATTCCAGAGAACGCCCTACTATGACCTGTTCCCGAATTGAAACCCAATAATTTTCCCTTCGACTATAATATCGAAGGAAACTAAAGAAAGTAGTCATAATAATAAACAATCGTGAAAAAAAAAGATCACGAATCAAAATAATGGCAATAAAACAATCGCGAAACAATTTCAGATCGCGAATCAGAACAATAATAATAAAACAATCATGAAATAAATTCAGATTGCAAATCTAAATAATAATAATGAAACAATCACGGAATAGATTCAGATTGTGAATCAAAATAATAATAATACAATCGCGAAACAAATTCACATTGTGAATTAATCGACTCTACACTCAACACCCCGAATACAAAAAAAAAAATGCGGAGTCTATGTCAAAATTCAAGGTAAAAAACTGGCAAAGAAAGAGAGAGAAAGTGAGAGAGAGAGCAAGCCGGACCCCACGGCAAGCCAGCAACTCGGCGCCATCCCGGACCCGCACGCCCCCCCCCCCCCCCCGCTAAAACAAAGGACAAAGGTTAAAAAACCCTTGCGACTCATGATATGAAGAAATTGAGAGAAGAAAAAAACACAAGGGAATCAACCGTATTGAATCCCGAATCAAGAAAACGTAGGAAAATACACGAAAAAAACGTCGGCTTACCGTACCGCGTCCCGGCGCCCAAACGGGAAAAAAACGTGGCGCGTCTCCATACCAGGCCTCGCGACAGTCACCCCTAGGTTACTACCTCGCGGGCCCCCCTCGCGAGTCCTGGAGCAAAATCCCTGATTCGTAATTCGTATGTGCGAGAGGAAATGAAAAAAACAAACACGACGCCATTCCGACCCCCATCCCTGATACCCCTCGGACACGGTACTTTTACTCACTCTGCAATCCTGTTGAAGTTCAGGAAAAGAACGGGAAAAAAATCGCAGTGGAAAGGCGAGCTGGGCCTATAACCTTTTGGAGTTTTAAATCCTTATTGCGTAGAGTAAAGGCGCATTCCCAGCTCTTGGAACCGTGCCGGTCCCTGTCCCGGTCCCGCTTGCCCAAAAACTAGCGGGACCGGGACAGGGACCGGCACGATTCCAAGAGCTGGGAATGCGTCTTAAAAGACCAAGTTTTGAGAGTCCAAAATTAGCTTTATTCAGCAGTCGTCCGTGGTGTAGAATACAATAGAACAGAATAAATCTTAACAACGAGCGTCGCTGCTGCTCAACTAACACACACGCACATGCATATATAACCATAAACGGAGAAAAAAAAATGTAGCTGGGCTCTGCGAACCGCGCAGCTGACATCCGCGACAAACAAATTTCTCCTCGATCAAAGAGCCCTGGAGCTTGGCTCGCGGAGCTGAGATGCGCGAGTAGCGCACGCTAGCACCTTGGGTCGCGGTTCTCTTAAGTCACAGACGTAGCCAATCCGACTCGCGTAGCTGACGTCCGCGAGCCGCACTCGATCGTACTGCTAGCCGCGCATGTCAGCACCCCGAGTCGCAGCTTATTGAATCACGGAGGTAGTTAATCCGGCTCGCGCATCTAGGATCTGTGATCCGCGTAGTCTCGCATCTTGAGCCGCGCATATCAGCGTCTTGGGCCACGGATTTTAAAAATGTATGTCAAATGAGCGACACGCGAAGCTGCAGACCCCATGCACAGCAAACGAGAAAATATTGGATGATCAAATTCTCAATTCAAACTCGATGACTTTGAATATACACACTGCTATATGCCAGACGAAATGGAAGTTATCAACAAACTTATTTGGAGTTGCTTTTATTCAAAACTTATTTTTCTTTACCATATTTGCAAGTTGATTCCTCATTAACAAGTAACTATGGTATTTTTTTCATAAAAAATTGTAAATTATTACAATACTTTTTTTCTCATTGAACGATTATTTCCGAACGTTAATGGACACGAGAAAAAGAATAACAGTTAATAAATTTTACAGCTATACTCATAAATGCAATGTTGACGGACATGAAAATGGAAAAGAACAAGGTAGAAATTGAAGTCCACAAAGTGCAAAATATTGTGACCAAACATATCGCTGACTTGAAAAGAGGTAATTGTAGCAGATATTGTAGACGAGAAGGAAAATAAAAAAAAAAAACAATTATATTCCAGAACCACGATTAGCCAAGTTTCAAAGGTCTGATGAAAAGCCTCGAAGAAAAAAAGGAGTGGAAAAAAAGCTCATGGTGAAAAAACGAAGGATCAAAATCAGAGAAATTCAATGACACAAGAACGTGAACTGGAGATTAAAAAGGAAGATTCCAATATTCAGGACAAAGAAGATATTTACACTTGTAGGCACAAATTTATGTTTAAAGCTAGATATTTACATGACACCAAAATACCTCATAGTTTATTGGAACTCAGATGAAAATATTTCATTATAATCCCAATAAACGATAAACAAGATATAACGAAAAATTTTTTATGTACCTCTGGCATAGAAAACGCGTTTCTATGCCAGCTTGAGATCTCTAAACGCGTTTTCTATGCCCTCGGCACATAAAATATCGTTCGTAACAGGCACGGATATGCTCATAGGCAAAACGGGTTACAGTCCGAGGCGAAGCCGAGGACCGTAATTTCCCCGTTTCACCAAATTCGCACATCCGCGCCTGTTACGAAATATACCATTGTTGCAGACAATGACTCTTATCAAGATTCACCAGACTGTGATCCGAAACCCAGCGTCTTGCAGTTTGAAAATTACTAATGATAGTGAATCCCCAGAAAAAAAATGTTTGAACTAATAAATAAGATAGATACTGATGAAAAATTATGCGTCACTAGACATATAATATATATATTCAAAAAAAAATGTCACTTATTACTATAAAAAGGTGTGAAATTATAAAAAGAATTTTCTCTAGACATTACACGTTGTAGTCTTTTACCTCATCATTAACACTCGAGGTGATAATAACTTAAAATGACTCAGCAATTTCAAGAAATCGTTGGTAATGCCCAAAATATAAGGATATATTTTCCTGAGAAAAGTTTGAGAAATGCAACAAACATAAGTTACATTTTGCGATAAAAGATATGAAAGTTAGCAGTTTGATCATGTTGTTCAGCCGCATCAAAAATTAAAAAGCGTTGTTTTTGTTTTCTCCACGACGCTAATCTGATATGGATTCAGGTAAATTTTTTCATCAAAAGCTGCCAAAGTTTAGGGTAATCATATGCGAGTGTTTGAAGTTGTCTTCCATCCAAATGAATCGCAGCAGCTTATTACAGCAGGCTAGGTAAGTAACCTTGCAGAACGAAACTGCAGTTCGCACGTCATGGAGATCGATGAGAAAAATAAATTATTATGTTTTTCTCTTTGTAACAATAAATCTGGCATGAGTTTGTCTCGTTCTGTAAGCACGATAATGCTCGATGGCCTTGAAGGTGGCCATGGAAAAATTTATTATTTGCAAACTATTATACATACCATCAAATAAAAAACTGCTAGATCCTCGTAATCGTTCGCAGATTATTAAAAAAAAAAAGAGAAAAATCAAAACTACCTTTTGTATGAAAATTTCACATTTTGTTGTTAAGTTGTAAAACTGTTTATAATTTTTCGCATAATAGTGCCAATTTCTTAATTTCCTGAAACTAGACGAAAAATGCTAATTTTCATTATCAACCAAATTTTTTTGCGTGATAGGTTTCAAACAAAAATTAAAGGATTCAATGAGCTTAGGATTTTTGTAAAATCATATTTCTCAAAAAAGGCTTCGAAAAATAGAAAGAGAAAATACGTACCTGATGTTCTATGACGTAAATCGAAAAAAAAAAATTATATCAAGGAAATGAAAAATTTGAGTGTAAAAAAAAGATAGAATTTTTCAAATAATAATAATTTGAATTTAAAAGTATATAGGTACACAACTTTCGAAATCATCCGAAATTCGGAGATTTTAGAAGCGATGTACTGTATCAGAAACTTTTAGAAAGGTGTACAGAATTTTTCAGAAAGTTGTACGATTTTTCGGAAATAATTGTAAATTTCGGAATATTTACGATTTTTATGCTCATAATGCAAGCTGAAAGGAAAACATGAATTTTTTGTAATATTTGCGCAACTTTTCTTAGTTTTTGTGACGATGTAAGAACTGTTTTTGCTTTTTTTCCTATGGTATTTGAAATTCATACAGACTTTTTATTAAAAATGATACTTAATTGGTAATTTTTATTTATTTCTAATTTCATTATTTATTTCTATCATTAACGTCCTTCATATTGTGTTTTTTTTTTCATTAATTATTAAGTATGATTATTGTTATTTTCTTATTTAAGAATATTATTATTTTATAATTTTTTAATTACATCATTTTTTCCTTATCGTTACTATGTGAAAACGTGGTAACAGTGACCGCGCTCAGGCGTCAAAAACGACCATCATTTAATCCGGCAAGCCGGGTCTGCGGCGCGCTCGATCTGACGCCAAAAACGACTATCGTTTATTCCGGCATGCCGGGTCTGCGGCGCGCTCGCTCAGTGTCGGCCACTCTCCATAAGAAGCAATGAGGAAAGGAATTTAGTTCCATTTGAGTACAGGACCTTTGCAGGTGTCGCTAGTTAAGCACTCGAGGACGAATATTTGACAAGGCGGGAAATTATTCGAATAACAGTTCTCACGAATTTTGAATTTTTCGTTAGCAAAAATGCATTTTTTCGAAAACAAATTTTTTCTGGACACAAGTTTTTATTCCCACGCTCGTCATAATACGAAAATTGCGAATTCGTCATGTGTATTTCCGAGGTTTTGTAGAAAAATGTAGGCAATTATAGAAAGTTGAAAATGTTTCAATTGCAAAAAAATGTCATTGTTAATACAAAAAAGATATATTTATGTAAAACAATTGTACAGTTGAAAATGTCGCAGTAAAAATGTAAAAATGTAGTAAAAATGTAGTTGCATAAAATAATTTAAAAGCACATTTGTTAAGTCGTTATATATTTTTTTTGTAGTGTAGATTGATTTCATTTATTTATAAAAAAAAACATTACACTTTAACGTCAACCTTTTAAACTGTAAATATTAAAAGTTTTAACTATAATTTAAATTTTTTACTGACATGATGAAATTAAATTTCATTTCATATAAATAGAATGAAGGCATTTTATCAGTTATCAAAATATCTCTAAAATAATTTCCAGTTAATAATAACTACAATTTCAAAAAATAACTCAAAAATCAACACAATATTTATATAGTTCTATTCATGTCTTTTAAAACATTTTTTTCAATTTCTCGCAGGTTTTTTTTTACTTCAACCGCTCGGCACCAGCCATTAATAAGCTCTCGAGCCAAGGTGTCATACAAATTGAGGTTTATTTCCTTCCGGTGCTCATAGCAAACAAACATGTTGGAGCGTAAATTTTCCATGTGTTTCTTCTGTACCTCTTGAAGGACACGTCGAAAATGGATGATACTATCTACTTTCTGAGCCACCGGCTCGATAGCTCGTTCCACTCTGCTCTTGAGCGACGGCAGAGTGAATTTTTCACTGCAATCGTCGCAAGCGAGATTGCAGTGACTGCGAGCCAGAGCTCCATCGATGTCGCTTGATTCCAATAACTCTGTCGCTGTTATTGAGAAGTCAGAAGGGCCCTCGTGTTACCGGTCTTTCGCCTCCAGCTCCGCCAATTCGGACATTAGATTTTTTTTGCCCAAAGCATTTGCAAATGTAACATGAAGAAAACTGGAGCTATCTGCCTCGCAGTTTCTTCCTTCAGGAATTGAGCTCTGAAGGTTGCCCCTTGCCATAGCAACCACGAATTTTTCGTGGTACTGAAAAGCCGTCGGCATGCGGTTTGTTACGCCGAAGGATCTGATACACCCGAAGAAATTTTCCAGTGCATCCTGGTTCGCAAACCGAGGATAAAAATTGTCGAAATTTTCGAGCTGCAGTCTTTTCCACAAGCGTTTAAACCCTTCTATTGTAGTTATCAAATTCTTGAGAGACGGCACATAAGCCGTCTTACCAGAATGGATATCAACAAACCGCATCGACTTCAAAATTTCCTTCGCTTCACGCAAAAATTCGTGGTGCCCAGATTCTTTTGAGACAGCACATCGCAAAGAATTTCTTGTACCAGTGGGGCCACCATTCACAGAATCAAATAAGTCGTTGAAAAATTTTAATGTTTTCTCTGTTGCCTTGGTGTAAAGAGCCGTGATAATTCACCCGGCTCTATCTCCGAAATTACCAAGTCAACGCTCGCTACTACAGTTATCGCATGAAGTAAAGAGTTTAATCACCCGATACTCAGTGCGCCGTAATAGCTACTTCATTACTCTGGTTATCGGCAGACACTTACAATGACTCGGACATTCATCTATGATAACAAATGAATCTTTAATTTCCTTTTTTTTTATCTAATTACAAACCTGAAAATAGCCACTTATCTCGTTTTAGACTAGTATATAAACCCGTGATTTTTCAGAGGAAATCAGTTCTTTTATTAGAACCAACAGCTTCAGAGCTAAACCCCCGCTTCAGAGCAAATCAACAGCTTTAGAGCTAAAATTGACTTCCAATATAACTATTAATTCCGATTGAAAGTAAGATATATTTTTATGTAGTCTCTCTCTCGTATAACCACGCTGCATGGATTTTGAAGCTTTTATTTGGTGGTGACATCTTTGATTTCACCCAACTCTGCATCCGCCGTAATCCAATTCAAGGCTCGCAAAGTCTACTGCAGAAGGTCATTCCGAGAAATATGAACAACAATCTTTTAGAATAAATTCCAATCCTTCCCTTACCAATAATATATTTTAACCTACCAAGAAACTTAAACGATCAAACACGAAACACACTTTCCAAATGGATGAGAACTATCTTGAATAAGATAATTGCTTATGACAATGGCAATCGCTAGAATTCAAATATGTATGTCCCAAGTAATTAAAGTTATTGATTGGTAAATTCAAAGTAAATAATAATAATAATGAATAATAAATACATTCACAAGATAGGTTCTCGACAGTCCACGATACAACCGAAAAACGAGAGTTAAGATCAATAAAACCATGATACCTCTCATTTTAACGAATACTATTCGTTTTAGTGGACGCTAAACCCTTCAAAGCTTATAAACGAGGAGCAGAGGCTAGTACTAGAATCGCGAAGCGGGAAATCGCCTCTATATTACCAACCCATTTCACATATGCGAAATTCCAGACAAACCTTGATAGGGATTATAAGGTACAAAATCTGGGAAAGCGGGCCTTTCGAAAATTTAAGATACAAGGGCTACAGAAGCCTCGTCCCTTCTGGACTCAAACTAGAATAGCCGAAGCAAAACAGAACAATCAGCGGGTAAAAGAGACAGAGTCTAACTCGCAAATTGCAGGTGATGATTTTTACGACGCTATGAAAGCAGATCTTGAAGTTAGGGCAGGAATATTTTCGGAATATTTGTCAGGGCCAGATCAGCTAGAGGATACCTTTTCGGGAAAAGCAATAGAAAAACTAAAACGAATTCAACAAGAAATTAGAGACGATGTTAAGTTGAAAATTTAGTGAACAATAATAAGGCCACTCCGTGGCATTAAAACATACTAACGTTGTTATTATTAACCCTTTTACCAATTCCTCGACTCCCACCAAAAGTCGAACCCAGGGTCACCGTAGACCGTTGTCTACGGAGGGTCCTGTTCTGTCGACGACAGCAAGGAAATTTTCCTAGGCTTTTAGCCTAACACTTTCCCAAAAAGGAACAAGAAAGAAATTACTTATTAATTTCCTGAGCTCGCTCGTCACAGAAAAAAAAATGGCGCTGCGAACAGGGTTGTGAATTGTTAAAAGGGTTATGAATGATTAAGAGCAACTTTTCTCACTGCCTGGGCCTGACAAATGAAAACACTAGATCGAAAGCTGAAGGACACCAATGTCTCATTTAAATTTTAATCCAACTTATGAACCTTCTAACATTACTAGGAGCCAGTTAGAAAATTTTTCAGAGAAAGAAAAGGAAGATTATCTTAAGTTGCAACTGGTCGATAATAAACATAAGAAAACAGACTCAAAGAACGGTGAAGATATTATATAAAGCGCTAAAAACACAGAGAACCCTAAGATTAAAATGGCTGAGCACAATATTCGGCTGAGGGACGTGGTAGACATTGTGCCTCGATTTTCCGGCGGGAACACAGGGCCAAGTTTCAGGGAATTTTCATTGGCATGTCACAGGGCAAAGAAAATGCTGCCAGCAACAGCCGAGGCAGGTTTAGCTAGTTTAATCAGCGCAAGACTGACCGGAAGTGCCGCTAGAGCCTTAGAATGCGAAATACCTGGAACAATTGACTCTCTATTAAAGACCCTTCAGACATTTTCCCCATTGGAAAGTACTTTCGAATTATGCGGAAACATGGCGCGTAGTGTGCAAGGAGAAAATGAAGACGTTACCTCATTTTTTTTTCAAAATCCAAGACCTTGGCAATCGTATAATAGAAACAGTTAAGCTTGAAAATAATGGAGTGATCTCCGAAGAACGAAAGGGAGAAATTTCTCAAGAAACGTGCAGAGCTTTTATGAACGGGCTTAGGACAGAAATCAGGTCTTTGATGCCAGACACCGAAAACTTGACCATAGCTGGACCAAAGGCCATCCAGATAGAGAAAATACTAGCCCGAAGAGAAAATTTGAAAAATAACTCCGCATGTTGTGGATTTTGCAAATCGCCAGATCATGATTTGAGCGCATGTCCAAGGATTTTCAAAATGGAAAAACTCTCTCTCGAAGCTTGCCAATTATGTAAGAAAACGGTTCACGAAGCTCCCAACTGCCTGTCCTTGAAAAAGGATTGTTCAATTTGTCGCCGAACGAATCATACTGCTGAAAATTGCCGTTTTCGTCCTGTAAGGGTTGTACGGCCGCCCGACAATTACAATCGCGTTCCAATCCGTCGAGAGAATAATTACGACCCAGGTTTTATAATAATCAGCAAGCCTCTCGGTATGACAACTCTTGGCAGAGGCCTAGAAACGATTTCAGTAACTATTCTCGAGATTACCAAAATCATGGACGCCAAAATTGGCAACCTGATTTCCGAAATCCCAATAGATATGGAAACAATACTAGGAACTACCAATCTCAAAACAATCAATTTCAGGATAATCCTCGAAATTTTCAACCCCGCTACACTCAGGGAGGGTACAATAGACCCCCCACGAGCAATGAACAATCAAAAAACGGGAACACCCTCCAGCATGGAGGAGGGAACCCCCAAACGAACCAATAAATCAAAATCATAAAATTTTCATGAATTTTCTTAAAACCGCGGATACACCATGCATAAAATTCAAAGTCGAGAATAATGATATTAATTTCATGTTAGATTCAGGAGCCAGTATTTGTTTGATAAAAGAAAGATTCACGGAAAATCAACCCATAAATCGTTACGAAAGAACCCAATTAACTGGGATTACAAAGAATCACGTCCACACTCTTGGAACAGTAATTTTAAACATTTTTGAAATCCCGACAAAATTTTCAATCGTCCCTGACTCCTTTCCGATAGAACCTCACGACGCGATATTAGGAAATACTTTCTTTCAAGAGAATGATGCTAAAATTGATTGGGCAGAGCACTGCTTGGAACTTAAGAATATTAAGATACCTTTCTTTTCCGAGACAACAAAGAACGAAATAATATCAGTCCCAGCGAGATCAAGAAAAATTTTTCGTTTAGAAATTGAACCTTCACCTTTGAAAATAGGACTAATTGAGTCAATTGATGTAAAAAAGGGATTATACGCCGGAAACGCACTCGTTAGAAACTATAATGGAAAAATATTTTTACCTTTTACAAATACCACTGAAGAAGAAATTAAAATTCAATTACCAAAACAAAAAATTCACGAAATACTAGAAATTCCTGAACAAAATTTCACCTCACAATCAAAGTTCAAGAAAAGGAAAAACAGAAAAAGGAAGAAGGCGGGAAAAGTTTCAAAAATATTTCAAATTAACAACAGATCTCGATTTGAAAGAGTGAAAGAATTGCTTAGATTGGATGATTTGTCGCCAAATGAAAGGGAAGATATACTTGATTTAATTAAGGACTCTTCGGATTGTTTCCATATCCCTGACGAGAAATTAAGCAGCACTCATCTCCATCAACACTCTATTAATACTACAGATGACCGCCCCATAAATACTAGGCAATATAGATTCCCACCGAAATTGAAGGACGAGTTAAATAGGCAAGTCGAGGAACTTAGAGAGAATGGTATAATAAAACCATCGTTTTCTCCTTATAACACCCCTGTATGGATTGTACCGAAGAAAGCCGATAGTCAAGGAAAACAAAAATGGAGAATGGTTCTAGATTTTAGAGCACTGAACGAAAAAACTGTTGGAGATTCATACCCGTTACCAAACATCGTGGAAATTTTAGATCAATTGGGAGGTGCAAAATACTTCTCCATTTTTGATTTAGCCTCTGGGTTCCATCAGATTGAAATGAGAGCTGAAGATGCGCCTAAAACAGCGTTTTCATCCAGCCATGGACATTGGGAGTTCAAAAGAATGCCATTCGGGCTGAAAAACGCGCCTGCGACCTTTCAGAGACTTATGGACGTGGTATTATCAGGTTTGCAAGGGACCGAGCTATTTGTTTATATGGACGATATAGTAATTTACGCCAGGGACTTAAGTGAACACCGACGAAAGTATAAGCTTTTAATTGAACGACTGAGAAATGCAAACCTGAAATTACAACCAGACAAGTGCGAATTTTTGAGACGAGAGGCCACATTTCTAGGACATCAAATTACGATGGACGGACTCAAACCAGACCCGAAAAAGATAGAAGCTGTAAAGAATTTTCCTAGACCTAAAAATGTTAAGAATATACGTCAATTTCTCGGTCTCGCGTCTTACTATCGTAGGTTCATCGACAACTTCGCGAAATTATCGAAACCTTTGACTGCCTTGCTAGGGAAGGACACTGATTTCATTTGGGCTGACGAACAAGAACGATCTTTTTGCCAACTAAAGGACAGACTTTGTGACAAACCCGTTTTACAATATCCAAATTTTGACGAGCCCTTCATTTTGACTACAGATGCCAGTCATTATGCTATAGGGGGGATCCTAAGCCAGGGGAAAATAGGCAAAGACAGACCGTGCGCTTATGTTTCGCGACAGCTGAACAAGGCAGAAAAGAACTATTCAGTCTACGAAAAGGAAGCTTTGGCAATCGTATATTGTGTGTCTCATTTTCGACCATACTTGTATGGAAGAAAATTTACCATCCTTACTGACCACAAGCCTTTGTGTTGGATAAAAACCGCTAAAGACCCCACTAGTCGTCTTACTAGATGGAAATTAAAATTGGAGGAATATGATTATGAAGTGCAGTACAAGGCCGGAGCAACTAATGTTAATGTAGACGCTTTATCTCGAAATCCTGTTCTTGAAATGGAAGAGATATTGTCCGAGAGTATCCATTTAATTACAGCCGATGAACCCAGACGTTCTACTCGAACCAAAGGGCTCACAGAAAAGGGCCAGCAATGTCGACAAGCAATCGAAAAGAAAGTAGTGAAAGAGAAAGGAATAATAAAAAACCAAGCAAAGAAAGGCAATCAAGAAACCACCGAAGTAAAAAGCAAAAAAGAGCATGGACAAACCCAACAAAGGGCCAAGCAAAATAGATCGAATAAAAGAAATCTCATATCCAAGACTAGCGAAGAAAATTCGAGCGAAGAAGAGATTTTTGAAAGACCTAAAAGAATGACAAGAAAAATAATCGAATATGACAAAGATACAGAACCAGACGAGAGCGAACCAAACGATGATAACGAACCTTCTAGCGATTGCAACGAGACTTCTGAAGAAGAAGAAAAGGAAAACTATTTGACAGATGAGTTAGAAAAAATCACACTGGGTAAAAACATCTTCGAAACCAAAGATCACTTGTTTATGAAGCACGACAACTGTTTATTATTTTTAGACTCCGAAAACAAACCAGTAGACAAATTTTCAAGCAAATTTCTTAAGAGAAGAGAAGTTAAGAGAACTAACAGACTAAAATTAGGAGAAATAGAATATGTGAGAAATGGTAGAAATTACATCTTCTTGGTGTGTATGGAAGACAGAGACGAAAATGGGGATATTTTAGAAACAATGAAAAGGAGTGTGAAGAAGCTAAGAGAACTACTCGTAGAAATTGGAATCAAAAGCATAAATATTCCTCAATTCGAAGAAATCAATGGCGTTCCTTGGAAATTGTTTGAAGGTGAAATATACGAAAATTTCAAGTTAGACGAAATAAAAATTGTCATTTGTACAGGACAAATTCAAATTCCAACTATTTCGCAAAGGCATTCCTTGGTAGAAGAAGCACATTGCTCTGCCATTGGAGGTCATCAGGGTCATAACAAGACATATTTTAGATTAAGATCAAAATACTACTGGGAAAATATGAGAGAAGATGTGCGAAATTTCGTTTCGAAATGTCTGTCTTGCAAGTTGAAGAAATTGACTAGGAAAAAAATTAAGCAGCCCATGGTGATCACAGATACACCCGGTACTGCGTTTGAGAAAGTAGCATTAGACTTGGTAGGGCCCTTCCAGACTACCGAAAATGGGAATAGGTACATATTAACTATGCAAGATTTACTGACAAAGTTTTGTATCGGGGTACCCATCCCTGACGCTAGTGCAGTCTCAACTGCAGACGCCTTGATAAAAAGACTCTTCTGCGTATTCGGTGCTCCTAAAGCAATCCTTACCGACCAAGGGACAAATTTTCTCTCAGGGCTCATAAAAATCGTTGCAAAGAAATTTCACATCAAACAATTTAAGACTACTGCGTTCAGACCCTCTTCGAATGGCTCATTAGAACGAACTCATATAATGTTAGTACATTATCTGAGGGCTTTCCAAGACAATGATTTAGATTGGGACCAGTGGGTCGAAATGGCTATATTCGCGTATAACACTAGCATACACGAATCTACGGGTCGCACCCCATACGAGCTGGTTTTTGGGAAAACATGCCTTTTACCATCCAGTCAATTTCCCTCCAGACATGAGAGACTGGATACTTACGACGAATATCTTGTACGGTTGATGGCTAGGCTGGATGTTATTAGAGAAGAATCGAGACGAAATCTGATGAAGGCCAAAGAGAGATACAAAAAATACTATGATCGTTGCATAAATCCAGCCTCGCTCTCAGCCAATGATTATGTATTCTTACGAAAAGGTCTGAAGACAGGCAAATTCGACGATTACACTAACGGACCATACAGAATCGTGGAAATCCTGGATGATAAAAGGACCAAAATTAGAATAGGAAAACTAGAAAAGATAGTCTCCACAGATAGATTAATTCCAACTTCAATTCATGATAGTGATAACTAAAATTAAATAAGCGAATGAAAATTTTGTTTTTATGTATATCTCATATTGCTCTAACAGAAAAAAAAAAAAAAAAAAAATGTTAAGGCTCGTCCTCGTCCTCGAATTCCTTCCCCTTGCCTTGGGCCTTCTGGGATATGACTGCGGCACCATCGACGGCAACATCACTCGGTTGAGTCTTGGAGACCTGGGAGAATGCTTTATACCCCGCCCCCGCGTCATTGAAAAAAAGCTCCCCCTGCAACTGCTTCAGTTAAACGACTTCGGTACTCTCTATGTTCAAACCTGCAAAATAGAAGTAAAAAGGCTAGTTACGCGATGTGGATTCTTTGCCGATCACTCCGTTACTAACGGACTTGCAGAATATTTCAAAGAGCCTACTCGAGAGCAGTGCAGACACCTTCATGAACGAGGACGGATCTACATAGGACAAGCTGAGCTGGTCGACTTCAAAGCCAACTCGACGGAAACCAGGACAACGACCCTTGCAGGGACCTTGAACATGGACGGTAGTTGCAATGGGGCAACTTATAGCGACAATTTCGGGAGCTGGGAGAAAGTCACAGTGCAAGCCACCATAAAGGTTACAATGCAGGATTATTTTGCACCGATATCCTTGAAAGAAAACAAGATTTTTCTTAGACCCGGAACCAGTTGCTCTACCCTAAAATTATTCTGCACCATTGCCGATGGAACCTCTGCATTTTGGGATTTATTGCCCAAGGGACCCTGCGACTACCACAGATATACCACATTGTTTCAAGGTTTTGGCACTCGTCTGGAAGACGGCTCTGAACATCAGATGAAGACAGTCTAGACTGTAGAATCTAAGGACATAACGTTCGCCCTTACCAAAAAGGATTCTATTTCGACTTGCGGATACGAAATTTTCACGACAGAGCACCCCCGACTCTTTATCTTGGAGGCAGGGAAAGGAGGATTCTTTTCACCAAGTACGAGTGTTGACCCGAAGGACATCGATATGCTTGCATATACCAATTCTAAATTCGTATATGTAGAGAAATATTTCAAGAGACAATTTGAAGAGCTTTACTTCGATATTATGAAAAGACGTTGTAACCTTGAAAGGAAAGTCCTGAGGAATACTCTATCTATAGCAATCATCAGACCAGACGAGTTTGCATACGGCCTCATGGAAGGGCCCGGGTACATGGCGATTATTGCTGGAGAAGTAATCAACATCCTCAAATGTGCCCCCCTCGTGGTAAGAGTAAAACCTACTACTAATTGCTATCAGGAAGTATTAGTAGAAGCTAACAACAAAACCTATTTCTTGTCCCCTAAAACGCACATGTTGAAAAGAAAGGGCACCCAGATTTCGTGTAATTCACTTACACCTCCCATGTTCGAAATCGACGGGCAGTGGTACAAATTCACGCCCCACCCAGTGGAAACTAAGGCACCTCAACGATTAGAACCCTTATCAAAACCCACTTGGGAATATCGTAGTATCGAAAACTTAGCTTCGTCAGGAATCTACACCGAACAAGATCTAGAGGAATTTCGGGAGGACATCCTCTTCCCCATGGATCAAGCAGGAGTCTTGAACACCATTGCAAGGAAATCCATCGGAAACCAGGTAGACTTGGATGGTATTTCGATCGAGAATCTGCTAAATATAGAAAATTTGGCACAAGGACTCTGGGAGAAGATGTGGAACCGATTCTCAATTTTCGGAACATATTCGGCCGGAATCTTGGGAGTCTACATCCTGTTGAAACTAGTGAAAAGCGTAATTGACACTGTTTTGCACATGTTCGCCCTCCACTCCACCTTTGGTTGGTCAGCATACCTCCTCACCGCTGTATGGACCAACCTTTCGAACCTTATACTCCATGTGAAAGCCCCTTCCAGAAAACAGCCTCAAAAAGTCCCAACAGAAGATATCGAGACTGGCACCCCCATGAGCATCATCTCTCTGAAACCTTCCGAAGAAGAAAAAGAACCTGAGGAAAAGATGACAACGCTCTACCCCGTCAACGAGCTACAAGAACGAAGAGCCTTTAATCTCCATGGGTAAAGCAAATTTAGGATTAAGGATTTTACTAATGTATTAATTATCTAGGTGATGGGTCGATTGTGAATCATTAAAAGAAAAAAAAATATATACAAAAAAATAAACAATAAAAATTGAAACAAGTAAAATACAAAAAAATGTGTAAAGGAAAATATGCAAAAAAAAAAAAAAATATGTGTGTACGATTAGAATGTAACTTACAATACAATGTACTAATAGAATATACGATTAGAAATACATGATTGTACAAGATTGAATAAATGAGTTCAAAAAAAAAAAAAAAAAAAAAAAATATAAATGCGTTTAAAGGACGAAGAAAAAGAAAGGGAATGTGAGGTAGGAGGTTAATTTCCCTCTCTTTTTTCTAAATACTCATTAACAAGAAAATAAAAGGATTAGATATAAGTAAGAACACTCATTGCCTACAACGGAATGACCTACCTTTAATGTTTAGAAACATATTTATAAGTTGCGGTGGAGATTATCGATATATGCGTGCGAAGTTAGAATTAATAAGTTGAAATGGCTCTGACAAATAAAAGATCAAAATTCAAGGCGCGTTCAACACAAATGAAGGAAATAAAATCAGATTATACAATGAAAATATTAACATAAAGAGATAAATTCAATGAAACGTGAAGGTAAAGAAATTATTGTGAGATAAGACCTCCTTTTGAAGGTTTAGGGTAACAATAGAGGAAATATATATTTAGAAAGAAAATGAATTATATTGAATATCGTATTGAAATCATATCTACAAAACTAAAATACGGAAACTTGAAAGAATTTTTGAGGGTTTATTAATTCGAGGATTTACGATTCCACTCACGTGACAGATTATTAGATTTTGGATCTTTTGTAATCGGCCAATTATGGGGGATCAAATAGATCTAATATGAAATATAAAACATCCTTATCTTGGGTGCACAAAGATAGGTTTTTGGGTCACGGGTGTTTCAAGCGAATTAACTAAGTCTTAGAATAATAACCTGAAACGATTGTCATGAAAATAAATAAGTGAACGATAAGTAATTAATAAACGGGTTACGAGTGAGCCTAAAACTCAGACATTTCATGAATAATAAATAAAAGAAATAAATTGAAAGGTCACGAGTAAACCAAAACTCAATGATAAACTAAATAATTAAAACAAAGAAAAGAAACCTCAGACAGTAAATGATAAAGTAAAAACAATGAATAATAAATTAAATAAAACAAAAAAAAAAGGAACTCAGACACTAAAAGATAAATTAGATAATTGGAAACAAAAAACTCATACAATAAATAAAAACCTCAGACGATAAATAATAAATTAAGGTAAAAGGGTAATAAAGAAATCAAAGACTCAGACGTTTTTTGTCGTTTTGTAGATAATTCGTTTCTTTAAAGAAAACTTTATTTGTTCATCCTGAAAGCATCATAAAATAATAAAGATAAAAACTTATTTCAAGAATTATCTAAATATTCATGATTAACTTTCGATGAGAACCGAAGCTCGATCCAACAATATTCAGGACGCGATTAGTAACACAATTTCGAGAAATAGCCAGTTTTTCTTCCCCGTTCTTTTCACTCATCATGGAAACCCACGTAGGACATTCCATACACATACGAAAATTAACCCAAAGGGCCGACAAAGGAGACCAAAGGGCTAAGGAATTATTGCGACTCTATGGAGAAAAATATAAACTCATGCGACTGGAAAACCATCGCTTAGTAAGTTTCGAATTCGAGAAGCCCTCCAAGAAGGCCAAACGAAGGATGGAAGTAAATAGCAGGTCAACGAAAAAAAGGATCCAGAAACTCGACGAAATGATTAAGCAAGTACAAACCTCAGAACCACCAAAACCAACCCAAACTCAAGAACCACCAAAACCACCCCAAACTCAAGAACCGCCAAACCAGCGTTGTAAAATCCTGAAAGATGAAGTTATTTTGCCCAGAAAGAACATTTTCCAACACCCAAAGAAAACACAGAATTCTTAAACTGTAAATGACATTTTTTACGATTCTCACATTAGAGTTTATAAATCAATTTCACAACCTTAATCCCAATTCTCCGCTTCAGAATCAGTTGGAATTTCACCTGGCCAGAGGTAGTCATCAGACTCGTATCCATTATCAGTCCAATAATCATCACTCTCGCTCTCACCCGGATCTCCCCATCTTTCTAACGCATCGAACCTGTACCAGCGACCACGAATTTCCATTCCCTTTGCGTCCTCCTCTTCCTCCAACGCCGCGAGTCTCTCATTTTCTGGCTCTACGTCCTCTATCACCGCTTCTCTCAACCCCACATTTACAATCACTCCCCCTAATTCATCTACTTCTACGTGGTCACTCCTTCTAAAAAAGGAGATAACGGAAATGAGAATTACAGAAAAGAAGAGAAAATTTCCTTAAGATACGAAAGATCACACTAGCACAACTTACGTGAAAAAAAAATTCGAGAATAAGCAACCTATATTTTTTTTTTTTTTTTTTTTAAACCTCTGCAAGGAAACAAGGGAGAACAACTGGCAAGCACTAGCGAAAATCAGAAATTTCAATGCTAATAATTTTTTTTTCTTTTTGATAAACCTATAATGAGCAGGAAATCTGAAGTTGAATTGTAGAAATTATTGCCCTATGCCAATAATTTCTTTCCGAGGGGGGGAGTTGTAAAGAGCCGTGATAATTCACCCGGCTCTATCTCCGAAATTACCAAGTCAACGCTCGCTACTACAGTTATCGCATGAAGTAAAGAGTTTAATCACCCGATACTCAGTGCGCCGTAATAGCTACTTCATTACTCTGGTTATCGGCAGACACTTACAATGACTCGGACATTCATCTATGATAACAAATGAATCTTTAATTTCCTTTTTTTTTATCTAATTACAAACCTGAAAATAGCCACTTATCTCGTTTTAGACTAGTATATAAACCCGTGATTTTTCAGAGGAAATCAGTTCTTTTATTAGAACCAACAGCTTCAGAGCTAAACCCCCGCTTCAGAGCAAATCAACAGCTTTAGAGCTAAAATTGACTTCCAATATAACTATTAATTCCGATTGAAAGTAAGATATATTTTTATGTAGTCTCTCTCTCGTATAACCACGCTGCATGGATTTTGAAGCTTTTATTTGGTGGTGACATCTTTGATTTCACCCAACTCTGCATCCGCCGTAATCCAATTCAAGGCTCGCAAAGTCTACTGCAGAAGGTCATTCCGAGAAATATGAACAACAATCTTTTAGAATAAATTCCAATCCTTCCCTTACCAATAATATATTTTAACCTACCAAGAAACTTAAACGATCAAACACGAAACACACTTTCCAAATGGATGAGAACTATCTTGAATAAGATAATTGCTTATGACAATGGCAATCGCTAGAATTCAAATATGTATGTCCCAAGTAATTAAAGTTATTGATTGGTAAATTCAAAGTAAATAATAATAATAATGAATAATAAATACATTCACAAGATAGGTTCTCGACAGTCCACGATACAACCGAAAAACGAGAGTTAAGATCAATAAAACCATGATACCTCTCATTTTAACGAATACTATTCGTTTTAGTGGACGCTAAACCCTTCAAAGCTTATAAACGAGGAGCAGAGGCTAGTACTAGAATCGCGAAGCGGGAAATCGCCTCTATATTACCAACCCATTTCACATATGCGAAATTCCAGACAAACCTTGATAGGGATTATAAGGTACAAAATCTGGGAAAGCGGGCCTTTCGAAAATTTAAGATACAAGGGCTACAGAAGCCTCGTCCCTTCTGGACTCAAACTAGAATAGCCGAAGCAAAACAGAACAATCAGCGGGTAAAAGAGACAGAGTCTAACTCGCAAATTGCAGGTGATGATTTTTACGACGCTATGAAAGCAGATCTTGAAGTTAGGGCAGGAATATTTTCGGAATATTTGTCAGGGCCAGATCAGCTAGAGGATACCTTTTCGGGAAAAGCAATAGAAAAACTAAAACGAATTCAACAAGAAATTAGAGACGATGTTAAGTTGAAAATTTAGTGAACAATAATAAGGCCACTCCGTGGCATTAAAACATACTAACGTTGTTATTATTAACCCTTTTACCAATTCCTCGACTCCCACCAAAAGTCGAACCCAGGGTCACCGTAGACCGTTGTCTACGGAGGGTCCTGTTCTGTCGACGACAGCAAGGAAATTTTCCTAGGCTTTTAGCCTAACACTTTCCCAAAAAGGAACAAGAAAGAAATTACTTATTAATTTCCTGAGCTCGCTCGTCACATTGGCGTCCAGCCCACCATTGTCGTCAATAAAAATGGACCCTCAATGGAAAGCAGGCAAGGGATGCCCTTGAGCTACATAATAAGTTCAGAAGTTAAAATTTCTGAAGTTTTTTTTTGTAATTTTGACCAAGTATAAATCTTTTACCTTGATCCACAATGATTGACCCAATGCATGATGCGCAAGAATCACTGAAAACCTGCGATGCCAGGTATACTCGCATTTTGGAATTTTCCTTAGGATTAATATGTTGCTTCGTGATTTTTTGCATCATACGCTTTTTTCTTTTCGTGAAGTCAATGGAAAACGCATTTTTAATAACGTTCCATGTCCCTCGACCTCCAAGTTCGCAAAATCGTGAGCATGATAGATTTTTGGTCAATAAATTGTTTCTTATGCCCTTCAATAAATGGGGGGCATCAAAAAGTGGGATGACCTCATTTTCATCAACAGTAAACGTTGGACCTGCAGTCAATACAGGTTTATAAATGTTACGTACATTATATACAATACAATGGAAAAATAACCGCAATAGAAAAATAATAACGTTCCCCGCTGGTTTTCCCACAGATTGATTTCTTAATCAAATCCTAGATTGCTGGCACATTACAACACCCTTGGTCGGAGACAGTAGCTAAACAACATTAGACGACAAATAAAAAACATGCAACGAGTTTTTCAGACACAGCCATTATTTCAAAGTTCAACGCACCCACAACTGTCAATCCAACTTCAAATGCTTTTCTAATATGCGCCTCAATGCAGGCTGCTAGAGTTTGCGTTGGCACTGTTTTCGATGAAAAATTGAAAGACATGGGGAAAATCCACCCCGATTTCAGCCCGCGCAAAAGGAATACCAATGCGTGATCGGCCATTTTGTTGGAACCGTATAGTCCATAATCATCCAATCCATGAATTTTATCCCTTTTCAGCTCAATTTTTTCTTTTATAGCCATCTCATCAATTTGCAAAGAGCAAATTCTCTCCTCCGACGGCAAATTTTTTACTTTTTCTCGGAGCAACTCCATGAAAAATGAGGAGATGCCGCAAGGAAGAGGAATTTTGGCAAAAAGGTTTTTCAAGCACGATGGAGAAGGATAGCCAAAATTTTCTCGAACAGTTTTGTACCCTGATCCTCCAAGGCGCTTGTACATAACCATGACGTCAGCCTTGGTTTGATCGTCTTAATGTTTAATCTGTAAGTGATGAGGAAAAAAATGATAAGAATAACAATCTGTTGAAAGTAAATTTATCTTTTACTTTTTTTTTTAAGATTCTCCAAGTAATATTTTTACAAAAACGACGACCCTCTTAAAGTATTTGTATAATTTTTCACTGCACTGAGAAAAAAAACCTAGTAATTTGTACTATAAATATTAGAGAAATTACTATATTCTAGGAAAATTTACTATCTTATATTAATTTTTCGCATATTATAGTACGTTTCGCCATAAATATATATTCTAGTAAAAAGTGGTATATTTTTTTCTCAGTGTACTATAATAATTTGATCACAGTATACTATCCGGGAAACATTTCATTACAATAACGTACGAACAATATTACCAATAAATTTACATTATGTCAAGCACTTGCAATTTGATTACATTGTGTGCAAAAAAATTAAAAAGTTCTCAACTCATTATTTGTTCAGTTAGTGTCATACAGAATTATGTCATAAATAACTGACTATTTTAAAATACCTTACATCCTTTTCTTGCTGCCAGTAACACCGATTGTTTTATTTGTGGATCGAAGCCTTCACGTAATTGTTCGAACAAGGCCAAACGATCTCTGCGTTAAATTTTTTTTAAATTGATTTTTTGAGAACCTGGCCCATTAGCTTGCATTCTTGTTTTTGTAAGGGAGTTCTTTAATACAAAGATTTGTTTTTTGCACTTTTTAACTTCGTTGTATAGTCGGATCTCTGTAGGCGTTTCCAAGTTTGTAGCTCTTTGAACATCTCCCAGTATTGATAAACTGCGGCGATGTAAAGAGGACGGAAGTTGTGCAGGAACCTCATTATTTTCGACAGGCATAGTAGGCGGTACCTCTGCTTCTGTTTCATAATTTTCATCTGCCACTTCGTCAGCTGCATTTGTTGCTTGGTCAAGAATTGATGACTCAGAATTTCTCCTACCCAAGTCAAGAGGTGATCGACTTCGTGATCTCGTATCCTTACCCTCACGTGTACGACTCCGACTTTGCCTTAGGATTTCACACGGAGCCCTACAAATTTTCTAATTATTTATTTCACATTCATGGAAACATATGCAATATACAAATATGTAATATATAATTATAAAAAGTATATTCAGTAATCATAAAAGTGTATGAAGTAATTTCAAAGAATTTATATGAATGTAGAAAATGTTTCAACTTTTTTTATGTGTATATTAATAGAATAATTTACAAACCAAAAAACGATACATTGAATATAATGTATGGGTGGAATTGTAAATAATTTGTATAAATTTAATATCAATAAGTGTAAGTAATATGAACCTTTTCTATGTTTTTTTATATGTCTGAATAAAAATGTAATTGATAAATCAAAAAAATATATCATAGGTGCAATAATATGAATCTAATTTCAAAAAATGTGTATAAAAATATGCCGTTTAAATAACTAAAGAGGCAATATTTTGAAATTTCAAAAATATTTTAAAAAATTTAAGACATCAAGTAAATGCAGGGTAAAGTAGTATTTTAAATCAAATAAGAATTTCTCTTACATGTCACTGGTGCTCTCGGAACAATTATCTTGCAAGCAAAGGCTAGGAATCGTTCCTTTTATTAATTGTCTCTGCTTTAGTTTATATGGTACGGATCGATGGCTTCCTCTGGGAAATGGCGATGGCATACCCCGTGACGTTGTCGCACATTTTTTGGACAATCTAAAATGTTTAATAAATTATTGAAAGATAATAAGAAATGAAAAAAAAATTTATTACATTTTCCCTGATTTTACTGAGTTCTTACAGAAGCAGGTACTTTTGAATAACGTACCTAACAAATCCAGCCGGTTAATAGCTGTCAACCAGCAAACCTGGAGCTCTTGATTTAACGGAATAGCATGTGTTGGCACTGTAGTATTACTGGTGCAACTAGGAACACAACATTTTCGAGTCACCATCTCTTAGATGAAAAAAATTGCATACGATTCGCATTCAAGAAACCTGTTACTCGCGTCAATATTTATCAATATTTATGTTTTGAATGTCACAGCCAGTCACAGCCTGATCCAGCCTGATCAAGCGATACAGCTTATCAAGCTAATTCGATTTTCAAATTCCCGCTCTCCACCTATTCTGCATCACTAGCGCCTCTACGAAAGTCCTCTGCTCGATCGGAACTAAATTCCTTTCCAAGGACACTGGCCGAAGTGGCCGACACTGCGCTCGCTCAGACTCCGACAATCCGTATGTGCTACACTCGCTCGTAACTACGGCAAGGCGTATCCTAGAATGTAGTGCACAAATCGGATTTTTGCCACTTGATCGGTTTCAGGATGGTGAGATTCTGATTACGTGAACTTGAAAAACCTCATCATAAGAAATTTAATTTCTTATAAGAATGTATTTGATAATATCTTATAAGAATAAAGGCTCATAAAGTTTTATTGATGAATTCTTTATGAGAAATCGAAATTTCTTACAAAGTTTCTGTAAAGTCTACTTATCAGAAATTATATTCTCGTAAGAAATTTTATTTTCTTATAAGCTTTTTTTACAAGGATCAAAATTACTAAGGAGTATACTAAGTTATCATCAATAATGTTATTTATAATCATCATGATAATTATGTTTAATACATAAATTTAATACCATCACGAAGATCAAATCTTTTTTATTATTGGAATAATTTAATTATACTTGTCGATTCAATAGTATCGACGTTTATTTATTATTATCATTGTTACTATTTTTATCATTTTTTATTATTATTATGCAGCTCTTAGAAATTGATTTATTCATACGATTTCGTAATAACTTTCATGAATATTTTTCTAACAACCATTACTGAAGTTACAACAATCGTAGAATGATTTCTATAATCAATGAACATATAATATTATAATACAACAGGGTTTGCAAGTAACACGCGCGTTACTTGTACGGCATTACTCTAAAACGTTACATTTCGTACTGTAACGATAAAAGTAACGATAACGGTAACGAGTTACTTTTTTCAGTAACCAGTAACAAAAATCCCGGTATTTTACGTTACTTTCATCTGTCTTATTAAGTTTTTAGCACAATTTGTAACTTTTTAAGGAATGTTCCAAAACTGAGATAATAGTAATTTTTAACTTCCTCATTTTTGAATAGAAAATTCTCTTTTAATAATTCTCGATGAAATAATCTGGAGTATTAGTAGTTTGTGTAAAAAATACCCAAAAAAAACATTACCAATGTAAATGGAGGTGAGGGGTCGCGTCTAAAAAGCATACCAAAAAAAAACCAAATCTTCCCTATCCCCTCAGTAAGGGCTAATATCCATTAGAGTTAGTAAAGTGATTTTTTCGCAAAAAAATTTTTCTTTACGTTTTAGTACTCTGAAATTGTAACATGATCATACGTGGCAAATTTCATTTTCAAAAAATCTGGACTCAAGCATTTTCAGTCACTCACTGCCCGCTTTTATGACTTGTAAAAGCAATGTACACTAGTTTCTTGATCTACAGTATTGTCATCTCGAATAGATTTTTTGCATAAATTTTGATTAATTTAGAAGTGCCACCCAATTATTTCCTTTTTTTCTGTATCATAGTGTAATGATAAATACAATATTTTTTATCACAATTACAAATAATTAATTTTGAATTACCATTCCATTCTTCTCTAGCTCCTTGTCAAAGACAATAAAAAATACAATAATAATTTTATGACTATAGTTTTTGAAAAATTCACAAGCACCGCTACATTCGTCCGTTCACTTTTGGTTCACAATAGTTTACAATAAAATATTTTTGCTATTTTAGTGATTAGTGTACATGCTAATCAACTTTTTATGCTTCCCCTTGTTTCTGAATAACAATCATTCTGAACTCAACATTGAATAAACTTAAAATGGCAAATCCAATTTTTATATGACAGGCTGAGAGGAAAAATCGAACAAGTAGAGACAGAAAACATGGAGTTTCACATTCATCTGTCTCTTACTAGTTTGGTTTTTACTCTCAGCCATTCTTATGTATTTACAAGTTAATAACGAAAAAACAACAAAGTTTGAAGATTACGATTTGTCAGGAAAAGCGGGCAGGTGAGTGACTGGAAATGCTCGTGTCCAGATTTTTTGAAAACGAAATTCGCCACGTATGATCATGCTGCAATTTAGTGTAAAAAATCTTAAAGAAAAATTTTTATGCGAAAGCACATCACTTTACTCACTCTAATGGATATTAGCCCTTACTAAGCGTATAGGGAAGATTTGCTTTTTTTTTTGGTATGCTTTTTAGACGCGACCCCTCACCTCCAAAGTTTTACATTGGAAATGTTTTTTGTTGGGATATGGATATTTTTTGATAAATCACTGTCAACTGCTACTGATTTAATTTACTTTCAAAGTTGTTTAGCATTTATTCGACCGTGATGTAATATGATTCGACGTACATTGTAATGTTTGATTTAATAGAACTGTTTTCGATGATGATTTACTAAAAAATGAGGGAATTTTTATCTAAAATTATATTTTGAAAAAATATACTCAAAATACATAATACTTGAATAACGGTAAAATTAGGAAGAAAGGCAATACAAATTACTGTCTCTGTAAAAATAAGGTATACACTTCTTTAGCATTATATGGCCATGACTTTTTCTTAACTTCATTATCGTTTACAGTACTCTTTCTGAGTAGTGCCGCGGTTGTCCTTTTCTAACCCATGTATGTGACGTCACGGCATATGGGAGTGACAAAGAAAACCACGGCACTATTCAGAAAGAGTACTGTACTTCTACCCATCCTTTTGACTGTCTTAAGAAACAAAAATATTCATCGTCAACTTTGACGATACATTTTCATTGTAAGTGCCAAAATGGCAGATATGTAATTTCATTAAATAAGGTTATTCATGATTATAAGATTATTAATAAATTATTCAGAGAATCTTTGAAATTAGAGAATTCAAGCAATTTCGACTGACAGTCGAACAATAAAGTACAAGAATTATACGAAAGTTGTAAAATATATGACATATACCCGGGAAAAAAACTTGCATGCTGCATGCAAGTGTACTTGCATGTAGCATGCATGTAACATGCAAGTTTTTAAATGCCAGAACCATGCATGTTTCTTGTAAGATAATCATGCATGGTTCATGCAAGCAGCATACATGTCGAAAAAAGCGATTTTTTTCTGCTTGCATGCATGCACTATTCAAGTTTTGCATACATTTCCCATGCATGCACCATGCAATTTTAGCATACATGTCGCATGAAAGCAGCATGCATGTCGAAATAAGCGATTATTTTTTTTCTATTTCGCATTGTATTTTTTTTGCATTGCATTTTTTTGCATTTTTGCATTACTTTTTTTTTATTAAAAACTGCATGATAAATTTTTATAAATTAATAAAATGGAAATTTTTCAAGAAAGTTTGCAAGTGATTGCATTACCGCGCCTTTGTAGCGCGAGTAATGATATATCTGCTCAATCTGCTGGAGACATGGGCTCAATAAGTATAATATTAATTTTCCCTTAGACATGCACTTGCTTTAAGCATTCTACAAAAAACTTAAAAAATGAGAAAAAAAATCTAGCAGTCATCTGGTGAGTGTTTGGGAGAGCGCACTCTCCCGAACACTCACCAGATGGCTGCTGGATTTTTTTACTTATATTTCAAGTTTTGCGTAGAATGCTTAGACCAAGTGCAATTCGAAGAGAAGTTTTATAAATATAATATTTATTGGGTCCATGTCTCCAGCAGACATGTCATTACTCGCGCTACAAAGGCGCGGTAATGCAATCACTTGAAAACTTTCTTAAAAATTTCCATTTTAATAATTAATGAAAATTTATCATGCAGTTTTGAATTAAAAAAAAAAAGGTAATGCAAAATAAATACAATTAAAAAGAATATACAATGCAAAATAAAATAAGAATAATCTCTTATTTCGACATTCATACTGCTTGCATGCGACATGTATGCTAAAATTGCATGGTGCATGCATGCAAGCAGAAATGCATTTAAAAAATTACATGCATGCTACATGCAAGTACACTTGCATGCAGCATGCAAGAAACTTGCAAGCGGCTTGCATGTCATTGCATGCATGCTGCATGCATGTATCATGCAAATTTTTTTTCCCGGGTATATGCATGTCGATTTCTTAGGAAAAGTTTCAAATAAATATTGTAAAACTTATTCACATCTGTTTACATTGAAAATTTGAATTTTTGAAAAATATATGTATAAATATTCAAAGAATTTTCAGTTGTTTTCAAAATTGAGCAGCTTTACCACTTTTTTTACATCAATGTGTACGAAAATTCCATGATTATTATCATAAAACACGTTAAATTTTTGAATCACGAAAAGAAAAAATATTATGAACTAAACCTACAGCACAGATTTTCTAAAATCCAACAAATTTATTAAATAATGTAAATATCAATCTAACCTTGTAAAAATTAATGCACTGCACAAAATTCATGAGACCAAGTTGAAATTATAATTTCAACTTAAACAATCAATTTTGCACATCTGTATATTTATTGTTTACGTTTATGTGAACATAACCCATATGTTAAAACAGAGCAAAAAACTATAAGCTCAGTTGTTGTTAGGATAGGTATTTGCGAACTGCACCTGTTTTACCATGCGCCAGTCATTTCTTAATAAAATCCAGACTTAAAAACTCGAGAAATCCGCGGATTCAATTTTTTAACGATCGAATATGAATAATTGGCTGCTTTGCAAGTCGCCAAAAAATGTTTTTGTGAATTATCGTTCATGTAGGAACTACCTGCACAAAGAAAGTCGTCAAATCTTGACCTTATTAAAAAGATATAAGGAAAAGAAGAATCTGTGACAATTCAAAACCAAGCGTTTTTTTGTAAATATTACTGTCGGTACGAGAGTGTGGGGGACCCCTCATCTCTCGCTAACTACCGCCAGCAATGATTGACGAAGAATATGCTTTTTTACTTTTTATTAGAAAACTCGCACAATTCAAAGCGTTGAATTTTAGAAACTCGCATGAAAATACGTAAAAACAATTGAAATCTATAGATCTTTAAATCTATGGCAGTATCTGTAAGATCTAGTGATCCTGCTACAAGGATCTGGTCTGAGACCGTCTTCTGTGATCTGGTGACCTAAAAAGATGGCATCTCTTCGCAAAAATTCGCATTTGTCTGGTTGTAACTTCAAATTGGCTTCTCGCAGTCTTTCAATTAATAACTTTTACTTTCTTCGGTGTTCACTTAGGTCTCTCGCGTATATAACGATGTCGTCCATGTACACAAACAACTCAGTCCTTGTAATCCAGATAGTACCACGTCCATTAGTCTTTGAAAGGTTGCAGGTGCATTTTTAACACCAACGAACTCCCAGTGTCCGTGAGGTGTAGAGAAGGCGGTTTTTTGTGCATCTTCGGGTTTCATTTCGATTTGATGAAAACCTGATGCGAGGTCGAAAATTGAAAAATATTTAGCTCCTCCTAATTAATCTAATATCTCGACGATATTGGGCAGAGGATACGAGTCTCCCACCGTTTTTTACGGTGGGAGACTCATAAGCATTACATTTGAGTAATCGTTAAAAATATTTATCAATATTGGAAACTTTTAAATCTTAAAAATGAATCTCACGAGACTAATACAAAAAACAATAAAAATTACTAAAAACTCGATAATTTTTTCAGATACTTGTGAAAGATATTGTTTTTTTTCTAAAATCTATGGAATACCTGAAAATAAAAAAACTCTGATTATAAGAGCATCGGATCCTAGAAATCTATATAAAAATCGAATAAAATAACAGAAAATTCAAACCGTAAAAATCTTTAAAAATACGTAAAAAAAAAATTAAAAGTGCTTGGCATCTACTACGTTTTTTGAAAAGTCTATCGAAACGATTGACATACTTTCAACATGAAATGCAAGAAAACTTCGTTCTAGAAATCTAAGGAAACGATAAAAAAAGAAAGAAAATCCTATAATATCTTATAAATACGGAAAAATGTGAAATCATAATTAAAACATATGAAATACTAAAAATCTAAAAAACTTTAATAATTTAGGCATTGAATTCTAGAAATCCATACATACAGGGATTCATAAGAATACCTAAAATCCTTCAAATCGTAAAAATATTGAAGAAATATGAAATATACTGAAAGAAATAAAATTTTATGAAGATACTGTTTTTCTGAAAAATCAATTCAAAGACGATACATTGAAAAAGCTTTGGATTCTAAAGCGCAAAGTTCTTGACACTTATGTGGCAATCCTCATTTAAAAAATACTAGTAATCTGTAGAAATACTGAAAATTCCTAAGAATTTCTGTAAATACTAAAAAACACGAATAATTTAAAAAAAATCGATAATTCAGACCGACATGACTCTCTTTAAAATATAAGAATCACTAGAAAATTTTCAAACTTTGAATGAAATTCTACTGAATGGAATCATAAATTTGTGCTTAAAAATCTTTAAAAATATCATGAAATCCTTGCAATTTTTGTAGTACTGAAAAATTACCTAAAATACCAAAAGCATCTACGGGAGAACTGTTTTGTGAAAAACCATTAACATCTATATGATATATCGGTATATGGATATTGAATAACTGAGAATCCCAATAATATTGGGATTATCATCCCTGTAGGCAAGTATGTAATGTAAATTCAATAGAAATTTCAATGACAGCCCTTGTGATTCCAACTTTCATATATATATGAAAGTTGGACCCTACAGGGTCTCTATATTAATCTTGATCAATTCTTTTACAAACTCATTGCATTTCTTTTGAAAGTACAGCTTTTTACAAAGATATTTTGAAAGTTTTCATAAAGCAACTTTAGAAAAAAACTTGATGCCATAATTTTTAATGTACTCAGAAAGTATAGCCAATTCTCAGAAAAATAAATTTTGTCAAAAAATTTTGTTTGAATTAAAGAAATTGTTACGTTTCTGATTAATTGTTCTTACACTCAACCGGGTCTGAAAGACCACTTGCCTGGCGCGGGAGGGTGAACTAAATCACAAGAAATCGCGTTTTACACCAATAACTTTATTACTCATACGACGTGTCACGTGTTACAAGAAGCGAACGAGAGAGAGTTAGGAGCGCGAGAGAGCTCGGGCGCATGAATCCACTCCTTATATAGGATTCGAAACACAAAATGGCCGTCGGAAGCGACGTCCGAAAAACGTACGAAACAGAAGCTTCTAGAATAATCTAGAAGCTTTTCGAATAACCTGGAATTCCCATCCAATCAGACATATCCGGCCCACGTAAATCGGCGTAATTAAGTCACAATGCTCGATAGTAATGACACTCTAACGGCAGCGCCGTTAAGAGTCCATTAAAATTGAACACTGTAGTTCAAGTAACGTTAGTATTTACTGCTTTAAAACTTGTACATAGTATTTGTAAATTTTAATCTTGTAAAGCCTCATGTCACAGGGACGTGATAGAAATATTATTAACGACGTCTACACACATGCTCGCCGGTCTTTTTTGAGATTTTATAAAGATTCCTTAAAATGATTGTCTAAAGCACAGACTACATTATTAAATTTTTTCAAACACCGGTAATTTTACGAGGAACTCAGATACTATAAGAATTATAAAATTGTGAAATACATTTCACAATTTTCGTTATGTAAAAAAACATATCTTCACAATTCACGCTAGAGACTTAGAAAAAATTTTAATATTGATTTCTATGTTAATTACAGTTCGTTATCTAAGCTGTCAAATATATATATTATCCGTTTTTTACTATGCAATATGAAAATGAGTACACACATTCAGTAACGGTTGGCTTTAGTACCGCATCAGTATAAAACTCAGCGTGTGCACGTGCGCACCTCACGCATCAAACTTTTCAGTTGCTCTCAACTTTTGGAGGAAATGTAGACCCATGATCGCTAGAAAAGGAACGTATTCTATAGACTTTACGGGTTGATTCGGTGACAAAAAATTTTTTTAATGCCAATGTTTCATAAAAATTGTTTTTTATCATAAACTTTCATTCTGCTTATTGTAAATTTGTTTTATCAATTCTTTCGACAACAGTATTTGGATGTAAAGTGAAAACCCTAGATTTTACAAGCACAGATTATTTCCTGTAAATAATAGTTTAAGAGTTATTTGCACTTGAAACTAGTTTAGTCATGCGTCCAAAGGCTGTTTTCTTGGAGTTTATCGAACCAAAAATAGAAGAAAAAAATTTATTTTTATGAATAAATACGTATCAATTATTTCTCAATGAAACATTTGATAAAAACGTAATGTTAAAAGTTGCAAAATCCATGACTAGTTAAGTTAAGCTAATGGCGGAAAATAAGTTCAAAGAGTAATGAAAGTTCAGCTATTAGGGTGGCTGAACTTCCGTGGAATGACCTTGCACATTAGTTAGTGGACTTATTTTTGTTACTCGACCTTTATTTTACGATTTTTCAAAAGTTTTCGTTCCATCACTAGTTTTCAAAGTTTCCAGCACTGTCACTACATGCATACAATCAATTATGTTATTTCCCTGAACTTACAATTAGTCGCAAAATTTTTCTAAAATGCTCAAAACTTTAAAAATCACATTGATTCTTACGAATATATAAAAAATTTTTTAGCTTCCAAGAATGTGGATTAATTTATTAAACTTAGACAATATGTCACTACCTTTGTGCTTAATGAGCTTCTACTGCGATAATGTAGACCTTAAAGAAAACAAACTGAGTAGCAAAAATAATTTTTCTTGACTTGGACAATTTTTAGAAATATAAAAACTTAAAAGGAAAAAAAAAAATAAAAACGGTTTTCTATATTTCTTGAAAAAAATCTGAAACTAATAAGGTGTACTCATAGAAATCGGAGTAACTGGCAAATTTTAGACTTAAAAAGAAAAAAATTGTTTGAGGCGTCACTCAAAAAATAAGGTTTTTTTTTCAACAAGGCGTTCTGCGCTCCCTTGGTTCTGTTACTAAATATCTTACCTTAAATTTCAGTTCCCAGATAAATAATTATGTTTTTTAAGCTAAAGGTAGGCATAAACTTGTGAACATTCAGTAGATTTCTCCTGCAGAAAGAGTCTTCCCAAAATTGCTAAGACTTTAATGAAACATTAAATCGAAAAAAAAATAATCCTGAAACTTAGTAAATAAAAAAAACAAACAAACAAAAATTGTATGAAACTCAGCGAATCAAAACGAAAATAAAATCGTATGAACTTTTGAAAACTGTATTTCAACCTTAACATTTTTTAATAATTAGTCACTTTAAATCACTTTTCATCGTAAATATATAGTTTTTAATTTTCTACTGGGAACGAGAATGGCGGCAACACGTTGTCCAGGAACCGCAATTCTTGATATAAGAACCACGTCGGTTCCATACCAAAGATTCGTTAGATATTATTTAATATAATGTATTTATCACGCATCGTGATCCACTTGCTGACGATGTCACTTACTATAAGAAACACACAAAATTTATTTATGAGTTTTATTTTACATTTTTATTTTTGTTTATATTTCATATTTTTTATTTTTGTTCATATTTCACATTTTTATTTTTGTTTATATTTTATATTTTTATTTATTATATTTATATTTTTATTATATTATTTATGGGTTTCATTTCTTTAAAAAATTGGGAAACAGTATTTTGCCTAGGAATGGGAGTTAATCACTGAAACGGAACACGGGTGCACTTGTAAAAAATTAATAAGATATCTCTGTAAGTTTGTATAAATATTTTTCCATACCATGTGAAAATGTTCAATGTATGGGAAAAACCCAGATTTTTATGGAATTTTCCTAGTATTATGCCACCTTTTCTCATAAGTTTACTAAAATTTCTATGCATTTATGGAAAAAACTTCTATACATGAATGAGAGTTTCATACAAAAGCATGGAAAAATTTTCATTCCATAGTATTGATTGATAACTGCACATACATGTATATATAGTTTTCATATTTTTTTTTACAGTGTGCTATAAATGGCCTCGAAGGAAGTCTGTTTCAAAAAAATAAGGTTATCATTTTTACTAATATTTGATGTAATTTTTGTTTGATTTTTGGTAGCTTTACCAGGTGTACTCCTAAGTAATTTCCGGTTTTTTCAATGGATGGCGTTCTGTTTTGTACCGCTGTTGGTAACACATACCATATGTCATTTTGTTCAGTCATATCGAGTGCTTGAACTGCGTTGACATTTTCTCGAAAATATCTTCCAGGAGGTTTTTATTGCGCTTCAAAAATGTCGAATTTTGTACCGAATTTTGAGCATATGCGCCATGCATTGCTTTTCATGTTCAATCAGGGGAAAAAAGTGTCCAAGAGCCACTGTGCGCTTGTGGAAGTTTATGGTGATCGTGCATTAACACTTCGAACATGTGAAACGTGGTTTCGACAGTTCAAAAATGGAGATTTCGACCTGAACGACGCCGCACGCTCTGGCAAGCGAAAATCGTTCGATGACGCCGAATTGCAAGCATTATTAGATGAAGACAACACGCAAACGCAACGACAGCTTGCAGATGCGTTGGGAGTTCAACAGCAAGCAATTCCCAAACGTCTGCGAGCCATGGGAAAAATTCAGAAGTGTGGAAAGTGGGTGCCCCATGAACTGACCGAGAGACAAATGGAGAATCGAAAAGTGACCTGTGAAATGCTGATTCAACGATACAAAAGAAAGTCTTTCCTGCATCGTATTGTTACTGGTGATGAAAAGTGGATTTTCCTGGAGAACCCTAAGCGCAACAAATCGTGGGTGAGTCCAGGTGAAGCATCGACATCGACGGCACGGCCAAATCGTTACGGTCGGAAGGTCATGCTGTGTGTGTGGTGGGACCAGTCCGGTGTTATATACTTTGAACTGCTGAAACCTGGTGAAACTGTGAATGCCGTTCGCTACAAACAGCAAATGGAAGATTTGAGCCGAGCCATTGTGGAAAACCGACCAGAATATCAACAACGACAGAAGAAGGTGATTTTGCTCCACGACAATGCACCGTCGCATAAGTCGAAAGTCGTTCGTGACACGCTGGAAAGGCTCAAGTGGGAAGTGCTTGATCATGCGGCTTGCTCACCAGACCTGGCGCCATCCGACTACCACCTCTTTGCCTCGTTGGGCCATGCCCTTTCTGAGCAGCGCTTCGACTCGTACGAAAATGTACGAAAATGGCTCACCGAGCGGTTCACCTCCAAAGGCAATGATTTTTACTGGCGTGGTATCCACAATTTACCAGAAAGGTGGGAAAAATGTGTAGAAAGCGATGGAAAATACTTTGAATAAAATAAAGGTTACGGTTTTTTTGGAGTTATGTGTTTTATTTGCAAAAAAACCGGAAATTAATTAGGAGTACACCTGGTAAGGCTTAAATATGTGAGTTCTAAAAATAATCAGAAACCCAATTATAATGTCAACTAACATTGCGGTATATTACCGATAACAAAACGATACTCATTTCCTTTTAAGGACAGATCAGTGTGCTGAGCAATGAGGGCTGCGGGCATTCATAACGTCAGTATCCATATAGTATGTATTGTATCATTCAACTAAAATGTCATTACATAGGTGTGTAGGCAAGGAAACGTAAGATAAAAAAAACTTATCTCGTGACTTTTTAGTTGTTTGATATGCCGATCATATGAACACAGACAGTGCGAATACCAATTTCCGTTATTGTCAGCACCTCTAAATTTGCGAATAATATACGCGACCGAACCTTCCTTATGGATGCCACTTCTGCGAGCCATATATTTCCTTACACATTCGAAGGCGTCTCGCACCTCATCCTCCGTTCCTGTGCCATCCCATATCTCGGGTTTTAAAGCGACATCATTGGTGATAAGATACTTCGCCCACTTGCCTAAAAAGAAGTCGTTTCAATTTCAGAGATTTTTCACGTCTACATAGAAATGTCTTTTTTAAAATTATCATTTTTTTATTTTTCACATTGTTTAATAAATAAAAATGTGCAAATTTTTCATGTTTTGGATATTTATTACTTCGAAAACCTGTACAGCGCTGAGAGCATCTTAACTTTTAAATTACTATTTAATCTAATTCCCGAAGAATTCTCATTTTTACATATTAAACGGAAATAGGTGTCAATTTTTTAATAGAAAATCAGACTTTTTTTCTTTCATCATGTAGATTGTAATCATGCAATCTACTCCACAAGGATTCATATTTCATACATATTATTCTTATGTGAGTACATGTTTTGAATTTTTTTTAAAGCTCTCATTTTCATAGGTTTTTGAACAATATGCGTATTAAATAGTACTTTTTTAACAATTCATCAGTGTTCTGAACGGTATAGAAGAGAGTTCAAGAACCCTCAAAATATATACGGTCTGGTATCAATTTCAGTAATTTTTTATTTTTTTCAAATTTTTGTAAAAACTATCTTCTTCCACTCATATAAACCCAGTATTAATATACCACTTATGTGGAAAAGACATAAGTAACTTATATGGTTATAATTTTTGTTATTATTCGTCTATAAATTTTTTTGATTTTACAAAAATTTTTTTTCACTTTGAAAATACAATTGTCATATATTTCTGCAGATATGACCTTTCCTCTCCTAATCCTCTAAGCTTTTCTCGTTTATGAAATTAAATTACATTTCACACGAGTGCAGACACGAAGAGGGTTTAAGCTAGGTACTTGCGATCATGTTAAAATTTTTTATCCTTTTTTTTTCGAAAGTGAAAGGCAATCTTAATGCGATTGCTGTCTACAAAATACGGTTACGAACAAATTTTTCAATAATGTGCTGTATTGTATACTAGAAGCCCTTCACACCTGCGCTCCTGTAATCCTGAAAAATTTAATGAATTTTTATAAATGATTAAGATCTGAGAAAGAGTGAGGTTTATCCTTGTCAAACACTTACAACGAGATATTTTCCAACGATTACGGAAATAATACACGAATAATAACATGAAACGTAAAAACCTAACAGTTAATTAAATAACTTACTCCCCTTAGCATTTAAAAAATACGCATGTAATGCATTTCTTAAAATGCGTATAATACCAGGTGTACTCCTAATTAATTTCCGGTTTTTTTGCAAATAAAACACATAATTCCAAAAACACCGTAACCTTTATTTTATTCAAAGTATTTTCCATCGCTTTCTACACATTTTTCCCACCTTTCTGGTAAATTGTGGATACAACGCCAGTAAAAATCATTGCCTTTGGAGGTGAACCACTCGGTGAGCCATTTTCGTACATTTTCGTACGAGTCGAAGCGCTGCTCAGAAAGGGCATGGCCCAACGAGGCAAAGAGGTGGTAGTCGGATGGCGCCAGGTCTGGTGAGTAAGCCGCATGATCAAGCACTTCCCATTTGAGCCTTTCCAGCGTGTCACGAACGACTTCCGACTTATGCGACGGCGCATTGTCGTGGAGTAAAATCACCTTCTTCTGTTGTTGTTGATATTTTGGTCGGTTTTCCACAATGGCTCGGCTCAAATCTTTCATTTGCTGTTTGTAGCGAACGGCATTCACAGTTTCACCAGGTTTCAGCAGTTCAAAGTATATAACACCGGACTGGTCCCACCACACACACAGCATGACCTTCCAACCGTAACGATTTGGCCGTGCCGTCGATGTCGATGCTTCACCTGGACTCACCCACGATTTGTTGCGCTTAGGGTTCTCCAGGAAAATCCACTTTTCATCACCAGTAACAATACGATGCAGGAAAGACTTTCTTTTGTATCGTTGAAGCAGCATTTCACAGGTCACTTTTCGATTCTCCATTTGTCTCTCGGTCAGTTCATGGGGCACCCACTTTCCATACTTCTGAATTTTTCCCATGGCTCGCAGACGTTTGGAAATTGCTTGCTGTTGAACTCCCAACGCATCTGCAAGCTGTCGTTGCGTTTGCGTGTTGTCTTCATCTAATAATGCTTGCGATTCGGCGTCATCGAACGATTTTCGCTTGCCGGAGCGTGCGGCGTCGTTCAGGTCGAAATCTCCATTTTTGAACTGTCGAAACCACGTTTCACATGTTCGAAGTGTTAATGCACGATCACCATAAACTTCCACAAGCGCACAGTGGCTCTCGGACACTTTTTTCCCCTGATTGAACATGAAAAGCAATGCATGGCGCATATGCTCAAAATTCGGTACAAAATTCGACATTTTTGAAGCGCAATAAAAACTTACTGGAAGATTTTTTCGAGAAAATGTCAACGCAGTTCAAGCACTCGATATGACTGAACAAAATGACATATGGTATGTGTTACCAACAGCGGTACAAAACAGAACGCCATCCATTGAAAAAACCGGAAATTACTTAGGAGTACACCTGGTAGCTTACACAGAAATTTCATGAAAAAAAAAAAAAAATTATTTTCCAAGTCCCATCCAAATGTAATATTATTCATGTTTTCAGACTCTCTTTTTAACCGCATTTGAAACTGATGAAGCAGTAAAAACCAATTCTCAATCGATAAATTAAACAGAAGTTGAAGAAAGTGAAAGGTAGAAAACAGACTATAAAACGTCTCTTGCCATGGGAAAAATACGTACGATATATGAACTCGTTTTTTTTTTTTAAGAAGATGATACAAATTTTATCACGTTTCTTCACAAGGTTCTTGAATGCTTGTAACAGGGTGTCTACTGTACGTTAAATGCAGGAAAAGAGGGAATTGTATGGAAACTTCAAATGGTCAGCGAAAAACAGGAATTTTTCGCAATGTACGGGAATTCGTTATTACTCATAATTTACCAATGAATGAAAAATGAATTGCTCAGTACTTACGATAGCAAAATTACTCTATTCAGATTCAAGGATGTAGGCAGAAAAATTTTTTGGGAGAGGTTTCCTGAAAAAATATATTTCCATCGGGATTTCATAGTTTTTCATCTTCAACGATTTGGTAACATGAGTGCGTTTTTGCAGGTATTCTAATTCCGGGATTTGAAAGTTATGCATATTTTGGAGTCCCGAGACGCTGATTTTTCATGTTCGCATGTAATATTACTAAATTCGATTTTTGTGATCCACATGCGAATCACTGAAGTTAAAATTTTTTTTCCTATACTTCTGATATTCTCATGATTCATCATTTATACAACTTGAAAGATATTCTGACGTAATAATTATTTTAACATAACTTTCTAGTTTTCTGTGCTCCAGTTGACATTTTAAGAAATATTCTTTTATTTTCATATTTTTATAGCTTTAAGCAAATCATATCTACCAAGTTTTCAAGTATTTCATAGATTGCTAGAATTTTCGTATTGAATGTTACTATAAAAATTGTGTAGTATTTGATTATGTTATTATAGATTTGTAATTATTCTAGAAATATCTAAAGTTTTTTAGAATTTGATGCTATGGTAGTTTGTGAAAATTTTAACAACTTTCAGTAATTTAATTGATTTTTCATAAATCACTGTTTCTCATACAGAGTTCTGATGTTTTTTCTTTTCTTTTTATTATAAATGCGATTTAAAAAATTTTCAGGTATGTTTATAGATTTCCATATAGATTTTTCGAATCATGTTACTAATTCAAATTTTTAATAAGTTTTGACAAAATTATATCTGCACAGTTTTTGTGTATCAAAATTTTTAAATTATTCCTCGCTTTTATTTTCTATTTTTTGTAAAAGACTTTAAAGAACTTTTGATTATTTTTAGAGAATTCTAGTATTTTTGTGGATTGATATATAGATTTCTAGAAAAAAGTATATGTAGGCGGGTTCTGGGGCACTTGGCGGGCCAAGACCCAGCCGATGAGGAGCCAACACTCCCCCACCCCTTCAACTTTTTGTCACGTGACCCCCCTCTCACCTTCCCTCTCCACTGAAATAATAATTATTTAATTATCATTACTATTCAATACTCAGAAATTATCCTTAATTAGCGTTATCATGATGATTATCATTAATTAGAGTTATCATGAGCATTATCATTCATTAGCGATATCATGAGCATTATCATTAATTAGCGTTACCATGAGCATCATTAATTCAAAATCGCTATTTCAAATTTCAATGATAGGAAGACCTGAAAAACATAAAGTAGTAGTAGTGGGGGTTCCGTCAAGGTAGGCTAACACATTGAGCCTCTACATCAATTTTGTCGAGACGTTGAAGTGGCTCCATCGTAGCGCGTCTTTAAGCGTGGTGCAGCAGATGTTGCGTGCGCTCCAGCGCCAATAGCCGAATGACATGGTCGCGCGCTCCCTTCTGCTGAAGTGCGGCAGCGGCTGCGCCCCCTCCCACTTCCCCCACCACGCTCGGATCTTTCTGATTGGCAGAAAAATCCAAGATGGCGAGAAATTGGACGCAAAATTTAAAAAGTGACGTTAATTCAAAAATTAACGTATACTTGAAATTCAAAAATAAAATTTGAAAAATTTCATTCAAAAATGGCTGGAAAGTTGAAAATGGTGCAAAAAATTTTTAGAAATTGAAAAAAGTTGATGGTTTTCAAAAATTGTTGCAAAAATTTCTGAAAATGATGCAAAAATACAAGTGATTGAAATATAAAATGTGTTAATGTGGTGGCAGCACAGTCGACGTTAGTGGTGGGGGAAACACTATAATAGAGGCCATCGCTCGAGTTGGGCATCAGTTTCATCAAACTATTAATTTGAGCACATCGTAGCGCGACAACGAGCTGCAGCCGAAAACCAATACTTCGCATTTCATTAACGTGGTGGCAGCACAGTCAACAGAAGCAAGCGTAGGAGTGGGGAGCACCGTATATCAAGAACGGCTTTCTGGACTTGGACATCAGTTTCAACGAAAAAGCGAAGCGAATACATCTCGGAGAAGCAGAGCGACATCGTAGCGCGACAACGTAGCGCGAGAACAGAATTCAAGAAATCACAACTGGCAACAGCAGCAGCAGCATCAGCAGCAGTAGCAGCATCAACAGTTGGAGTGGGGAGAACCGTATATCAAGAACGGCTTCCTAGAATTGGGTATCAGTTTCATCGACGAACCGTAGCGGACACGTCTCGAAGAAGCTAAGCGACATCGTATCGCAACAATGGAAAAAGCAAAAGAAATTGGCAAACGTCAGCGTTACCTCTCGAACGCCAAGGACATCAACTCCGGAGAGGTCTAGGGTTTGGTCGCTGAAGCGGAGCAGATCATCGAGGAGTTGGCAGCCCAGGCCAAGGCAAACAACACCTTGATCCGCCTTCACTGCATTCAAGCGATCAAAAATCTCAAGAGCTACCCATCTCTTGAGAGGACGTTCCGTGCAAGGAGCCGGCTTGCACCCTGGAGGCCTCGTTTGGGAAGATGTTAACTCGGCCTTCCAGCAACGTCTCAACACTGGCCTCATCATCAACGACAGTCATTTGGAAATCGAGGACTTTTATCAGGACACCCGAACCGTTTTCATCGAGAACATCCAGGCTGCCTTGAAAAAACACAACGCTCTCAAGGTCAATACTACTTTCGAAGGAGAATACACCGTGCTCAAAAACAACGAGGAAGAAACGGAAATCAAGGCTTTTCACACGAAGAATAAGCTGATTCTCCCAAACGACAGACCTTTTCGAGTGGTTCAAGGAGAACGTCAAGAACTCCTTGATGAGCGGCGTCGAAGAGTTTCAAGATACTGGCTCCGGATGGACTCTGCGCAAGATTCTCAACCTGACTGTGATCATCAATAAGTACAATCCGATGAAAGGAAGCTCGTTTATTGAACTACCTCAAGTCATAAAGAATAAAAAAGCCTGTGTGAATGTCCAGAATGATGACAATCAATGCTTCAAATCGGCTGTATTCTCAGCTTTATTTCCTCCAAAAGATAGCGCAAAGCGTGTTTCAAAATATAAGCTACATGATTCCAAATTAAATTTCAATGGTATTAACTTTCCCGTGCAACCAAAAGATGTTCCGAAATTCGAAAAACTAAATAAAATTTGAGTCAACGTTTTCATTCTGCAAAAACAAGGAGAAGAGAAATTCATCATCGCTTTAATCCACATCATCAAGGAGAAACAAACTCAACACGTTAATCTGCTTCTCGTACAAAACCATTACGTAGATGATAAAGAGCCCGATGACGCTGAGGAAGAAGAAAACAACGAGCCAATCCAATTCCATTACGTGTGGATCAAGGACTTGTCGAGGTTGGTCAGCATACAACTTACTAAACGAAATTGTAAGCAGCACATTTGCGACCGCTGCTTCCATTACTTCATGACTCCCGAGAAATTTTTGGCTCATGACATCGACTGTAAAAAAATAAATAAATGTAGCGTCATCCTACCAGACCTCAAAAACAATATTCTTAAATTTAAAAATGCCAAAAATATGGAAAAAGTCCCATTCGTCGTCTACGTTGAGCTCGAATGAATTTTGAAAAAAATCGATGGGCAGGCTAGCTCGAAGACGAACGTCGAGCAGATCCATGTAGCCAGCAGCGTTGGATACTTTGTGAAGTGTAGCTTCAACGATGATCTCTCACGTTACAACTCGTACCTTGGCCCCGATCCTGCCAAGTGGTTTGCCGAAGAACTACACCAACTAGGGAAAGCCGTTGACAACGTCCACAAGAACCCCATGGACATGAACCTCACCCTTGAAGAAAAGGAAGCCTTCAGGGAAGCAGCAACATGCCACATTTGTGGCAAGCATCTGGGTCCTGATCGAGTCAGGGATCACTGCCACCTGACTGGACGTTTCCGAGGAGCTGCCCACAACGTCTGCAACCTCAACTTCAAGGATTCCAGGACCATCATCGTCATGTTCCACAACTTCAGCAACTACGACTCACATCTCATCATCAAGGACGTTGCCAACCATGTCGATGGAAAAATCAGCTTGCTGCCACTGAACATGGAAAAATATATTTCTATCACCAAGAGGCTGAAATATATCGATGTCAACCTGCGATTCCTGGACTCTTTTCGGTTCATGGCATCGTCACTTGACAAGCTGGCATCGTACCTGGAGACAACACCACTCACAAGGGGACAATTCACCAACATCGACGACTAGCACTTCAAGCTTCTCCAACGGAAAGAGGTCTTCCCCTACGAGTACATCGATTCATGTGAAAAACTTGAAGAAGGAAATCTGCCAGCGCACGACCAGTTTTATAGCCACCTCAGCGGAAGCAACATCACTGAGGAAGACTACAGGTTAGTTTATTATTATTATTATTATTATTATTATTATTATTATTATTATTATTATTATTATGATTATTATTATGATTATTATTATTATTATTATTATTATTATTATTATTATTATTATTATTATTATTATTATTATTATTATTATTATTATTATTATTATTATTATTATTATTATTATTATTATTATTATTATTATTATTATTATTATTATTATTATTATTATTATTATTATGTTTATTATTATTCGCTTTTTCATACAACTTGCAAACTAATAATTTTTTCTGTTTACAGGCATGCTCAAACGGTGTGGAAAACATTTCGAATCAACACCTTGGGCGAGTACTCTGACCTGTACTTGAAAACTGACGTCATGCTGCTGGCCGACGTTTTCGAAAACTTTCGCCAAAAATGCTGCAACTTCTACGGGCTGGATCCTGTTCACTATTATACGGCACCTGGCATCATGTGGGACGCGATGCTCAAACACACGGGGATTGAGCTGGAGCTGCTGACGGACATCGACATGATGATGTTCGTTGAACGAGGCATCCGTGGCGGCATCAGCCAATGCAGCAACCGCTACTCCAAGGAGAACAACAAGTACATGGCCGACTACAACCCGGAAGAAGACGACAAGTACCTCATGTACTACGACGTGAACAACCTCTACGGCTGGGCGATGACGCAGTACCTTCTATACGGAGGATTTAAGTGGGTGGACGATGTCAGTGAGGTGGACCGTCGGCCCTGAGTCCAACACCGAGTACATTTTGGAGGTGAACCTCGAATACCCAGAGGCCATTCACGACATCCACCAAGACCTGCCCATGTATGCGGAGCAGATGCCACGACCAGGAGCAAAGGAGAGCAAATTGCTGGCGACTTTGCTACCGAAGAAAAACTACATCATCCACTACAGGAATTTACAGCAGGTTCTCGAGCATGGCCTAAAACTCATCAAGATCCATAGAGTTCTCCAGTTCTCCCAGTCAGCATGGTTGAAGCCTTACATCGACCTCAACAGTGACTTGAAGAAAGACGCGAAAAATGAGTTTGAAAAAAATCTTTCCGAGTACATGAACAACGCGGTATTCGGAAAGACGATCGAGAACGTCAGAAACCGAGTGAACATCAAGATGGTATCCGACTGGAATGGACCATACGGCGCAGAAGCACTTGTAGCAAGGCCAAATTTTCAAGCTCGTTCCATCTTCAACGAAAAATTGGTGGCCATAAAACTTGCTCATGTGCAAGTGTTTCTGAACAAGCCAATTTATACTGGTTTCGCTGTGCTCGACTTATCAAAAATTTGTCTCTATGAATTTCATTATAATTTCATGAAAAAAACTGTTCCTTGCAAACTCATGTACACAGATACCGACAGCCTCATCTACGAAATCACTGGATCCAATATCTATGACGTCATGCGGGAGAACATCAATCGTTTCGACACGTCAGACTACGTGGAATCGAACACCTTTATTCTTCCACGGGTCGACAAGAAGGTGGTTGGCTTAATGAAGGACGAGTGCAACGGTCAAATCATGACCGAATTCGTCGGGCTCCGCAGCAAGATGTACAGCGTCCGAGTCAACGGCCAAGACGCGATGAAGAAAGCCAAAGGGGTCAAAGGCAGCAGTCGTGAAAAACACCATCAACTTCAGCGACTACGAGAGATGTCTACGGGAGAACATCGCAGTGGAACGACAGCAGCATCTCGTCAGGTCCAAGCTGCACCAAATCCAGACCATCAAGCAAACCAAGCTGGCCCTCAGCCCCTTCGACAACAAGCGATGCCTGCAAAACGACACCACGGACGCGTTACCCTAGGGGCACTAAAAGATTGAAACCAGAATGGACATCGACTGAACTTCAAACGAAACCAGCTCTTTTTAGAGCTGAAAAAAAGGTACTTTTCAGGACCACAAAATAATTCCGTTCAAGGAATATAACAACAACACAAACTGGTCCAGGACCATCAAAATAAAGTGCAATAAAAATACCTACATCCCTGCCAATCCTGTACCAAACATGAAAAATATTTTTCAAAGTGTTTTTTGCATATATTATTCTTTGAGAAAAATAAATTCTGATTTTATAGTAAGTCCTTAAAGAAATTTCATGTAACTCAGCAACATTTGAAAAGTCTGGGATTTAAATCAAAAATAAATTCAAAGTTAGTTAAATAAATGAGATTTAACGTAAATTCAAAATATGAGTAAAAATTTTATCAAAGAAATATTATTTTTAACCTGTTCGAACTTGTGATTTTTATCAGATGATCCTTTTCTTGCGTATTGCGTAAGATGATGTCATCCTATTCCTATACCTGTTGCGACACGTTTCTCATTGTTCAGATGACGTCATCATGCTCGTTTAAACCCGTCTGTATGTAATGTGTATATATAATTTATTGATATATTTTTTTACATACAGGTTTCAACAAGCAAAGTGAGGTCATTTAAACATGATGAAACATGTTTAATACACCTAATAACGTCATCTTGCGCAAAACCTTGCGATTAACTGACTTTTGCTTAAATAACTCTTTGGAAAAAATAAATTCTGATTCTATTGAATATTAATGAAGAAATTCCATGCTACTCAAAAACATTTGAAAAGTCTTGTAGTTAAATGTAAAATAATTTAAAAGTTAGTTTGATAAATGAGATTTAAAGTGAATTCAAAATAAGAATAAAAATTTTATTGAAGAAATAGTATTTTTTAACCTGTTCGATCTTACGATTTTCCAAGAGAGAGGGATGTGAAATAAATAAGATGTTGTTGTAAAGTAAAACTATACATCAGATCTATTGATCCAGCTATTATGAGTTTCGTCAGAACCAAGCCATTTGACGTACAGTTTTTTTCCACGTTTTCGTAAAATTTTTTCGACAAGATATACATCAGGATGTTTAACTTTGGCGAGCTCTTCTTGGTAAAATCCTCCATCGATGGGTTGATCTCGGTAATCCTTGAGCTTGTACGTCGTGGGTTCTGTTGACTTGACTGCAGCGATGGTAAATATTTCCGTTGTCCAATTGGGAGTGTATCCTTCCTCGAAGATGTGCTTATACTTGCTGATTCGAACTTCGTCGCCGACGTGGAATTTTCGTTTCTCTTTGACATATTTCTTGGAGTAAACTTAACGGAGAAGTCGTTTTTCATCAGCTGGAGTAACATATTTAGGCTTCATCTTGATGGTACGATGTTTCGTTGCGTTGTAGCTCGATACCATGTCCGGTAAAATGTTGATCCATTTGTAATGTCCTTGGAGGGAGAATCGTTTCCACATCTTGCTCTTCAAAGTGCGATTAAATCGTTCGCAGATGGATGCTTTCATGCCACTTAACGTCGAATACATGTCGACTCTATGTTGCTTTCTCAGTGCCTTGAAGTCCTTGTTGTAAAACTCTTTGCCTTGATCAACGTGTAGATTCTTGGGTTGACGATCTTTTAGCACAGTTTTCATAGCATCAGTGACGTCAGGTCCACTCTTGGATTTAATTGACACAGCCCAAGCGTACTTGGAGAAGACATCAATGACGGTGAGCAGGAATTTGTAGCCATTGTCGTTATAAGTTGTCATGTCGACAAGATCAGCTTGCTAAGTTTCATCCAATGCTCGCATATCAACATTGCGTCGTCTATAATTTTTCCTTACAGGCTTATGAAGTTCTTCTACTAAAGCTTCCTTAACTTCCATATCTTCGACGTTTAGCTTGGTAATGAGTGCGCTGCGTTAATGTACCAGCTTTTATCTGGTTCCACTTTGAGCGGTACGACATGTATTATTTCTTCGATACGTTGCTGACGATCCAAAATTATAGCAATTTGCTCGAAACAACTTAAATTCACATGTTTTTGATACTTATCATTCAAGGATTCTAGCGATTTTATCAAATCATCAAGCATTTGCCTCAGTGGTTGAATTGCATCACCAATAATTGTATTAACTTCTCCATAGTTTACAGCATCCATTATTCCCATTGCTTCGCCAACGTTGCATAATCTTTTTCCCATCATATCATAGTTTTGCTCGGCGTTCAATTGAAACCCAACACCGGGAGGACCACGAAGTCCTCGAGTCCTAGTTAGATGGTTACTGAAAACGTATACACTTGTCATTGTCTAGCTTGCAAATGAAGCTGCATGTTACAATCGTCTCAATATATAATCTTAGCCTCTCTCTTCGATGATAGAGTTGATCTCATTATTGTGACTATTATTTCCGGCCGCTTGTGATGCAATCAAAAGTCGCAAGCGATCAACGAGTTCGTTTGGATCATCCCAATGTACAAAATCGATATCTCGCTCACGATTTACAACGTTAAACACACTTTTGCCCACTTTTTTATCAGCAATGTACGTGAGATATTTCCAATCTTTGCCTCTACCACGCAGACTCTTGTCAGGTTCATAATTTTTTCTATCTGCACTCGTTTGACGGATGATATTCTTATAGTTTTTCACATCATTTGCATTCACAGTCAAACTGTTTGGTAATTTTTTAAATAACAGTTCAATAAGCCCTGGTATCATCTCAAACTCTTCCGCCCCCACATGAACAGTATTTTCTGAGAAACTAATTGGCATGTTCCCAATAAACAATCCAGTTTTCAACGATCGTACTCCATACTGTATATCGAGATACTTTTGTTGCGGCATGTTTTTTAACATCTTCAAGATTTAGCCAGAGTGTTAACAGGAGCTGGAGAGCTAACAATACTCGGCGCAAAACTCTGATCGCCAATAGTTCGATTAAAGCTCATAAAATCTTCACCAGATGGCTCTTTTTGAGATGGTTCGAATGTATCTTCTTCCGACTGCATAGATGGCTCTTCTTTTACAGTTTCCTTTTTAATTTCTTGTATTTTCACATCCTGTTTCGTCAATGAATTGAGTGGATTGATGATAGGCTTCAACACTTCTCGCACTGACGTCTCCAGTGCAGCTTTCCCACGTTTCAGTAGACGGTGTTTGCGGCGAATTGCTTCACTAGCTTTGACAATGTGGTGTAGTACATCTTTACGAACCATCTTCGAGCAGAGTTCAGATGATACTGATATCATTGGCTTACAGCTATTTTATTTTATAGAAGCAGTTAAATCCTCTTCTATGCCGCCCTTGTTCACTATCCTTGTCAATAACGATGAAACCGTACTGATCATTCCAACAAGATGCGCATAAATCTCGAAATTGCGCAAATGGCATGTCAGTGTTCACTGCGACGAGCGAACTCGTACAGAGAGGACCTTGAGAGAGAATCACCTCTCTCAGACCCTCAAAATTTCCGTTGATGTTGTGGGACTCGGAGGAAAGAAGAATTTAGAGAATGAAACACTTAAACACCCGTTGAAAATCCTATAATTAAGCGCAAACCAAAAATACAAATAAGTGATTAAAATTAAATCTGGAAATTGTAATATCAAAGATAAATAAACGCGAGCGAAACAATTCGTAACGCGACACCTAAGTATTACATTACAATAAAGGCAAACGAATTCGTTAAAGTTGGTCACTAAATCACTGCGTTCTTATGACATAATATTGTTTCATTCAAAAGATTGAAAAATACACCTGAATGAAGAATACATCGACTTATCTACAGTGTTTTCCTTACTTGTTATTTCCTATTTTCCTCGTTGTAGTTTCCTTTACTCGTCTAACGCTTATCTGGCGGTTATAATGGTAATGGAAATCGCACAATATAATTATCTGAAACCTTAACTCTTTAAACTGCGATTTCAATAAAGTCCAATAATATTCGCTAACGACTTTAAGAAACTTCTATTCTAACTCAATAAATCTTCTTTAAAAACTCCAAGAGAGTCTAACTCTAACTCTATAAAATTCTTGAAAACTACGACGATTAACGCAGATCACGAACTTAATATAGGTCCTTAAAATCTGGGTTAAAACATGAGTGGGAGAGAGGATGATCAAATGATTTGAAGATGATGAAAGGTGGTCCTTGAGAAGAGCTTATTCTTTAATACTCAATTTCTTCACCTCAATTTGGCAATGTTTAGAACCAAATAAAAAAGAAATGAAACCAATGCTGAAAAAGAATCACGAACAAATTATTATTATTTCACAAGAGATGCGCGAAACGCTAGACCACACTTTTCATCATCCATTTATGCAATAATTACGAAAGGAATAACCTCGCTCTTGACATCATATGATCTTCATACACATGTTTCAAATTCATGTCGTCTTGACGAAATAATATAAGCATATTAGCATTATCTCGTATCAAGTGTTTCGGGATACGTGCGTAAGTTTGACATAGATAAAAACTATCCACATCTCGATAACGCCCCATGCAAAAATATGCACGTATATTTTTTTGTTTTTCACACGCCACGTAGGCGAATATCATCACAGAGTTTGGCTTAACTTCTTCCACACTGACAACGTGCGCGTTGTCGTTATGTGGGAAATATCCTACTCTTTTTATCGGCTGAATTATTTTTTCCAAGTACTTGTATTTGGACTGCTCGAGAGATTTCGAGTAAATGTAAACGTTCTCAAATCTCAATCCGTTTGAATGTGTAATCAATGATAGCAAAGCATTTGTTTTACCACAATTTGAAGGGCCACGTATTAAAGCGCGAACTGTATTCGGAAGTAGCTTTCTATGACGTTTGATTTTTTGCTGACCCTCTGTCACATTATCGAAATTTATGACAGGCAATCTAACGCTCTGTGGTATAAACTCCATTGTGGTCTGTAAGCGTTTGAATCGAAAACTTATAAATACGGGGTATTTGTAAATATGAGCTGAGTTGAGCAATGGTTGTGAGAGGGAACGGTCTCGTCAAGACTATCATCAACAAGCTCCCCGTCGAACTTCATATACCAGGATATCAATTTCTTGGTCCAGGTACCAAGCTTGTGAAGAGGTTAGCACGCGGAGATCGTGGAATCAATCCTCTCGACGCAGCTTGCAGGAAGCACGATATTTCCTATTCAAAAAATCGTAAAAATCTACCAGCGAGACACGAAGCTGATAAATTACTCGCAAAAAGAGCAATCGAACGAGTGTTTTCCAAGGATTCTGGAGTTGGAGAAAAAACTACAGCCCTTGGAGTAGCAAGCATCATGGGTGTCAAGGAAAAACTTGGAATGGGCTTGAAGAAGATTATGAAGAAAAAGCCGATCAAGAAGAAGATTCCACTGAGGAAAGTTATAGATGCCGCGAAAATAGCAGCTTAAGCTACCGCCTCTGTACAATCAACATTGAAAGCTGCACGAGCTGCGGTGAAAGAAGCTGCAAGAAAGAAGAAAGTTCTAGTGCCTCGTGTACAACCGGTGCCCAGCAAAATTGGAGGCATCTTACCAGCCTTTTTACTACCAGTCTTTGCGGGACTCAGTGCAACAGCAGCATTGGCAGGTGGCGCTGCGAGCATCGCCAAAGCTATCAACGACGCTCGAGCTGCTAAACGTCAGTTAGAAGAATCAAAACGACATAACCTCAAGATGGAATCGATCGCCGTAGGAAAAGGATTGTACTTGAAACCTTGGGGAGTTGGCTTGAGACTTCATTTAGAAAACTTGCAGAGCTACGGAACCGACCACTGACAGACGTAGATTTGCTAAAGTATGCAAAAATTCTGAAAGTACCACATTTCCGAGGTGTGTACGTGAGAAATGATGCACCGAAAAATGGACCCAGGAAATTTGAAGCTGCCATTATCAATTTGGATTCTAAAAATGGTCATGGAACGCATTGGGTCGCCTATCGAAAAACCGGCAATCGAGTCGTTTATTTCGATAGCTTTGGCAATTTACAACCACCTCGTGAACTCATGGAATACTTCAGTGTCGGTAGCGTAATCAAATATAATCGTGATCACTATCAAAATTATCGTCAAATCACCTGTGGACATCTGTGCCTCAAGTTTTTACTGAATATAAGTATTGATCGTGTGTGAATATGCATCAGTTTACAAGTGACAAGCATGGCGGATACATTGACATTGTCACTCTCGGGAACATCATCAATATTGGAGATTGATTACTTTCCTCCTATTGGATTGTTGCCTCAGAAAAAATATTCGTTGGGTTTAGTTGAGTTGTTGACTTTCAATTCGATTCCAAACATCGACGTTGGCAACAATAAATTCTACGTTGACGATACTGTGATTACTATACCTTCAGGAAGTTACGATTTGGAGAGCATCGAGCGTTTTTTGAAAAACGTGCTGCCTCCGAGTATCGAGTTAACTTTGGGAGCGAATAGTATCACGCTGCGCAGTACAATTAAATGTAATAGAATAATCGATTTCCGGTCAAAAGACTCTATTGGAAAACTTTTAGGTTTTGATCCAATAATCATTGTTGCCAACGTGGAACACGAATCGCAATCACCAGTGAGGATACTTACTATCAACGCCTTACGTGTTGAGTGTAACATTATTACAGGGACGTACATAAATGAGCGACGTGTGCATACTATTCATGAGTTCTTCCCCGTGGTGCCACCAGGATATAAGATCATTGAAATTCCGGCTCATGTCATTTAACATCCAATCACCGTGCAGGCAATACATCATCTGCAGCTGCGTATAGTAGATCAAGACGGACAGTTGGTGAATTTTCATGGAGAAGTCATTACGATCAGATTACACGTGAAAAGTGAATGATGGGCATAGTCTACGGAGAGTATAAAAGTTCTACATCATGTCCAAGAATCATCACTCATCAAAGACCTCTCAAACAGCTCACACCGCAGAACGTGCAGTTCCTGAAAAGTCTAGGTTTAAGGGTTCGATTTGCTGCCTAATTTGCCTGATACCATGTTATCCATTGAGAAGAAGATCGTCTTCGACGAGTCGGTAGCACAATATGAAATCCACGCACACCAGCCATACGCCTCGTCAACGTTCAACAACAACGATAAAATCCGAATCAGTATCAAAAATCAAAATTCGTATATGCTACCCAGCCAAAGTTCGCTACATATACAAGGAAGATTGACAAAAAATGATGGAGTGACTGCCGTTGAACATAAATCGATCGTAAACAATGGAATCCGTCATTTGTTTGAAGAAATGCGCTAAGAAGTGAATGCTGTTGAGATTGAAAGAATCAAGAATGTTGGTCTCACAACGACGATGAAAGCTTACATTGCACAAAGTCCTACTCAAAAGGACATGATGGAAAATGCTGGATGGATCGTTGACACCACGAGACGTTTAATCAACGACAATGGATATTTTGATATGTGCATTCCACTGAACTTTATCTTTGGATTTGCTGAAGATTATCAACGAGTTGTTGTCAATGCAAAATATGAACTCATCATTCTGCGAGCAAACACCGACGTCAACGTGATTACTCAGCTTGCTGCGAACGAAGAGTGCTGCGATGTCTTCGGTGTCCAAGTTCCTTAAACAACGGGAATGACGTATCAGTGCAAGCGATCTCTTCGTTGATGGGGTGATGCCATAGGTTTCCAGGAACCACAACCTAAGGTTACGACCGTTTTCTGTTGCACAATGACGACCATTGCCAGGAGCATGTATGTTCCCGTACGTGCAGGCTGATACCCGCAAGTTTTTCAGCGATGGGCAGCCCATGATGACGACTGGCCATCTGTCTAGGGTTTCTTCAAGCCAGCCTTTCTTCTCCAGTCCTTTAACAAAAATATAGCTGGCGTTTTCGAGTTTGCTGTTTATCACGTTCCTGTAATCGGCGTAAGGTATATTGCCAGTTTCCCATGGAATCCCGTGACTGTTGCTGGCAGACTCGACCATGGACACGGAGGCTGGAAAAGGAACGTCTCCACGTTGACGTCATCTGCGGGTTCGATCCTGATAATCACCAGCTCCTTGACCGCGAACAGCTTACTTTCAGGCATAGGGAAGCCTTGAATGTCGACGATGAATTTCATGTTGGCTGTACCAAGAACTGGATGAGAATGACTTGAAGCTCAAGCGATGAGCCTGTAATATAGAGCTCCTCTCTACTCCTAAGTGACCCCCTCCACTTACATGAAATTTATTATCATCATATTTTGCATTCATTTAATTTATTCATTAGAAGTTGACACTGGATTCAGAAACTCGCAAGAGTTTATTTTCCTGCCGAGGTAAAAAAACTGGACTTGGTTAGGGCTTCCCGCGGCTTCCTTGAGATGGCGCAGATGCTCCTGGTGCTCGTACAGTCAATTTGAGAAACGCTCCGGCAAAAAGACGGTGAATCCTCCATCGAGGGTTACCACGATTTTCGGCCCATATGACGTCTTGACTTCAGACACCTTCATCACCTGTAGCTTTTGTGCAGTTCTAAGTCCATGATCCTCTAATCCTCCACGCGTGATACCACGTTCAGTTTGGTGAAGTCCATTGTCGCTCTGCTTGTCGCACTACGGTATCGCTTGGCTCCTTCGAGACCTGTCCGCTTCGGTTCGTCGTTGGAATTGATGATTTTGTCTAAAGATCGCTCGTAATATAGGGAACTCCCCACTCCTCTACTTATCGCGTTGATGGTGCTGCCAACACGTTGACGAAATGGAAACTTCAGGTTTTTGGCTGCAGCTCGTTGTCGCGCTCCGATGTCGCTCTGCTTGTCCGAGATGTATATTGATGTATTCGCTTCGCTTTTTCGTTGAAACTGATGTCCAAGTCCAGAAAGCCGTTCTTGATATACGGTGCTCCCCACTTCTACGCTTGCTTCTGTTGACTGTGCTGCCACCACGTTGATGAAATGCGAAGTATTGGTTTTCGGCTGCAGCTCGTTGTCGCGCTACGATGTGCTCAAGTTAATAGTTTGATGAAACTGATGCCCAACTCGAGCGATGGCCTCTATTATAGTGTTTCCCCCACCACTAACGTCGACTGTGCTGCCACCACATTAACACATTTTATATTTCAATCACTTGTATTTTTGCATCATTTTCAGATATTTTTGCAACAATTTTTGAAAACCATCAACTTTTTTCAATTTCTAAAAATTTTTTGCACCATTTTCAACTTTCCAGCCATTTTTTAATGAAATTTTTCAAATTTTATTTTTGAATTTCAAGTATACGTTAATTTTTGAATTAATGTCACTTTTTAAATTTTGCGTCCAATTTCTCGCCATCTTGGATTTTTCTGCCAATCAGAAAGATCCGAGCGTGGTGGGGGAAGTGGGAGGGGGCGCAGCCGCTGCCGCACTTCAGCAGAAGGGAGCGCGCGACCATGTCATTCGGCTATTGGCGCTGGAGCGCACGCAACATCTGCTGCACCACGCTTAAAGACGCGCTACGATGGAGCCACTTCAACGTCTCGACAAAATTGATGTAGAGGCTCAATGTGTTAGCCTACCTTGACGGAACCCCCACTACTACTACTTTATGTTTTTCAGGTCTTCCTATCATTGAAATTTGAAATAGCGATTTTGAATTAATGATGCTCATGGTAACGCTAATTAATGATAATGCTCATGATATCGCTAATGAATGATAATGCTCATGATAACTCTAATTAATGATAATTATCATGATAACGCTAATTAAGAATAATTTCTGAGTATTGAATAGTAATGATAATTAAATAATTATTATTTCAGTGGAGGGGGAAGGTGAGAGGGGGGTCACGTGACAAAAAGTTGAAGGGGTGGGGGAGTGTTGGCTCCCTCAACATTCCCTTCCCTCCCCCTCCCGTCCCCCGCCCTGCCCTATGCCCTCCCCTACTCTGCCCTAACCCCTCCCCTGTGAAAGCAACCCTACACTTTCCTACCCCTTTTCCTTCACCCTACCCTAACGGTAAATTTTCCTTTTTCCCCCACCCATCAGACCCTACCTTTCTTCGATCTTGAATACATGGGGGAAACGTTTTTTTAAACGTTGTCGCGATAATCTTAATTGTTGCTCCAGACGAGCTTGTTACATTTGTTTTTTGCTGTTTTTTGCTGGAAATTGGGGCATTTTTTTTTTTTTGCACATCTTCACTTTTCGTGACATTCTCTATCGAGATTGGTCTTATATAGGGGTGGAGGGGGGGGGGTGGTATGAAAACTAGGGGTACTTTACTTGTATTACAACTTTGAAAAATTTCATATCTCGGAAAGTTATTGGAATTTCGTGATTTCGAGCTAGGATTGTTAATCGTAATTTTATGTTTATTTAATTGTTATCACTTATTGAAATAGTTGAATCGAATTATTTATAAATCTCGATTTGGTCGAGCTTACAATGATCATTTTTTTTATATTTGTAATTCATAGATTCATTGATTTTCATTACTTGTTTTAGTAAATTACTGAAATACACTGTATTTTTTAAATGATACTTGGATTATTAAATTTTGATGGTATAACATTTTTTATACTTATTAACTTTGTCTCAAAATATGTCATTGGTTGATGAATTTTATATTTTTAATAATAGAAAAAAGTCAACGATTTGGAAAGAAACGGAAAAACATGAATTTGAACATTGGAGAGTGGTTTAGCACTTTAATCTCCTTGTCTCCTTTAGAGAGTGGTTAACACTTTTTATATTTCAATTATTTAATATTGCATTACGCGTCATTTACCAACATATTTATTTATAATTAGGAATCGATTCACATTTATAAATTTAGATTGTTAAAAGCACCGAACGCCATAATATGATAGATTATTTTCCCGGCGATTGAAATTGGAACTATTTGCGAGTAGACGCGTTACATTTACGTTTGTTGAATACATTTTACATAATTGTTAGAATTGTGCGTACTGTTGGTATGTGTCACAAAGGCTAATCTATAAATTCATTTTATACGTGTAAATGTATATATTTACATTTTATTGACACAAATAATATACAAAATATCAGTACAAATATTAACATATTTACAAAATATAAATAAAAAATTTATATTATTTCAACTTGTGAAAAATTGGTTTTAGAATACGTTGGATGGATTATTGTTAGAAATCAGATTAAGAGTTTCCATTTTCCACGATCCGAAGGTACATCAATTGAAATATTCAACTTTTCGGAATTACATATGATTTCGACAAATTAAAATCATGTGTGATGCTAACATTACGGAATTATAATATTGTGATTGAAAATATTTGGTGTGGTTTTAGCGATAATATGTCGAATACTTGAGACTCTTTCACACTCTCAAGAAAATAAACTTGTAAAATGGTAGATATTGTTCTTTATAATTTTGACTATCCTTGCAACATTTTTTAATTACGCGTGTAGAAAATTTTCGAAGAGATTGAAAATTGAGTCTAAATATTCAGGGCATCTTCAATTTATCGAGTAACGAATCATTAAATAACAATTTCCTAATTTACAGTTTTTCCTTTGACATATTTACGAAAAACATGAAATTTAAAGAGATCTATGTGCCAAAAATTTTATAAATAAATGCCCTCTTTTGAACAACTAACTGAACCACCAAGTCCATGAGGGAGTGGTTTACATTTAAAACCACCTTGTCCACAGGACAATGTTTAGCACTTGAACCACCTTCCTTCTCGATCGGAGTGGTTTAGCACTTAAACCACCTTGTCCATTAGAGAGTGGTTTAGAATTTAGAACCACCTTGTCGAAAAATGAGTGTTTAAAGGGTAGTATACATGTATACTACTCTAGAATTTGAACCTCTAGAGTCTAAATTTAGATGGATGTTCAGTAGTTTTATACAATTCTTGGGAGACTGAAAATTTATAGACCCTTCATGTTGTGTAAACTTATTATAGTATTTTCGTACTTTTCACGGTATTTATAAGATTTTGTCGCGTTATCTAGTATTTAAATAGATTTCTAGTACTAATATACGGTTGTCAGAATTCGATATTCTAGAATTCCAAGTTTTATATATGAATTTTCTGAATTTAATGCTTAAATATTGAAAATTTCAAGCGTTTCGAATATTTTGATCGATGTTCTAAAACAGTATTTTTTTTTTTTTTTTTTTTTTTGTTTTTTTAAGATTTTCGGTGCTTCTTCCTTTTTTTTTTAAATATTTTTTCTTTCAATTTCTAAAATTTGGAGAATTTCCCGCTATTTTAATGCATTTGTGAAAATGTTCTCAGAAGTATATGCTCTGCAGTTGAATTTTATATTAATATATATTTTTGGACTATTAAAGGTAGTGAATTTATCGCATTTTTGTATAAAAGAAATTTGAAAGAACTTCCAGTATTGTCATAGATTTGTAGTATTTTTGAGGGTCGCTATATACTTTTCTCAAATTCGACGCTCTGAAATTCAAATTTCGATAGATTTTCAGTATTTTTATAAATTTATAGAAAAAGTATACCTGAATAAACTTGCAGCATTTTACACATTTCTTGATTTTTTCGTATTCATTCATTATTAATTGGATTTTGAGGCATTATCTAACATCTTACAAATTTTTGTATTGTACAGACTGCCGCATACGTTTTCTAGACCTTGGTGCCCAAGAACCCGAAGTTTTATATATCATTTGTATTTTTAGGGATTTTTCAGTGTACAATTCTTTTGTATATTTTGTATTACTGTTACTATTTTTCCAGTGATTGTATATTTAGAAACATTTTCCGATTTTAAAAAAAATTTCTCCTCAGATGTCTAGAATTTATTGATCAAGTATTCAAAGTTTTGAGATGTTACACATTTTCGTAGATTCTGATTTTTCTTTATTATTCACTGTGTTTAAGCAGCTTTTCGAATGTCTTATTTCAATGCTATCCTAGCCAAAAATTTATAATAAGAATTCTGTTTTCGAAAAAAATTTTTTAAAGCTAAGAATGTTGCTATTTTTAACTTCATAAATTTAAGAACTGTTGATATCTTATTTAACTTCATAAACTCACGTGAAACAGTCTGTCTCTAAGTGTTAGTAGTTAAATTTTTGATAATTTGAAATTATTCATCACATTTTGATTATATACATTAAACTATATATATATCACACACACACGATTTTAATTTACTAATATTTTTATCGTTCATAATTGTAACTTTTCCTTCGCATCAAATATTTATTCATTTTTAAAGAGGTTTAAACCTTCGAAACCTCCCTCTGCCTACGAACCTGTGAGGATTCTAAAAAAAATTTATCACAATATGAAATAAGTTACACTGCTGTAAGGAAAATTCAAATTTACTTCATTTTTTCAAAGCTGTCACTGCAATGAACAGAACTTCAGATTTTACCATATCTGAATAAAAAACTTCATAGGAAAATTTATGAATAGTTTGAAGTATTTTTTATTTACTCCTGAAACCAACAATTAAACAAATAGAAATGAATGTTTGATTAGTAAAGTCGTGACTTTGATATTCAAATAAAAAAATACATCTTACCGATACCGACTACTCAAAGATCCATCATTTCGATTTTTGAATCTGATATATTTTTTTGATACGATTTTTTTCATAAATTGTACCAGAAACTAAGAGCTGAAGCTAACAACAAGAAACAAAATGACATAACGACGAGTTACTGACATATGGTAATTTTATTAATAATTGACAAATTAATGACAAATAAAAATGTATAGATCGTAATAGTTTGTAATTTTGATATTTTTAAAAGTACAAATATTTTCCACCGAAAAATCGAATTGACTCTATCTCATGAATTTGTGTTAATAAATGAAAAAAATTTCTCACTATTATTATTCTGTGCTTTGAATTTGAAAAAATTTTCCTTACAATTTTTAATGGATTCCATGCAAAGTAAAAGTTTTAAAAGATTGAGAAAAAAATGAATAGAAAATATTTATATGTATAGGCTCAACGAATGGAAAACGTAAGATTTTGATGAAAATGATTAGTTACATCGATATTTCGGATGAAGCATTCGAAGTCGTAAATTGTAAAATCGATTATTAAAAGTGGAATTTATCGCACCTGAAATAATTTCAATGATAACAATATTTGTTCCGCTTTGTAACTTCAGCTATATCTGGCGGGAAAATTTTCGACAAATGAAAACCATTGAAAATCAACATTTGTCTGGTTTTCAAGGGTTTTTACTGGTTTTCGTTGGTTGAGTTACTGTATAGTAATTACTATATATTATTCGTATATATTACTTTATGAACAACTATACAGTAATTTATCCATTTAACGCGATAAAATAAAAAAATAGAAATCATAGCTACATCTTTCAGTGTTAGAATTTTCCGAAAAACAAATGACAAAGGAAAATACGCTATTCTTTTGTGAAAAAAAAATGATAATTTCGCTGAAGATGAGATTCGGGAAATCTTTTTTCGCTATGAAAAAGTTTTTTTTACAAATTATCTATTTCGTCCACCTTTAGTGAGTACACTGTTAAAAAAAATTTAGTTAATTTCCCGTAAAAGTATTGGAACTTTTAAACTCATATTCTTTATGAGATTTTTCCCATAAATAGATCTGGAATATTTTCCATATGCCGTGGGAATTTTTCCATAATTTATGGAAGAATTCCTATAGCGTATGGAAAATTTTCCAGATCGATTCGTAGGAAAAACCCCATAAAGAATTATGGGTTAAAAACCTCCAATAATTTTATAGAAGTTTTTTAACAACGATATCTTGTTAAAAAAAAATGCTAGGCTTTGTTGGATAGGAACCTGTAAGTAGTTTCTGATTGACTCCAAAGTTTTTTATGTCAAAAAATTATGATGAAAGAAAAACCTAAATTATCAAAAGAGCATCAAATTTTTATAGGACTTCTTACTATTTTGCATTTTACCTAACGTTATCACTTTCACTCACGTTTATCCTCAAATACCGCCTGGAAGTCCATGTTGCTTGAAAATTCTCTTTGAATCCTGATAACAGATAATAACCAGTCTGATGATGAAATCTATTTGACAGGCTCTGCTCTCTGCTACTCTCAAACTGATTATTACCTGAAACTGCCTATGATGTTCGGGGGCGAATAACAAAGGATAGTTAATGTTTGAGTAAAACAGTTGCAATAGGAAATTTCGCCACATGAGAAATTTCAACCAGAAAAAATCCAAAAATTTGAAAAACAGTTGAAGAATTTTGAATACTCAAAAGAACCAACATTTAAAAGAACCACTGAATATTCGAAGAGGTAAGCGGCGTAGAGGGTAGCGTGTTGGCAAGAGGATGCCTTTTGATAGTTTTCAGGGAAATAGGAAGAAAAATTTTTCCTGGTTGGGGGAGGGGGGAGGGGGTGGGATAATATATTTCTTTCGCGATTTTATAGTTTTCAATATTTGAAGATTTGGTAACAAGAGTACGATTTTTTAATTTTTACAACTTCGAAATTTTATCGTTAATAAAATTTGGGGTCCAGAATCACATTTTTTATGTTTGCATTTATTTTATTTAAATATTATTTTCATTATTTTCAATTTATTGAGAATCAGATTTTTTTTCTAATACTTTTGGTATTTTTCATAAATTCTTTGGTATTTATTATGTTTGTAGAATTTTTCGGTATCATTATGGATTCTTACTCACCTTTCGAGAATTCGATACATTAATAACGGAAACTTAATTAAAGTCAAACATTTTTATTTATTTCTGAAGAAATTATAACTTCAAAAATTAAACGTATTTGATTTATTTTTAGAAATTTCATTTTTTAACTTATTTTTCATGTTCAATAGTATTTCCAGATGTTTTTTATATACTTCACTTATATTTTTTAGGCATCTTTTTTATTGATCTAGAATTTGATTCTATATTATTGAAACTCTCAACGATTTCGAGTATTTAAAATTTTTTTTTCAGGGAATAGTTTCTTTTATATGAGTTTTTTAGGTATTTATAGAATCGAAAAAATTTCCTATTTTTCTGGTTTTCTATAAAAATTTCTAGAAAAATATGTGTGCTCTAATAGGATTGAAAGTTTTATAAATTTGTCAGAAAATAATATATCCATACATTTGATCATTGAAATATTGAGACAGAGTCGAGTGAAACGGGTTCCCCTCACAGTTTTTAAGTTGTAGCAACTAGTTACATTGTGTAATGACTGAATTTTTTTCAACTATTCAGAAAAACGCTCTAAATATGAAGCGATATTCAAAAAAGTTGCAAGTGGCCCGTTTAACCTGACATATCCAGTAAAAAGGGTCACCTATTTGAAGCCATGTATATACATACGGTCACAATTTATATCTTTTATTCTGAGTACAAAGGAAATCATGAATGTAAATCGTAAATCAAACATGTTTTTTTTATTAATTATCGTTATTATATACGCCGATCTTTCCATACTATTCAGTTTTTTTAAGTTTTTGCCTTATTTACCCATTTTTTTTTGTTTTCCAATTGTTTTCTTCGTTTTTTCGCCACTTTTTCTTCTTCTCCTTTTTTTTTGGTAATAGATTTTTCAATAGCATTTAAAAACATACCCGGGTGACGTCAGTGCCGCAGTTTTTCCCAGAAGTGACACGTTTTGCCTAACTCGAACTTTATTCGTTCAACCTAAATAAAATTACATTAAACGTTAGAATTTTCGAAATTAAATCGTCGAAATACGCGTAAAGAACAGCACTAAAGCAATTATCATTTACTCACTATAAAAAAAATTCATGAAACGTTTCAAGCGCCAATTGAAGCACGTTTCAACACTAATAATGAAATGATGGTAAATTCTGGTTACGTTTGATTTCCAAGTTGTCGTATACAACCTTAGTAATCTTTTTCATACATGATAAAAATTCAAAATTTTGATAATAACGTTCGTAGGTTCCACACAAAAAGTACAGTGTGTTTATTACTACGTGACAGCAATAGTTATTAAAATAAACATTTTACTTGCCCGGCCTGTTTTACCCGTCTTACCCCTACTTGTATTTCTTGCATTTTTTAGATCTTAGGAAACTTTGAAGTTTCTTAGTATTTCAATAGGTTTCTAGAATTTTCGTATATTCTATATAGATTTCTGGAATTCAATGCTTTAGAATTCCAATTTCAATCGTTTTTTTAGTAATTTAAGAATTTTATGCAAAAATCACATCAATATATATTCTTAATGTTTTACAGATTGCTGGAATTTTGTTTTTTTTGTAATATGATTATGATTTTTTCGCGTTTTTTAGTATTTTGATAGATTTCTAGTATTGCAGCAGTCTATATAGATATATGTATAATCTATATCTATGTAGATTGCTATATACGCTTTTTAGAAGTTTGATGTTCTACAATTCAAAGTTTATTAGATTGTATTAGCTATTTCTCTGGATTTTCAAGAACACATTTTTCACGCTCGCACGTCGAAAATCATTTATTCTTGTGTTTACTGCTGATGTCGTGAAAAACGAATTCTAGGCCGCGTGACCATGGAGCTCGCGGCGATAGTAAAAAGAATGAATTTTCGTTCTAGTGAAAGACAAAGCGATAGGGAGTTCTATAACGTTTTTCTCTGTCAGGTGGTACATTTATTTTTTTCTAGGCTGCCTGAAACAGCGATATTGTCGCGTCTTCAAACTCGTATTTTCAAATTTCAGCAAGTAAACGCAATAATAAATAATTTTGGAGATACGAGCGTGAAAAATACACTTCGTACCAAGGAGCATTAACTCGCATTTAATCGTGCGATTTGCTCACTCGCTAACGCTCGCTCGCAAAACTTCGCACTCGTAAATGCTCGTTTCTGCTTCTTGATACGAAATATACTATTTTATAGAGTTCTATTTATCCAAGTATTTCTTCAGAGTTTGCGTAAATTGAAAGATTTTCCGGTATTTTTATGGATTCATACAGGGTGGTCTAGTTGAAACGGATCAAAATTTTCACAAAATTTTTTCATATTTTTCTGAGTAAAAAGGTCTTCTGCCATTTTTACGAAACTAAAAAAAAAATTAAAGCTACACATTTTAACCAATAAACGTGCTCCTTCGACAAGTATGGGCAGAAATCTCGTAACAAATTCAACTTAAATTTTATGCATATTTTTTTGAATCAAAAAGTCCTTTGCCACTTTTCTTTATACTTAAAATAAAAAAAGATATTCAAAGGACAGGTTTTAACCAACCAGATTTGATAAACTTGTCTCTTGGATATCTTTATTGATTTTGAGTCTTAAGAAAAGTGGCAAAGGATTTTTTTATTCAGAAAAATATATAGAAAACTTTAGTTAAGTTTTTTTCGAGGTTTCTGTCCATGCTTGTCGAAGGAGCGCGTTCATCGGTTAAAACTTGTGGTCTAATGTCTTTTTTGTTTTTGAGTTTTGTAAAAAAACGTAGAGGACAATTTTACTCATTGTCAGAAAAATGTAAACAATAATTTGCGAAATTTTCATCCGTTTAAACTGGAGCACCCTGTATATAGATTTTTAGCATTCGATGCTGTAGAGTATAAATTTTCCAACATCTGTAAAATTTTTGTCTATCTTTTTTTTTCTATAATCCCTGGGTTTGAAACAAATTTAAAAATAAAATTATGTCACGTTATCCAACCCAAAAATTTGTTATTCGAATTTCGTGTAGGAAAAAATTCTTCTGAAGCCAGGAGTACTGTTACTTTTGATGTTTATTGCAAAATCATGTCATATTCGGACATCGATTTGCATTTTGTTAGCATGCATAATGTGCTATCAAGGAGAATATAATGTTCGACAGTGTCAAATTTTTTGTATACGGTAACAAAAATGGTTATTTTTGAAAGGAATTTAGGGTTTTTTTTTTAATGTCTTTATCCCCTTCACATAACTTATTCAGGAAAAAACTACCCTTGAAAACTATTGCTGCCATATCAAAGCATGACAAACAAAACTTTTGAATAGATCTGGATTTTCTAATCGTAAGTTTTTCTTTTGGTTTAAAGTTTGACTTATACAGTTGTTAGATCACAAAACCTTAAACTCCTTGAATTGATAATATGCCGCTTATTGATAATCAAAGTAAAAAAAATTCCTAGCTTAAAATTTAAATCTGAAAACTCATAAAGTAGGGGAGACCAAGGCAAAACGTGACATTTTGGGTTTGTCAGTTTTTTCTGAGTTCACTAGTGTACTTAAAAAAAGTACTGTTGTTCCTTAATAGTTAAACTCTCTAGTTTGTAAAAAAAATTTGCTTATGACTTTTTCATCATGTGAATTTCAGATAGAACTTAAAGTGTTTGGCTATATCTAGTGTCACGAATTACCCCGATACCGGGGTGAATCGTCAAAGAGGATGGGTCGATTCATGACACCTTATTTAGGCGAAAAATTTACAAAAATCATTACTGAGATTTCTATTATTGATACACAGAACCAATTTCATTCTAAAGTAGTCTTATTCTTATCGAAATTCACATCGATTTGAATTAAGTTGGCAAAAATCTTAAAACCTTTCTTCACGGACTCCGCAATACAAATTTATTCTGGTGTCTCATCCCCTTTTGCTTTTTCATGGAGTTTCATGAAATACACATCAGATAATGCTGTTTTTTTTTTTATCAAAAATTACAATTTTTCGTTTATTACTGGATTTTATGAAAACAACGACATGTGACACGATATGACCCAGAGTAACTTTTCACCTTTCGTTCTTTATAACAAATAAACAAAAAAATTACAGCTCATTATTGTGTTAAATGTGTATAAACAAAAGCCTGATTTAAAATAAAATTTTACCGTTTTGGAATCAACAAAAGTTTATTTGTGTTAAATACGAATTTTCCGAGGAATCAAACCTATACTGTAGGACATAAAAATCACTTTCTTGGCCCGATAGAAGAGATTTTAGTCAATATAAGTGTCAAACTACTTTATGACAAAGAGGACCATTGAGTCCATCAACACTTGAAAAGACAGATTTTAAAAGCGAACGTGCAACAGATATCCCAGCAGAAAATTTTTAACCGTGGCACAAAACGCCCTAGTCTCCCCTATTAAATTTTTTAATGTTTTTCCGTGAAGCATTACACTGTTTCGGCGAGTGGCTATTTTTATTTTATATAGTTTTGTACGATATGTAAGTAAATTAAAAAAAAAAAAAAAAAAAAAAAAAAAAAACGTTTCACCAATCTGTTTGCGATAATTGTTTGTGCGAAGTTTTGAACTAAAATTAATGAAATTTTCAAAAATCATAAGGCGTCCAAAAGGCATCCAAAAGGCATCCGTGGCGTCTGCCTCGGGATCGCCAGGGTTATGCTGAAAAAACTAACACTTTTTTGCATTTCGCTTTCGTTGTACACAATCACTCCAGAATGGACAACGCAGTCATAAGAGACAGGCCAAATAGATTCGCAAATCTATGTGAAAGAAGCCGAGGATTGATTGTGGGATTGCATTCAGGCAATGTCCGCAACGAAAGAACACTGTGTCGCACTGGATTTCTAAATACAGACAAAGGGGTGATCTTGCAGACCTTGCAGATCATAGACGAAATAATTTTGGGCCTCGTAAATCAACCCTAGACGAAGACATTGAAATAATTGAAACCGTAGATGATTATCCGTTCTCGAACACCAGAAACATCATCATGGACCTGAATCTTCAAATTAGTCGAACGACAGTTACCCGGAGATTGCGCGAAGTTAGCTATATTTTTACATTTCCACAAGCCTCTAGGCCAAGGGCGGTTCCAGAAACGATTGTTAGAGGGTGGGGGCGGAATTGACAAAAAATCGGGCTGCAAACTTATTTTTGTAAATGCATTATCAATCAATTGGGAATATCTTCCTAAATTACTTAACTATAAAGCAAATATAAAAAAATTCGTAAATCGTACAGCTCTTCGAAGGGTAAAGGTGGGGAAAACATCGAATTCTTTAAAGTTATTAGATTATCAGACGGTATAGTTGTGCCACTACAACCAATGCTTTAATCCAGCCCTGGTAACAGTATGCATTGAGTCTTTTCGCCCGTCCCAGCCCCTGGAAACACTCCGGGCCCGGGAGGAATCCCTCCGCCCCAGTTTCCCCAACACCCCCGCTTTCGTTGGACCTGTCTGTCACCCGAAGTTACATATTTTGATAGTTTATTCTGAGTCCCAATCATTCTAACTTTACATGAAAATTCTGTTTCTCCTATCTCCTAAACTGTCTATGAAAACATCTTTTTACGACATTTCATTGCAATATAATTTTTCAATTTATCTAAACGTACTAACATAGTGTTTATCGTATTTCTCACAGCCAGAAGTGAAAAATGTTCTATAAATGGATCTAAGACCTTTAATTCTAAATGGGATTTTGAAAATACTATCAAATAACTTATAGGAAAAAACAAATATATCCACATCTTCTACTTTGTGACGAGCGAACCCAAAACAGATAGACAAACCAACGTTGAAATCCAATTATAGAAAACTCCCGAATTGGGTCCACTTTCACAGACTAGGATCGTTGTAGGAGGCTCTGCCCTACATGACCCTAGGTTCCCCATATATTTATGGACCAGAGGAAAAGAAATGTATTGAGGGTTTATCAATGAAACTCAGGAAAATGTTTAAAATGCCAACATGCGTTAGCGTATATTGAATCGAAGTTTCCAATTATTTACCATTACACATTACAATATCTCAATAGATCAATTCGCAATGCTTTCTTTGATTTCCAATAATTATTTACATAATAACATAACTGATGGCTCTGACAATGCTTGTTAAAACAATTATTTCGAACTTTATCTAATACCGAATCTTAAACACTCCCAAACCTTTATGTGATGCACCAACTCTCCAGGGTTACACTATTTTAATTTAACTGTTCTTAGTATTTTTATTCACAATTAAAAATAATTTATTAGAACTTTATCTATCATACTTTTATAAAACAATCGATCAGAAAAATGTTGAAATGTAACTTAACTTAGAACTTGGAAGAATACTACTGTGAGTGCCGAATTTTGAATAAAGAGCTGGGTTTATATACGCTGAAAATGAGTATCGTGTACTGATAACATGAAGGGAAATACGTGCAGGAAGTCACGTATTTCGTCATGTACAATTTTGCGATTATTGCTGCAAATATCTAAATCACTTTCCTGTTGTTCGAAAAGTAAAATGAGTAATCGATTTAGTTATGAAGACTGATAACAAGAAATACATGGGAGTAGTGACGCATTTCGCAATTCGTGATTGAAACATCATTTTAGAAAAGATATCATTAGTTAATAGCGAAATGATAAAATATATAGCTCTCATTATTTGGTTCGTGCACCGGACGTGTCATTATGATATAGAATAATTGCTACATTAGGTTTCATGATTCAGACGTCGATTATGAAACTTTTAATATTCGAATGAAAATTTAGTTTTTACATGAAATATTGAAATATTGATACATGCTTTTATTTTATACAGGAAAAAGAAGAGTGGGTAGTTGCCCGCTCTTGACATCTCCCCTCCCCTAGAAGAAAGTCATCGCTAAAAACGATGATTTCTTTGATAATACTAATCCCAACGGTTTCACTTTAAAGATATGTCGACGAAATAAAATAAGTGATAGGGGTGATGCATGAGAGAAATAAATATTTCATCTGTTTTTCAGGATTATACATAAATTTGTGTTTATAGCAAAATGAATTTATAAAAATTAGGTTTGGGTTTAATTTATTGATATCGATTTTGATCTATACAATTTTTAAATCTTTATTCTTCATTTCTGGAAAAGCTTTTTATTGTTTGATTCTTCTTTTCTATCATGATTTCTGTTTTCATAGGAAGGTTTTGAAAAACTTTATATCAAAAATAAAATTTTTGTAGGAAAAATTTAACTTGATCATTTTTAGGTTAATAAAAAAAATTATTATATCAGTTTACTTTGACTTCTAATAACCGTATTCCTAATATGTAATATTAAAACATTATTATTTTTTTGTTTCCTATGCTTATATCTCTTACTAAAAAGAAAAATTTCTTAGTATTCCCGAATGTTTTCATGTTACTAATCCTGATATCTGATGTAATAATCATTATATTGGAATTCTTTCATTATGTTTTTGTTCAAAAAGTTCACGTTTTTCTTTATCTATAGCATCATTATCTACTGTTCATTAATTCTTATCAATTACACTATGAGGCGTTTTAATTGTCTTGAGGATTTTGTACTTATATTTCTATACTCATGAAAACGTATTTTTTTTTTCTTTCTTTTTTTTTTATTCTTATAAATATATCTTTTTGTTTCTAAAAGTCCTCACTCGGAAATTATTTATTCATTAACAGTGACAATTTCTTTGGGTCTACCTTTCAACAATTGTGCTGATTTTAAAATTTTTTATTCTTCACTGTTCTTCTGCATTATTTCATAACTATCATTTTGCTGATTATTTTCATAAGTTTACGTATATAATAAGAAGTATTTTTTTTTTTTATGATATTACTTGTCGCTTCTTCATGTTGAACGATTTTGATTACTTTCATTTTATTTATCTTATTTTCATCATCAACTATAAATAACTTTTTTTTTCTTTTCCATATTTTGTTATTCCGTATCAATTCCTTCCCCCCTTTTTTTTTCTTTCGTTTCGTATTTATTTATTCTTCGTATTTTTTCCTCCTGATTTTTCTTTTATGTAGAATCATTGAGATTTTATTTTTTGATTTGATATTATTGTTTTTTTTTTTTCATTATTCTTCATTCATCGCAGTATTTATTCTTATTTATCACTTTCTATTCAATTCTCGTGTCAGCTATCGTGGACCTTTCCCTTTCGGCCAGGTTGTTTGAAACTCGATTGGTCGGCTCCTAATCTGTTCTCCTACCGAAATCCACGACCTTGTACTTGACATTTATTCTCTTGGGATGATCATTTAATATCTTAACTTTTATTCATACTTCTATAAGGTTTTATTAAGACTTCACCTCCAGTTTTGGCATGTGGAGTTTATATTCTTACTTTATCCTTATTTATTCTTTTATAATTTCGTTTTATATTTTTTTCTTCGTTTATATGCATGCATGCTATTAAAGAAATTAGTTCAAATGGAACATAATTATACCCTTCTTGAAAACTCTCGTAACCCAAAAACCTATTTCGTGGCCGCAAAATGAGGACTTTTTACATTTCATATTAGATCCCTTAACCTCTACAGATGGCCGTCCGTTAGAAATCTAAAATCTAATAATCTGTTACGCGAGCGGGGCCATAAATTCCATTGACCATTCCTCAAATTTCGTTTGTTCCCCCTTTTATATATTTAAATTTTTAATTTCCTGGGTTTTTGGTTCACCCGTAACCTCTATTCCTGGGTTTTTGGTTTACCCGTAACCTTAATTCATCCCCCTTTATTTTCATTTATTATTCTGATAAATATGTAACATTTACAAGAAAAGTCAAAAATGGAACATAATTACATTCTCTTGAAACATCGCGATTGATAGGAGACCCGGTTCATTACATGTATGGAATTTCTCGAGAGGTCCTTGCATTACGAAATAATACTGTCGTTTCAATACGATGGGTCGGAAACGCGGTTCTACATACATAAAGAATTTCTCGGGAACGTTGTTTACTCCTGGCATTGTTGAGTAAACTCAGCAATACTATCGCACGTGCGGAACCATAAATCCCATTCAACTATCCTTATATAATTTCCCATTAACCTTGTCTATTATAATTATTACTCTTTTCATTTGTATTCTCCTTTTAATTTTAAATTTCCGTATCATAGTTTCCTCCACTTCTTCTTCATTGATAACCTTATTCCCCCTTTTTTTATTTCATTTCTTAATTATTTATAATGTTTCTTTTGCATTTTCATTTTATTCATGAATCTTAAATTCAGCGACCTCTATTATCATACATATACTGTTTTCAATTATCTTTATTTTTTTTGACTTTCCGTTTTTAAATTTATTTCTTATATAATATACATGTATTTTTAATGCACATTTTTTTTTGTGAGTACTTTTAGTATTTAAACTTTTGATTGAGTACGTTTCCCCCTTTTTTTTTTATTCTTTCAAGACTTGTCTAACATTACGATGTTTTGTTAGAAAAAGAAAAATATTATTTTATGCCATCAGAGCTGAACCAAAGATTTTCCCCCTTTTTTGTTTTTTGAGCAACCATTTGCATATAACATTATTGCTTGTCTTTAAAAAAAAAATCTATTCACGATTCCCAATAATTGTAAGCATTGTCAGAACCATTACACATATACTTATCGATTACGATTATAACATAAACTAAATTGCAACAGTCTCCACGTCGCGCATGTGATAAAAATATCCTGGATTTCAAATTACGTTGTTATATAATAATAATAACGCATATGATTTTTTTCCTTCTTATCGAAATGAAATTTTATCATACAACGATTAACGTTTTTATTACCTCTATTTTTCTAGATGAATTTCATCATTCATGTTGAGTCTGATGTACTTATTGTCATCTACAACTTTATGTATTTCATTTCCATAACAACAAAAGAACAACTCTATATTTTTTTTTCACTGCAAAATCTTTTAAAATACAAGGAAAATTGATGTTTTTCAAAAAAAAAAAACAACTTTATTAAAAATTTATGTCATAAATGAAGATTTAATTTGATACCATTGCAAGACGAATGTAAAGGAATATTATCATATTGTCTTTCAACACAAGTTGTCACTCACACGTTTTGAAGACGGTTAACAGGCTATCGTGGAATTCTCGTCCTTGAAGTTTTCTTAAGAGCTGTAGTTTTCTTAGGAGCTGTCTTACTCGTTGGCGAGGTATCTTTTGAGCCATGGTTTTTATGATCGGGATAGCCGATGAAAATCATTTTCAAAAGTTGACTTTGACTTTCTTTGTCCTTGCCATCTTCTTCATCAGGTTCTTCTTGGAAGAAGTCGTATTTTCAATTCATTCAAGGTCAAGTTTGTCGCATGCAGACTTCAAAAGACCAGCGAATCAACAAATGTGAGGTTGAAGGAATAGAAGTTATGTTTTGAAGACTATTGATGGATTTGATTGTAAGGTAGAATCCAGAGATTTCCTACGAGGTTTTGAGCAACTTCGTTTCCTCTAGTGGCGAAGGTCATGAATTTGAGTTCCGTCGGATAGATCACATAGATGTAAATGATATTATCGGTTTGACATTAGGCTGCACTAAGATTTTCATGAAGTGTCACTTGGCCGTATTGAACATCTTTAAAGATCCTTCTCACAGTTTTCGTTGAACGTTCCACAATGAATCTTATGATATCCGTGGTGATGCAGTACAAGGAATTGATGATAACACTTCTTTTACGTTACAATAGATACGAGTGTACAAATATGAAAAAAACTAGACATTTTTATACTTTCGAAACGAAATTCATGTTCTTATTTTGAGATATTTTTTTTGTTCTAAACTCAAATAACAATTATTCCTCTTTTCTTGATAAAAAATATGATTATCAATTCACATATGTGTTTCATATTCTATTTGCTCTAGTTGTTATGACTTATCTCTTCCTTTTCTTATTTTTTTTTCCTAATACAAACCTATGTGTGGAGACTTATTGCGCAAAATATAACAATAATAGGACTGTTAAGCAGGGGGCACTCATTTTGATACATATGTTTAATTTTGAAACCTGCATTACAGTTTGTAAAATAGTAAAATGTCATAATAAGAATTTCTTTAATGTGTTTCAGTAATTAGTTTTCAAATTCTCTAGTTTCAAGTTTATATTTATATTTTCTTTTCGTTTCAATTTAAAATTTTGTTTCTTTTAATAAATTATTATATTCATTTGAACAATAAAGCATTTGAATTTATCAAATCTATTTTTCAAAAACTCGTGGAGAGTTGAATTCCATCGACATAAATTCTTATTAATTTCAACAACATTCAAAACATTGTCAGGCCGTAATAAAAGATATTCTGGAAAACTACATCTAACATCTGATACTTCATATGATTTTCTTTATAATAATCGAAAGCAAATTCACCTTTTGTTATTTTGAAACACATTAACTCTATTTTCTTTTCAAATACTGGAGTTCAAATTTTGTACTATTATTCCCAACTCCTTCATCTGTAAAACTGTTACGGTTTAGAATTAAATTTTGAATCAGAACCCTCAAAGCATTTCAAAAAGTGGTCCTGCCGACTGCGCCATTTTTTTTTTCTGTGACGAGCGAACCCAAAACAGATAGACAAACCAACGTTGAAATCCAATTATAGAAAACTCCCGAATTGGGTCCACTTTCACAGACTAGGATCGTTGTAGGAGGCTCTGCCCTACATGACCCTAGGTTCCCCATATATTTATGGACCAGAGGAAAAGAAATGTATTGAGGGTTTATCAATGAAACTCAGGAAAATGTTTAAAATGCCAACATGCGTTAGCGTATATTGAATCGAAGTTTCCAATTATTTACCATTACACATTACAATATCTCAATAGATCAATTCGCAATGCTTTCTTTGATTTCCAATAATTATTTACATAATAACATAACTGATGGCTCTGACAATGCTTGTTAAAACAATTATTTCGAACTTTATCTAATACCGAATCTTAAACACTCCCAAACCTTTATGTGATGCACCAACTCTCCAGGGTTACACTATTTTAATTTAACTGTTCTTAGTATTTTTATTCACAATTAAAAATAATTTATTAGAACTTTATCTATCATACTTTTATAAAACAATCGATCAGAAAAATGTTGAAATGTAACTTAACTTAGAACTTGGAAGAATACTACTGTGAGTGCCGAATTTTGAATAAAGAGCTGGGTTTATATACGCTGAAAATGAGTATCGTGTACTGATAACATGAAGGGAAATACGTGCAGGAAGTCACGTATTTCGTCATGTACAATTTTGCGATTATTGCTGCAAATATCTAAATCACTTTCCTGTTGTTCGAAAAGTAAAATGAGTAATCGATTTAGTTATGAAGACTGATAACAAGAAATACATGGGAGTAGTGACGCATTTCGCAATTCGTGATTGAAACATCATTTTAGAAAAGATATCATTAGTTAATAGCGAAATGATAAAATATATAGCTCTCATTATTTGGTTCGTGCACCGGACGTGTCATTATGATATAGAATAATTGCTACATTAGGTTTCATGATTCAGACGTCGATTATGAAACTTTTAATATTCGAATGAAAATTTAGTTTTTACATGAAATATTGAAATATTGATACATGCTTTTATTTTATACAGGAAAAAGAAGAGTGGGTAGTTGTCCGCTCTTGACAACTTTATAAAAATTCACCCCTACCCTTGTGAAAATGAATTACATAACAACAGGGAACTACGTACATTTTACTACAGGGAATGACAGGGAACTACAGAATTTCCTGTTGTTCCCTGTAGTAAAATGGACGTAGTTCCCTGTAATTCTGTAGTTGATTTTCACAAGGGAACATTACTATAATATATAACAATATTAAATATTTTACTTACCAGGTCCGTCGAGAAAAAATGTGGGGCCGTGGGGAAAAATATACGAGCCCCTGTGTAAATATTATGAAATATGGCACAAGCGTTATTAATCTCTGATAAAAAAAAAACCTCATTATTTATGGTTATTAAAATAATTGGTGTTCTTTTCTTTGGAAAAAAGCCACTACTTTCAATGCTTTAATCCGGCCCTGGTAAGAGTATGCGTTGACAGTCTTTTCACTGGGCCCAGGGGGAGTCCCCCTTTCCCCCCGCTGTCGTCAGGCCTGCTTTATGACGATACCTTGCGATATTTCACGAGATTATCAGGGCTGGACTAGAAATACATACCGAAATACGTAACTAAAAAATGACCGCTTTTAGCCTGGAAATTTTTGAAATTGTCTACATTGCCAAAACTTGGAAAATATTTTTAAAGTACAATATAATTCTCTTTTTCTAAGGCGGGTATTTTTTTTCAGCGAACAGTGAGAAAATGTTTTTTAACCAAGACAATAGAATCCATCGGCTTGAGTACGCAGAGCAAAATGTTGAGTGGCCAGTTGAGCATTGGAACAGTTACGTCTTCCTCGACGAAAAAACTTTTTCCTCAGAAGAAGATGGAAGAAAATTTGTTTGGCGCCCTCTCAAGAGAGCCACGGACCCAAAATATGTTGTACAAAAGAAACATAGTGGACGTTTAACGTTAGGATTCTGGGCATTCATGTCTGTGGCAGGAGCAGGTGACTTAGTGTAAGTTGGCGGTCGCCTAAATGCACAACAGTATGTCACGCTTCTAAAGGAAAACTTGAAGCTTCAAGTGAGAGCAATGATGTTGGAAGAAGATTATCTCACCATCCACGTTGTGCAAGACAATTCCGGAGTGCACAGGGCACGCAGGGTGCAAAATTGGTATGAAGAAAATCCAGATTTTGAGAGAGTTCCATGGCGGTCTTTCGCGCAAGACTTGAATCCCATCGAGAACTTGTGGGCTATTATGCAAAAAGGCAGGATAAGCGGAGGGTATCGAGCATAGGCTCGTGCACAATTTATTAATTAAAAAGAAACACTCAGTAGAGTTCGTCTACCCTGTGCAAAGCTTTTGAAAATAGAAATATTTTCAGAACACATACTTACCTAATAAAGTTCCAACTCAAGTAGACCAAATCAGATTTTTCAATATATTATTTATGTCAATATTGATTTTGGTTCGAGAAACTCCAAGAAAACAGCCTTTGGACGCATGACTAAACTAGTTTCAAGTGCAAATAACTCTTAAACTATTATTTACAGGAAATAATCTGTGCTTGTAAAATCTAGGGTTTTCACTTTACATCCAAATACTGTTGTCGAAAGAATTGATAAAACAAATTTACAATAAGCAGAATGAAAGTTTATGATAAAAAACAATTTTTATGAAACATTGGCATTAAAAAAATTTTTTGTCACCGAATCAACCCGTAAAGTCTATAGAATACGTTCCTTTTCTAGCGATCATGGGTCTACATTTCCTCCAAAAGTTGAGAGCAACTGAAAAGTTTGATGCGTGAGGTGCGCACGTGCACACGCTGAGTTTTATACTGATGCGGTACTAAAGCCAACCGTTACTGAATGTGTGTACTCATTTTCATATTGCATAGTAAAAAACGGATAATATATATATTTGACAGCTTAGATAACGAACTGTAATTAACATAGAAATCAATATTAAAATTTTTTCTAAGTCTCTAGCGTGAATTGTGAAGATATGTTTTTTTACATAACGAAAATTGTGAAATGTATTTCACAATTTTATAATTCTTATAGTATCTGAGTTCCTCGTAAAATTACCGGTGTTTGAAAAAATTTAATAATGTAGTCTGTGCTTTAGACAATCATTTTAAGGAATCTTTATAAAATCTCAAAAAAGACCGGCGAGCATGTGTGTAGACGTCGTTAATAATATTTCTATCACGTCCCTGTGACATGAGGCTTTACAAGATTAAAATTTACAAATACTATGTACAAGTTTTAAAGCAGTAAATACTAACGTTACTTGAACTACAGTGTTCAATTTTAATGGACTCTTAACGGCGCTGCCGTTAGAGTGTCATTACTATCGAGCATTGTGACTTAATTACGCCGATTTACGTGGGCCGGATATGTCTGATTGGATGGGAATTCCAGGTTATTCGAAAAGCTTCTAGATTATTCTAGAAGCTTCTGTTTCGTACGTTTTTCGGACGTCGCTTCCGACGGCCATTTTGTGTTTCGAATCCTATATAAGGAGTGGATTCATGCGCCCGAGCTCTCTCGCGCTCCTAACTCTCTCTCGTTCGCTTCTTGTAACACGTGACACGTCGTATGAGTAATAAAGTTATTGGTGTAAAACGCGATTTCTTGTGATTTAGTTCACCCTCCCGCGCCAGGCAAGTGGTCTTTCAGACCCGGTTGAGTGTAAGAACAATTAATCAGAAACGTAACAATTTCTTTAATTCAAACAAAATTTTTTGACAAAATTTATTTTTCTGAGAATTGGCTATACTTTCTGAGTACATTAAAAATTATGGCATCAAGTTTTTTTCTAAAGTTGCTTTATGAAAACTTTCAAAATATCTTTGTAAAAAGCTGTACTTTCAAAAGAAATGCAATGAGTTTGTAAAAGAATTGATCAAGATTAATATAGAGACCCTGTAGGGTCCAACTTTCATATATATATGAAAGTTGGAATCACAAGGGCTGTCATTGAAATTTCTATTGAATTTACATTACATACTTGCCTACAGGGATGATAATCCCAATATTATTGGGATTCTCAGTTATTCAATATCCATATACCGATATATCATATAGATGTTAATGGTTTTTCACAAAACAGTTCTCCCGTAGATGCTTTTGGTATTTTAGGTAATTTTTCAGTACTACAAAAATTGCAAGGATTTCATGATATTTTTAAAGATTTTTAAGCACAAATTTATGATTCCATTCAGTAGAATTTCATTCAAAGTTTGAAAATTTTCTAGTGATTCTTATATTTTAAAGAGAGTCATGTCGGTCTGAATTATCGATTTTTTTTAAATTATTCGTGTTTTTTAGTATTTACAGAAATTCTTAGGAATTTTCAGTATTTCTACAGATTACTAGTATTTTTTAAATGAGGATTGCCACATAAGTGTCAAGAACTTTGCGCTTTAGAATCCAAAGCTTTTTCAATGTATCGTCTTTGAATTGATTTTTCAGAAAAACAGTATCTTCATAAAATTTTATTTCTTTCAGTATATTTCATATTTCTTCAATATTTTTACGATTTGAAGGATTTTAGGTATTCTTATGAATCCCTGTATGTATGGATTTCTAGAATTCAATGCCTAAATTATTAAAGTTTTTTAGATTTTTAGTATTTCATATGTTTTAATTATGATTTCACATTTTTCCGTATTTATAAGATATTATAGGATTTTCTTTCTTTTTTTATCGTTTCCTTAGATTTCTAGAACGAAGTTTTCTTGCATTTCATGTTGAAAGTATGTCAATCGTTTCGATAGACTTTTCAAAAAACGTTGTAGATGCCAAGCACTTTTAATTTTTTTTTTACGTATTTTTAAAGATTTTTACGGTTTGAATTTTCTGTTATTTTATTCGATTTTTATATAGATTTCTAGGATCCGATGCTCTTATAATCAGAGTTTTTTTATTTTCAGGTATTCCATAGATTTTAGAAAAAAAACAATATCTTTCACAAGTATCTGAAAAAATTATCGAGTTTTTAGTAATTTTTATTGTTTTTTGTATTAGTCTCGTGAGATTCATTTTTAAGATTTAAAAGTTTCCAATATTGATAAATATTTTTAAAGATTACTCAAATGTAATGCTTATGGAATTGAGACAGTCAACTTTTGATTAACATAAATAGATATATCGGGAAGAAATATTGATACTCCAATTTATAAACCCAGGCCATACCTACTCACCTCTAAAAATGAAAGCATTTTTCGCACATCTCTCTTTACATCACTCGACTCGTAAACAATAATTAAAACATTTTGCCATAGGTTACGTTCACCTGTCACATGGTGCCACGGCGTGTTGACATTTGTAAATGTTGTAGCGCGGCAAACATAGGCCTATTAATCGTCAATCAATCGAACCAGATAAACGAGTTGGAACGAAGCAAAGACATTCATGAAAAATACTGTACACTCGTGCACGAATTATCCAGAATTTTAATTAAATTACATTTCAAAGAATTAAGAAATGAGTAAGTTGACAGAGGAACAGCAGCTGCCAAAAAAATCGCAAATCTTCAACAAGAAGTTATACAAAAGAATGGCAAAATTGGAGGCCGAACTCCAAGGCTTCCAAAACCGACGCTGTCACGAAAGTAGGCCCAAAACAAAAGCCCATCGTGACAAAAGCCCGGAATCGTATTCCCAGTCGTCTGATTATTCAGATTATTCAGATTCAAGCTCGTTTTCATCTCAATCACCGATCTAAAGTCAACGTGGCTCGAGAAAACGGCGCTCATACCGGGAGCGGGAACGTTCTCGAAGACGCCACCGACGCCATAGAGAACATCATGGCCGAGGCAGATCTCGTCATTGACGTCGGCATGAACGCTATAGGCAGCGCAGTTCTTATTCCGTCAACACTCAGGGATCGTCCGACCACTCAAAGTTAATGGAAATAGAGCGAAGTGAGTAAAAAAAAAAAAAAAAAATGGAAGAGCATCATGCCGTTTTTCCCGTCAATTAACGATCGAGCATAACCTTGGAAGGCACGACAAGCAGGACGATTATAAACTCGAGCTTAGTGATAAAACCAAGACAAAAGAAGCTTTTTTCTGTTCCCCAAAACCTGAGCTAGAGCGTAGCCACGAAAAAGCCACGAAACAACAAAGCGTAGAAATAAATGAAGTCACGACAAGCGTGAAGCAGGTTGTTATCCGTGTCATTGCTAATAGAAAAATAATATCATAGGAAGAATAAGTAGCGTTGCACAAAAGGCACGTCTTATCATAATAAAAGAGAAAAGAACAGAAAAAAATTTTGAACTATTGGGTTGATAGCTTAACTTTGTTGATCGTCGGTTCTGATAACCGGCGACATTAGTTTCCTTTTTCTACCTGGCTAGGATAAAACGCGGAGAATCGGAAAAATCGTTTTTCCCGAGTTTCTAAAAATAGCATGACGCGTTGAATCGCGTCGCTATTCCTCGCGCTTTGAGTGATTTCATTTTTCATGGATCATTGCGATTGGTGCGCCGATAGTGAGAAAAGATAATGCCCTTTTTTACGAAAGCGGTTTGATTGGTGCGCTGATGGAACTTCAAAACGTACTTCTGGGACACTTATTAAAGTTTGAGAGCGATTCATTTTTTGTGGCAGCCTTCATCGGCTCCACTACCTCCTTTAGTAGGCTCCATCGGCTCCAAATCCTCAATCCTTTTCGTGGCAGCCTTCATCGGCTCCACTCCTTCCTTTGGTAGCCTCCATCGGCTCCAAATCCTCAATCCTTTTCGTGGCAGCCTTCATCGGCTCCACTCCTTCCTTTGGTAGCCTCCATCAGCTCCAAATCTTGATCCTTTTGTGGCAGCCTTCGTCGGCTCCACAAACATCAAATTTATTTTTATACTATTTCTCATTCTTCTGTAGGTTTTTATTAGCTCCAGAATTTCAACTCTCCAACCCATATCAAACCCCGTGCAATCAATCTCAGAAGATTACAATTGAGAATAAGAGTTTTCCTCAAACGTCCTTGAGATTATAAAGGCAGGAATCCCGTCAACGTTCGTCGCTGCGTGAAAATCGCGCTTTAATAAAATCTGTATTCATAATTACGTTGTGAATAAATTTTGTTAATTTAATAAACGACTCCTCATGAGTCTTGAACAGTCAACTTTGACGTTTCATTTATTGCGCCCTTATTGTTGACGTCCTCCTTAATCGATGTTCAACAACCTGACCTAACTCAATTCATGACAATGTGGGTTTTTCCGCTCGCGCATTGCCCAAACCTAACCTAACCTAAACTAATCTAACCCTGACTTGAGTACGAACTGATTTCCATTTTTTTTTTCTTTTTCCTGATAGATGACCCCCCTTCGAGCTCAAGGCCTATAAACACACAGCCGTTGGTCCCACCACCGGTGACGGGAGAGAACGACTTCGCCGAGTTCATAGGCGATGACACGGCTAAGGCTGTGCCGGGACCCGACCTATTTGTTCAGGTGGCGGAAAATTGGTCGAGCATCTTAAGGTCTGGGATTAAAAAAGAGATCTTGGGGGATCTGATACTGAAATACCCGATCCCTGGAAACTGTTCTGGCTTGCAACCACCCATACTGAACCAAGAAATAAAGCTGAATCTGTCCCCCAAGGCTCTGGTGAGAGACAGCCATTTGGTATCCTTACAAAAAGATATAGGTTTTGGCCTGAGTTCATTGGGTTCTGCTTTCTCACTGGCTCTGACAATGGATGAGCAATCAGAAGGCATGAAGATGATAAAAATGGCGCTCAGAGATGCAGGAAGGAATACTGGTGAATGCACACTACAGTATCTCCATATCGCGCCGGGCCTTTATTGCACTGGGCCTCAAAGGTCTGGCCAAGTCAGTTGCCAAAGACGCAAGTATTGACTCGCATCTTTTTGGGGAGAAGCTCGCAGAAAATTACAAAAACGTGTCTTCACTTGAGAAGTCGGGCAAGAAGTTGATGAAAAGTGAATGGCGTCCACTTCCCACGGGACCCTCTAATCGAAAAAACTTCCACCAACCGGGTCGGTCACGACAGCACTTATACGGAGGAGCCTTGGTAAGGAGGAATGTCAACAAGAACTTCCAGAGGCGCTCTTACCAGGGCTACCAGGGGAAGGACCAGAAGCCTCACCAACCGCCGGCGACTCGACACCAGCGCCGCCGCCAGTAAATGTGGTAAATAATCTAACAGGTCGTTTAGCTGATTTTACACATAAGTGGCAAGAAATTTCTTGCGACCCCTCGATTATTGAGATTATCGGAGGGTACAAGCCACCATTTACCTCAGCTGTTTTCCCAAACCCCCAACCCTCCCAAACCCTCAGAAAGGGATTTTATTCATTATCGGACAGAGATAGATACGTTGTTGTCAAAAAAGGCTATCTCAGAGCCGAAGCCTCGGGGTGACCAATTTCTTTCATCTTTTTTTTTTGGTTGATAAGCCCAGTGGTGGCAAGCGTTTTATTTTAAATTTAAAGAAACTAAACCATTACCTAGATCCTCCTCACTTCCAATTGGAGGATCGGAAAACAGTTCTGAGGGTGGTGGACAAGTGTTGTTTTCTGGCTACGGTCGATTTGGAAGATGCGTATTTTGCCATCCCTATTCATCCTACATTTAGGAGGTATCTCAGCTTCAAGTTTAACAACCATTTATACGAATTAAACTGTTTCCCCTTCGGCCTGTCTACTGCACCCTCGGTGTTTACTAGTATTATGAAACCAGTCTTGCACTACCTGAGATCTGAAGGCTGGGTTTCAGTGAATTACCTGGATGACTTTCTTCTCATTGGCAAGACCCAAGTTGAATGCTTTGATAACGTTGCGCGAACAAGAGGTATCCTTGAATCATTGGGTTTTCGGCTCAACGAGACCAAGTGCCAATTGATTCCGTCCAGAAGATGTAGATTTTAAGGATTTGTTATTGACACCAATATATACTGTATTTTACTACCGAATGAAAAGCGCGAAAGGGCAGTCAAATTCGCGTTATCAGTGAAAAATAAGTTGGTCATAACTATAAAGGAACTGGCGGAATTTATTGGGGTTTTGGTGTCGATGTACCCTGCAGTGAAATACGGGCCCTTGTATATTAAAAGGTTAGAAAGGACCAAGGTTGTCACCCTGTTGAATAACAATGAGGATTACAGGGACAAGGTGAAGTTGAGCGCTCGGACTTTGGAGGACGTGCAATGGTAGATAGAGAATATCCCGATAGCATTGAACCCTATTCGGCGAGGTCACTTTCTAGTGACCATATACTCTGATGCTTCACTTTCAGGTTGGGGTATTGCGTCGAATGGGGAGAAATCACACGGTTGGTGGAGTGCCAAAGAAAATAAAAAACACATCAATATCTTAGAACTGAAAGCGGCTTTTTACGGCCTTAGGTGTTTTGCATCAAATCTGCACTCATGCGATATAATCCTGAGAATTAATAACACCACCGCCATTAGTTATATTAACAGGATGGGCAGTATCGAATATTCGGAGCTCTTGGATCTAAGTCGGGACATTTAGCAGTGGTGTAAGCGTAGAAACATATGGATTTTTGCTTCATACATTAGGTCCAGCGCAAACTTGGAAGCAGATGGAGAATCCAGGTCCTGTCACCGGATACCGAGTGGGCCTTAGCGGATTTTGCCTTTCAGAGAATTACACGCTTTTTTGGCCATTTTCAGATTGATCTTTTTGCTTCAAGAATAAATAAGAAATGTTCGGAATTTGTGTCATGGCTGCCTGACCCCGACGCAGAGTTGCATTTACACTGAAATTAGTCCAAGAGCCGAGCCAAAATTCCATTCCTATTGGGTAACAGCTGAATTGAAATAATAATAATTATTTTCATTATCTATAGTGCTCAAACAGCAAGGGTGCCGCCTTTATATCTATCGACGATTAAATGCAAAGCTTAAAAAAATTAATAAAAATCACTTTTTTTTTTAATTTTCCACCTACGTAGTTACAGTTTCATACTGCGTCAGACTGTAGTTTATTGTCAACCTTTTCGAATGGCAATAGGGTGCCAGCCCTAAAGTTGTCGACAAAATGTGCAGCCACGGTATTTTGCACATGTTTTCAAAGGAAAATACACCTATCGAGTAACAGCATGAAATATATACCACACGATGCGCCGTAAAATTCTAAGAATTTTCTACTTGGGGTGCCTTTTTTAAACAAATCGACACGATTAGCAACCTCGATTAAATATTTATATTATGTAAGCTTTCGTCAAACGTAAGCACGCGCGATAATCTCCTGTCTTCGTCGCTTCTTTGTCCCCTGGGCATAACAGCAGAGTCATTGAATTGTTTCGGTTTACTTTATAATCGACCTTTTGAAATTCACTTCCTCATTCCAACATTTCAAAAGCCACATATTTTGGGTTTCTGATTTTTTCAAGATGTTTGAGTCGTAAAGTCTTTTGCAACTTTTCAATTAACTTAACATAAAAAAAGATATGTTTAGTTAGCAGATAAATAAATGTGGTTACAATTTTTAACTGAAATACATTTTATTATTTTGAGTTTTTTAGAAAGTTGCAAAAGACTTTTCAACTTAAAAAATATGGATAGTATTTTAATACATTTTGGTCTGCAGTTTTTATCCCTCCTTGTCGAGATTGAGCGTTGATTGGTTCAACTTACAATTCAAACAACTTATGCAGTTTTAAGTTTTGTAGTAAATGGCAAAAGTAAAATCGTCTTTGAATTTCATAAACTATCGCTCTGTCATCTCTTGGTCAGTGACTTTGTTATACTATATAATTTTTTCTATTTATGTATATATTTCAAATAAGTTGAATATTTTAATATTAATGAAATACTTTTATGAAATCTCAGGTTTTTAATAGGATTCCGCTTTTTTAATAAAGAGAGTTTATAAAAAAAGCAATGTTTTATGCAGTTTTTATTACTTTTTATAAAATGTCTCCGTACGTGTAATTTTTCTTTTTACGAAAAGATATCATAAGGCAAAATTTTTCGTACGTCTTGTCGTTAAACTCAACGACATTTTCGTCAGACAAACCGCATAAAATACATTTCATTTTCCAATGAAAACCAAAGCATACCGAAACATACGTACAGCGCATAAGATTGAAGCTGATTGACTGTTGTCTCAGTTCTCTGTGGTCAGTTTCAAAAATAATAGGAATCTTCGTCGAAACCGAAAATATGTGGCTTGGAATGAGGAAAGGAATGTACCCTTATCAGGTAAACTTCCTGGCTCAAAAGGTCGATTATAAAGTAAACCGAAACAATTCAATGACTCTGCTGTTATGCCCAGGGGACAAAGAAGCGACGAAGACAGGAGATTATCGCGCGTGCTTACGTTTGACGAAAGCTTACATAATATAAATATTTAATCGAGGTTGCTAATCGTGTCGATTTGTTTAAAAAAGGCACCCCAAGTGGAAAATTCTTAGAATTTTACGGCGCATCGTGTGGTATATATTTCATGCTGTTACTCGATAGGTGTATTTTCCTTTGAAAACATGTGCAAAATACCGTGGCTGCACATTTTGTCGACAACTTTAGGGCTGACACCCTATTGTCATTTGAAAGGGTTGACAATAAACTACAGTCTGACGCAGTATGAAACTGTAACTACGTAGGTGGAAAATTAAAAAAAAAAGTGATTTTTATTAATTTTTTTAAGCTTTGCATTTAATCGTCGATAGATATAAAGGCGGCACCCTTGCTGTTTGAGCACTGTAGATAATAAAAATAATTATTATTATTTTAATTTAGCTGTCTCCAAATAGGAACGGAATTTTGGCTCGGCTCTTAGATTAGTTGAGGTTATCTTTTTCTGTGTTGAAAGAGAGATGTGTAACTGAAAATATGTTTTGATAAATAAGTCTTAAACAATTGTTAAGTATTTTAGCAGTAGTAGTAGTAGATTTAGTCACAAATGAAACACTATCACTGTATGTTGATTATTTGCATACACAGTTTTTTATGTTTTCAAATTTAAAATGATTTTTTTGGCTAAAAAGTCTAGACCGTTGCAATGCAGTACAATGTTTGACATGGTTTGACAGAACACAAAATAGAAAATTACCTTATTAGAAAAGCCTTACCCAGTGAGCTTACAGTGAGCTCACTGGGTAAGGTTTTTTTTTTAAATATGCAACAAGTATTGAAAGTATATACTTCGATTACATTGTTTATTATAGATAAAATACATGATTGAACGACTGAGAATAAAACTCCGACGAGTAGAGGCATATACAGACAAAAAACATATAGTTTCGTATAAAAGTAGACTTCAATCTGGTGGCCCTCGCAGTAAATACTGATGTGGCGTCAGATTTTTAAATATGTCACGCTCAAATTTGAATTTTTCGCGCCTTGACAGTATTTACTGCGCGAGTCATCAGATGGAAGTCTACTTTTTTTCTCATTTCACAAGTTTAGCGCTGATACATTAAGTGTAACGCATAATGATAATGATTGGTATCAGCGCGAACGCAGAGTCGTTTCGCAATGTTTTTTGAAATCGGGCGGAATTATCTCAATTACACCGATTTTGTTGAAATACAATTAAATCATTGAACGACTGACAATAAAACACCGGAAGAGTAAGAGACAGAGAGATACGAAACTATATGTTTTTTGTCTGTATGTGTCTCTACTCGTCCGAGTTTTATTCTCAGTCGTTCAATCATGTATTTTATCTATAATAAACAATGTAATCGAAGTATATACTTTCAATAATCGTTGCATATTTGAAAAAAAAGCCTTACCCAGTGAGATCACAGTGAGCTCGATTTAGGGAGGAAATAGCGAGCTCACAGCGAGACCTCTTGTTCACTGTGAAACGATTTAGAACGTTCTAGAAATTTTCTTAGGAAAATATACAATTCGTTAAGTAAGGTTATCAAAAAGTTATGTAAAACGTTTTTAAAACTTCGAGAAACGTTCTATAAACGTTTCATAAATACGTTCCATGAACGCATGAAATCGTTCAAATAAGGTTCTCATAAACGTTCTATAAATGTTTTCAAACGTTTGTGAAATGATTTCATGAACGTTTATAGGCGGACATTTCAGGGTTCTGCAAACGTTTCATAAACGTTTAAAAGGTTCCTGAATCGTTTGTAGAACCTTTCTAAAAACGTTTTTTAAACGTTTATAGAACCTTCTATGGCTAATGGGGAGGGGAAGATGGAACGCTGGCCATATAGAAGTATTACATTTATGATAATAAGCTACTCAATATTTGACATAACATGCATAAAAATGCATAAAATGCATCGAATATAAAAGATATTACCCAACATTGATTCAACAAGTAATGCCAACTACGAAGTTGAAGAGAAAAAGGAAAGCCTGTAGGAAATTTTGCAATATTTCTTGAGTATTGGAAGAAAAAGTATCGGTATCCGGGGTACGTACAACCGCGCCAAAACAAAAAGTACGCGTTGACTATAGAACGATATAGAACGACAATCTATAGTCAACGCGTACCTTTTTTTTGGCGCGGCTATCTTTTATCGCGGCTATCTTTTGGCGCGACTATACGTACCCGGTACCCGATAGTATCGGTTGCTTGAGTATCGATGCCAAATACTCGGTGTACCGGATAAAAAGTATCGATGCTTCTGGTATCGATAAAGTATCGCACATCCCTATCAATTAGAGCTGCACAGTAAAAAACAGTTGTTGAAAAACACTACGCTGGGCGTCAGTAACCAAAAGATCTACGCTGTGCGAGGGGAAATTACTAGGAGCGGTAGTGAAATTCCCACCACACGAAAATTCACTAGCGCTGACGACTTTTTCGGCGCGCTAGTAAATTTCAAGGAGCTCGTAAATTTCATCTCTGGGATTGTGAATTCACGGTGTGGCTGGCGATTTCGTTCAGAACGATAGTGAAAATCAGCTAGCCAGTAAAATGCAGCTGAAATTCATTAAAAAGCATGAAATAAAAATTCATTACAAAATGAATTGTTATGGATATTTTGCATATATGCATAAATATGTAAACACGCTTGCAATAAAGCAAGGAATGTAAGCGTGTTTTTTAACCTCAAATATCTCGTGCATGCACAAGAAATATTTGGATCGCAACCAATCTTTGAAAGTGAAATTCGAAGTTCACTTTACTTGATAATGATTTTCCTTATTTTTAGGATGAGCGATTAATCTCAGTTGAAATTTATAATAAAAATGTATATTGTGTTCGTTATTAATGCGAACCGCTCGATAACACACGATTACACGACGTATGAATGTTAACGAATGGGAATGATAATACAAATCATATGATGATAAGTGTGATTGAATAGGATAAGAAATTACGAAATCATCTCATATAATCACAAGCATTCAGAAGTTTACGAACTACGTCACGAAATCTACCATCTGCTGTTAAATTCACTAGAGGCAGTAAAAAAAGCGCGCGTTGATAAAATTTCTACGCGGAGCGTAGGTCCTCTAGTTACTGACGCTGAGCGTAGGTTTATTCATAGAAGCAGGCCATTTATTCAGCGGATGTCGTTTTTCGTTCCGCACTGACGGGAAATCACTAGCGACCGAAGTTTCACAAGAATGGCTCGTGATATTACCAGAGGGGTGTAACTTCGGCCTTTTTAAATGGGCTAGTTTGTACCGCTAAAGTATATGGCCGCTAGAGGCGTTGCAGTCTTGCCAGGCTTTTTTTATTAGTTCCCATCACTCGCGATATGTTCCATATCTTCCGAAATTATCAACAAAACAAACAATCGCCCACAAAGTAACACGAGCTAGGGTGCGTTCCAAAAATCAACTCGCGAGTTGAGTTGAACTAACTGGAGTTCATGAAAGTTGAACTCAAGTTGAACTCATTGAATTCGGCGATTCTGCCAACCGTACAGAAAAAAATAACTACATGTAACCTAACCGAACCTAACAAAACCAAACCAAATCTGATTACTTGTTTATAATTTATTTCTGTTTATTTCGCGCAATATTGTTAATATGTGTTGCTATGTCTAACACAACTCATATTGAAACAATAAATAATTTTTCGCATATTGTGATATGACGCAAACATAAGATTAAATAATTTAATAAAAAATATGGAAATCGAGAATTTGGCATTACTTAATTTTGCGATATCATTCATAGATGCCATTTTCGAGGACGACGATGAAGTAAGTATGAGAAAAAGTGGATTAGGTAGACGAAAAGCCCTCTAATGACAACAAATTTTTGTTTGCTTCTCAATCATAAAAGAACGCGTTTTTTTTTGTCTGCGTGGAAAAATGTAAGGACAGGCTTTTTGAATCATGTTTCAGTGCAAGAGGTAAAAAAGTATAAAAAAATTTTTATATAATGCGTCATAATTAAAATTGTAGGAAAGCGATAATGACGATGAACAATACGCAGCTTTGGTTATTAATCAAAATGAAAACGAGCCTCGTCTCAGGATTAGTCTGTATATAGAAAATATAGTGCTACAATGCAACAATCAGCAATTTCAAGAGAATTTCCGAATGTCGGGAGAAAGCTTTGAAGATATCCTGCGTTTGATTGGCCCACTGATGGAAAATCAATTTGGACGACCAACAATGGAACCAAAAAAACAACTTCTGTCAGTTATATGGCTTCTAGCAACTTCCGACTCATACAGGTAATACTTTTTTCATACTTTTGTTGATCATCGTGTTAAAATCTGCATTTTTTAATGAATTTACAAAACCGGAAATAGTATGCCAATCTTTGAATTTACTCCTCGACTCATCTCATGTTTTCATTTGTGGCTTGCTGCCACAATAGATAAACTCACACATTTTATAACGTTCAAAATATCATCAGAGTGTATTATGAAATACAACTTACGCCATAAGCGACAGGCCCGTGTGCAGGAAAGGGAGGTTGAGAGTCAGACTCCCTTCCCCCCCCCCCCCCAAGGGTCCTTGGTAAAATTTTGATAGAATATCTGATATTGGGTTCTTAACTTTGTTTTCATTTATCTTGTTTAACTTGGATATTTTCATCCAATCTAGAGTTCAAGCAATTCACCATGAACGTAATCTTTGATGAAAAAGAAACAAGTTTGTAAGCTTAAGATGCATCAGAAAATATGGCTCGAGATCCCGAGAGTGTCTGAAAGCCATCGAGGCATTTCAAAACCAAAGAAAACCAAGAATTGGTGTTTTCTGGTTTTCTAAAAAAACTTAACTTAAAAACATCCGATATTAACGATAAATTAAGTATGTCGAGAATGGAAAAACTGGCAATGGTTTCTTGCCTATCTAAAGATATCAGAAGAATCGCCAAAACAGTAAAAAACAAGTTGTTATTTTATTTAATAATTAATGAAATCCTGATTTGAGAACATAATCTCACTTATCCCAACTTGGGATTTTGTTTATTATTCATTAAAATAATAGCTACTTTTTTATTGTTTTGAAGATTGTGATTATATCTTTAGATGTGCAAGAAACGATTTACAGTTTTTTCCGTCCTCGATAGACTTAATTTATCGTTATATCGGACGTTTTTAAGTTTGATTTTTTGGTCTTTGCCAGGGGTGCCAGATTTGTTTCGAAATTTACAAAAAAATTATTTTTGAATATTTTGATACATAAATATGTACAACAAACTATTTTATTCAGACAAAAATGATAATTAATTATAACGAACTGCATTTTGTAATACTGGCTGTCTGTAGGTTCAACATATTCACTTGTGTTTTATTATAGATTTTTTTGAATCTTAACCAATCATAAACCAATCTTAAACAATGATAACCTCTAAAACACAGTAACTTTTCTCGTTCTCCCAGTCATTTTATTACAGTACTGTCGACGTTTCAGTCGCTAGTGTGCGACCATTGTCAAGACCTTTTTTACAACTTTCTTTTCACAACATTAGTTTCACAATCCTTCTCTTAAAATTTTTGCAAGTCAAAAAACACTAAAACCATACAGTTTTTCGCCTATCAAACCATAACAGTTTTTTCGTCAAACAACAATAAATAAATAAATACATTTTTTCCACACAGAGTAGTGTCTTGTCAACGGTATTGTGACAAGAGTCTTCACAATACCGTTTACAAGACACTACTCTGTGTGGAAAAAATGTATTTATTTATTTATTGTTGTTTGACGAGAAAACTGTTATGGTCTGATAGACGAAAAACTGTATGGTTTTAGTGTTTTTTGACTTGGAAAAATTTTAAGAGAAGGATTGTGAAACTAATGTTGTGAAAAGAAAGTTGTAAAAAAGGTCTTGAAAATGGTCGCACACTAGCGACCAAAGCGTCGACCGTATTGTAATAAAATGACAGGGAGAACGAGAAAAGTTACTGTGTTTTATATGGACGTGACCCAGTGAACCCTCAGAGGAATAATCAAAGGAGGAATATATAATGATAACCTACTTACGTCAAGATTAGATCGGTCGGGGACAAAAATTGAAAAATGCTGATGAAATAACTAAACAATTAAACAGTAAGAAAAGCATGCAAAAGTAACAGATTAATAATAAAGGATTTTAAGTTTACAAAAACACCCAACTAATTTAGACTAATTTTGAGATATAAAGATTGTACCACTTATAAGGATTTTTTAGGTTTTTATAAGATTCAAAATAAGTAGGATGGTTCACAGAAAAATTTTTTTTCCAGATCTATAGGAGAAAGGTTCGACATGGCAAAATCATCACTGCACCACTCGTTCATTAGGGTGATCCATGTTTTGAACCAGATCGCACCCAGTGTAATAAGATGGCCATCTCCAGAACAAATACCACATATTAAAAGAGATTTCCGCCGACGTGGTATAGAGAACGTTATAGGAGTCATTGATGGGTGTTACATTCCGATTCCGGCACCATCTGTCGATCCACAATCTTATATTTGCAGGAAAATGTTCCACGCGGAAACTCTGCAAGCCATTTGCGACTCTTCCATGAAGTTTACAGATTGCTTTTGCCGATACCCAAGTAGTGTGCACGACAGCCGGATTTTTCGAAACTCCGACATATTTCAAAAATTTCATGCTAGCCCGCAAACATTTTTTCCTGACGACTCATTCATACTCGGAGACAAAGCATATCCCCTGCGGAAATGGCTTATAACGCCATACATTAATCGTGGACAACTGACTGCGGAGGAAGTTCGTTTCAATGAGGTCATCTCTGGGATTCGCAGCATAATTGAAAGAAGTTTTGCTTTGCTCAAGGGTCGATTTCGTAGACTCAAATATTTGAGTATGTCTCGCATGGATTTGATACCTGCAACGATTCTTGCAGCCTGCGTCATGCACAATGTTTGTCTCAACTTTGATGACCAACAACTTGAAGAGTACATTCAAGATGGAATGGAAAATGAAGCTGAAGTTCCTGAAGATGACAATCGAATGGTGATTGACGACATTCATGAAGATGAAGCTGGTAATATGAGACGTGACAGAATGGCTATGTTACTGTAATTGCGCAAATTTTTGTATACTCGTTCCTCCTGCCACTAAAGATCTCCAAAGTGGCCAAAAGAATGATCTTCAGTATGAATGATTTACTTTGCCTGGAGAGACAAATAAACTTAAACGTAAGTAAATATAGAGAAACAGGATACCAAGTTATTAAATGGAAAACTTCAATATCGAATAGTTAAATGAACTTAAAATAGATAAAATAAATTTTCAACAACAAATCTTTCATTATAAAATTCAGATACAGTCTACTTTCCCTCACTGAAGTTACCTGGAAATATAATAGACTCAGAAATAAAAGATGGTTAAAATTAATTCGTGGGCTGCCGTCACGTTTTATCTAATAAAATAATTTATATGCGAAATTGCAGAGGTATCAGCAATCGTTACTTTATCAAACTATACAGGGTTATTCCCATTCCCCGTACCAAAAAAAACCCCATATTCCTCATCTAATTTTGAGTCGAAAAGTCCTTTACCACTTTTTATGAAACTCAAAATTTAAAAAGTTATTAAAGCCTAAAATTTAAACAATAAATGCACTCTCACGACAAGTGGGTGTAGATTTCGAGGACAAAACTTTTCCCAAATTTTCTTCATATTTTTCCGAGTTAAAAAGTCCTTTGCCACTTTCCACAAAACTTGAAATCTAAAAAGATATCAGGGTTACAAGTTTCAATCAATCAGATTTCTTAGATTTTATGCTTACATATCTTTTTTGATTTTGAGTTTTGTGGAAAGTGGCAAAGGACTTTTTAACTCGGCAAAATATGAAGAAAATTTGCGAAAAGTTTGGTCCTTGATATCTACACCTACTTGTTGTGAGAGTGCATGTATTGTTTAAATTTTAGGCTTCAATTACTTTTTTGCAAAACACGCAATGAAAATGTACTTCGAGGAACTGTATGGCAGCAGTAAAGAATCCAATTTACGGACTGTAAAAAAATTTTCAGTTTTTTTTCACCGTCCGTAAATTGGATTCTCCACTGCCGCTTTACAAATCCTTTTAGTACATTTCTTTTGCGCATTTTGAAAAAAATCTCGTTTGCACCTCGGACTGTGTGCGTGGCTTTTAGTGCGAGGACCAATTTATCTGCCGAGGCGCAGCCGAGGCTGATATTTGGTCCTCGCACTAAAAGCCACGCTTCACGTCCTTGACACATAAATAATATGCACCACTACTTTTAAATTTTTTACACCCTCTATTTATACGGAAATAAAGTTTCTAATAACATTTTCATTTGGCGACCTTACGGAAAATAAAAAAAAATACCATATTCCCACGTCACTTCAATGAGAGAAAGTAGACTGTATCTGAATTTTATATTAAAAGATTTGTTATTTCAATAATTTTTTTCGTTTATCAATTTGGTATTTAAGTTTTCCATTTAATAAATTAGTATCCTGTTTCTCTATGATTTACTTACGTTCAATCTTGTTTATCACTCCAGGATAAGTAAATCATTCAAATTCAAGTTAATTCATATGGCCATTTCAAGACAACATATCAATCAAATTTTTTCCTTGTATATCAATTCGTTTTTGAATTGAATACTTTTTGAGCTCACTTTTTTCATCGAGTATTTTCTCAATCAAAATTTAGTTCCATTTTTATTTATTCTGGAAATTATACATAGGTGTTTGGCGGCAAGCATTTGCCGGGATTTCACTCATTTTTTCATTTAAAGACAATTTTTTAATTTGTTTGCAAAAGTTCCGAGGCCAAAATTTTCTACACGCCAGATACCGTATTTCTCTTTCGCGTCTTATTTAATTTGCAGTCGTTAACTTCCGCATTACTTGATTTAGACTTTAGTGAAAAATGGAACAGGACTCTTCAATTCAGAGAAATAAGACTTGTACTTTGACGATATTTCATAGTAATATTACAATCTGATGATAATTTTACCATGGCACTGCGATTCTACTACTGTTAACTTTCGCAACGACGGACTGTTTGGGGGTATGAATTTGCATTTCACTCTAGACAGTACTTTGTATCATTCTTGCTCAATGCAGTAAATTTACAAGCGTTCGTAATTCTACCCCTTCAGAAGGAGGTCGTTTTATTTGCTATATTGAAAGGGGTACTATTACGCATTTTTAGTACATGCACTAAAAGTTTGTAAAACTACTTTATCCGGTGATGTACATTTACTACACACCGGTAAATTTGTATTACTTTCTAGTACATTGACTATACTGAAAGAAGTTACATTTCTATTTTCTAAAAGTTGCCCATCAGGGTATGTATAAAAAGAAAAGTATAGTATGCAACAATCAAATAACAGCTTCTTTTCAAATAAAATGGATAATGTACCTTTTGACGAAGAGGCAAGTGCAAGAGGGCTTATGCTGTGCGTTTTCCCCAAAACGTCATGCACAGCTTCGAAAACAGCTTCAGTTAAGATTTTTTTTCTTTTCTGCCCTGTCGCATTGGGGCCCATATTTTGCCGCTGCAATTTGTAGTCACGTTTGACGTTTTTCCATTTGTCAATAATTTGTTTCTTTGTTAAAGAAACTCCATCACCTGCCATTTCTTGTTGGATGTCCTTCCAAACATCATCATTCGGCTTTGTGTTGTTTTCAAAGTCCTTCAAATGGTCTTTGTATTTGCTGATCATTAGACTAGGGATAATGAAAAAAATCTTTTTATGAAACAGGTTGTAACAAAAAATTGTAAGTAAAAAAAATTATATCCTTACAGAGTTCTGTTTTCATTCCACGTAGCAGTCACTCTTGTGCCTTTTTGGGTAGAAGCACCACTCTGGTTAGGAACTTCATTCTCCTGATAATCTAACTCATTATCTTTGTACGCATGTTCCGAACTATCAGAAGGATCTATGTATTCCGTATTGTGAAAAGTGTATCCAAACGCATCGAGTATTTTTTCGGATGGATTTTGGATTTGCATGCAAAGTTGAGTTGCTGAAAAACCAGTGGATTCATCGAACCTCGTTTCATCTAGTACATCAACTGTTCTTGTACTACACCAGTTCTTAATTATTTGAATAATAATAAGAAGCGACTGATCAAAAAGCTGTGTCGATATTGCAGGAAAAAATTACATCAAAAATTGTCTGTGAAACCTATTGACATTAGTATTCCTTGCGGTACAAACAGGTTATCTTCTTTCATAGTTTTGTGCGCTGAAATTAAATCATCTTTGTATATCGAAATGGAATGATGTTTGTGTGTCACCTTTTATTATTATTTTTGTAAATTTAAACGATTATGAGTTTATAAACAAATTTATGGGTTAGTACATGTAAATCATGTTTTTGTTTAATATAAGCGTTCAACAATAAATGTTGTAAATATTCTAATCTGTTATTATTTGTGTTTCGTTCACTCACAGCAAATAGTATTTGTTAAATTTCAATCAAAACTACTTTCATTCTGTCTCCGCAGTCTTGTTCATTATAAAATTGAAAATTTGAGCTTTCGATTGCCTCCCGCAATCCTCATCAGAGGATTGCGGATCATTTTCTACTCTGCTTTTGAATTCATTATCAGTTCATTTTAGTACATTGTTCTGAAAACATTTGTAAATGTGCTCATATTTTTTCCTTTTTTCTAACACTATTTAAATGAATGTTATATTTATCGTAGCAATCAGTCTAAATTTGAATATTAATACAATCCCTTATTAGCTTATTATCATCCTCAGTAGTGTGTTGCCTTTCATTTCGATGGCAGTCCGACGGCAAATGAATGGCAAGCAGTTATTCACTTATTTTTCGCATTGAGCGTGGTATTTCATTTCAGAAGTGCATTTCACATTACTTAAAATCTATATTGCGCTAAAACTAGTTATAAAAATATTAACGATAGATTATAATTCGAGTATATTACCAACAGTTTTAAATAGTTAAAAAATTGTAGAAATTCAGGAAACGTAAGTCAATTTTCTAGTTTTTGCTCCAAAACCACAACAGTTACCTCTTAATTTACATGTTAATGATTTTGAATGTTTTATAAACAATTTTACATATTATTGAAGAAGTAAAATACTTGAGTGTTGGATAACAAAATGAAATTTCAAATTAATTTTCTAATACGTATTATGTTCTAAATGTTTCATAATTTAAATAAAGAACAACATAAAAGTGTGATGATCGACAACCATGAGAAATATAAAATAATTTGTTGAATTTAAGAAACACTTAATATCTTTGGCGTGTTCAGTAGGTGCATGATATATTTTTTTCAAAACACGCAAAAAATTTCTACTTTAAAGACCTGTACAGCAGCGTTAAACAAGACCATTTTCGTCCAGCAACTACTCAAGTTCCTGAATACATTCGCTAAAGTTAAAGACACGCACTGAGGCATTACTTCAGTGTGTGTATTTAGCGATTAAAGTATTTGCCAGATTGAAGTTGACGTATTTAACGCGTCCATGCAAGTCATCCAAATATAATTTTTTCGCATGTTAAGCATTCCAACGACTAAGTATAAAAGTGAAATAAATTTTGTTCGTGCTCTACAGTTTCAAAAGTATTCATACTTGGCTGCATATACAATTATGAAAAATGGTTTGTTTTTTGAATTGAAGAATATAATGCACTTATCAGAAATGACGATTGTAAAACAAAAATATAAATTTCAGGGTGAAAAAAATTCAGAAAAAGTGAGTGTTCATACTTGAAGCAATAAAAGAAAAACAAATAATTAACTCATATTTCTGAAATTTCAACTGTAAGACTAATAAATAAGTACAAATGTTAGTGTAACATTCACGCTTTAAATAAAAATTTTGAAAACAGAACGAAACGATTATCCTTCAATTCATGTTTACTTTAAAATAAAGAACCTGCTTTTTCAAATCTCTAATTTTATATAAATAAAGTGTATTCTATACAAAGGACCTGAGTGTGGCTTTTAGAGTGAGGATCAATTTATCTGCCGAGGCTGATATTTGGTCCAAGAAAGAACTGTCCAATAATTGTACTTATAGGACTTGTTTAGCCGCTTTGAATATGCCTACCTCTGTCTGGCAAATACTTCAGTACCTGAAGACACGCACTGGAGTAATGCTTCAGCACAAGTTTTCTATTTCAGTGCGTATATTCAGGGAGTTAAGGATTTGCCTGTGAGAAATAGTTGTGTTCAATGCGGCTGTGTAGGTCCTCAAAGTACAACTTTTTTGCGTGTTTTGCAAAAAAGTTGTATTATGTAAACATGTATGTAAATTGGCATTAAAACTTACAGGAATCTGAATTCAAAAACTCCGACCTTAACCTTAAGTAAAATTTATACATGTATGTCCATTAGAGGTCGAAAAATTGCTATATTCATCTGGTTACAAGTGCTCATACTATAACCTTATCACTTTTTTTCATACCCTAGCAATCCAACTAGCACCTGGGTACGTGCAAACTAGGTGCTAAATTTTTTTTTCGCTCTGAGACAATCGTTGACCAATTCAAAGGCATCCTATCAACAAAAAAATGATGTCTCTTCGTGCTTCATAAATATTTTCAGAGCAAATACCTCGCATACATTAAACGTAACTCAATTATTGGTTCCATATTTGATATTATGAGTTCAGCAATCTTAAATCCCAAGTTCTCAAATGTCGGTAAAAAAAATGTATGTTACAAGAAAATTTTCGAATGTTACCTTTTTTTGAACTGTGTTCTACACAGTAACTTATACTGGATTAACTAAAAAATAACCAAATACAATACTAAACAATAACATTGAAACATCAAAATCGAATTTTGAGCGAGAAAAAGTAAAGCACTTAGTTTTCACCGAGTAGGCACTTAGTTTGCACCCCACTAGGTGCTAGTTGGATCGCTAGGGTAAGATATTCAAAGCGCGTACTGTGCTTGACCGGTTTCGGTCCATAGGTTCCTTTTGACGCTCCACGCCACATATGTACATGATAATAATTGACGATGTAACCTTCAAATTTCAAATATACCTATCGAACTATACCACAATATATTTTATAACTTATTATACTCATACATAACATAATGTTGTGAATTTCAAAGAGTGTTTTTTATTTTGTATTTAACTGCTATAATCGACTAGGTCAAAAATTTTTGAGTTATGTTTTGAAAATGAATAAGTTATAAATAAAGCCTGAGACACAAAAAATGTTGTTCAAATAGTAAAAATTTTGAAATAAGTAAAGAAAAAAAAACTATGATGAAAAAATCTGGAATGATGTTACATCTCAGTAAACCTGTGAGGTCGCAGTGAGTCTAAAATGAAACATTTTTTTGACCTCGCAGCAAGCTCACATGGGGCTCATCAAGGATTTTTTTGCGAGCTTGCAGCGAGCTCACTGTGAGTCTACAGTGAGGTCACAGCCATATTTTACGTTTATAGACATGCGAAGCAATGGTGAGCTCACAGTGAGCTCACAACCCTAGTGATTCTGGAACATACATGTGACTTATAAGATTTTAAAATTTCTTATCTACTCAACATATCATATATGTTGACTCATGGAATACTTATATTTTTTGGACAGGCATGAAATTTCTCATTGAATGAAAAAATAAGTTAAATCTTCTCCTCCCCCCCACAAAAACATCTCCTATGTATAAATAACAGAATTGATAAAAATGGAGCGAAGTTGTGATTGAGGCAATACTTGATGAAAAAAATGAGATACAAAAGTATTGAAATCAAAAATGAATTAATATACAAGGAAAATATTGGACTAATGTGTAATCTTGAAATAGCCAAAAGGACTATCTTAAATTTTAATGATTTGCTTGTCCTAGGGAGACAAATAAGCTTGAATGTAAGTAAATCATAGAGAAACATAATTCTAATGTATTAAATGAAACGTTCTTATACCAAATTGATGAATAAACACAAATTTTTTCCAACACCAAATCTTAACATAAAATTAAAATACAGTCAACATTCTCTAATTGAAGTTTCGTGGAAATATAATAGTCTTAGAAATAAAAAAAAGTTTAAAATTAATTCGTGGGCTGCCATCACAATTTATATGAATAACTGATTGATATATGCAGTTTCAGAGGTATAATAACAATTGTTGTCTTATAAAACTATGTGATATTTTATCATTATATTAAATAATGATATGTCAAATAGTACCTGAAATAGTACAAAACGTACTTGATGAAAATTTTAACCCCAATCATCTATATGAAAATTCAGTTTCTTATAAGATTTTTATAAGATGACCTAATGGAAAAATTTTTTTTTTAGCAAATTTTTTTTTCCTACAGTTTTTCTAAAGATTAAAGTTACTGATGGGATCGTAAATTAGTATTTCTCAAACCAAAGCTCATCGAATAATCGAAAAAGTTCGTCAACAATTTTCATCAACAAGTACATGGAACTTTTGTGGTTCTAGAATTATTTAAGTAATATTTTTTATCGGATATCGTTTCACAAGTAAACTGAATTGAGCGGAACTTTTGCATTACAGATTTTAATATCAAGATATCTGTCCATTGTATTTCATAAAGCAATATGCAGTTTAATCATCGCAGCTGAAGTGATAAAACTCGTTTTAAATTATAAAATTCAATGTCATGACTATAAGTATCAACAACATAAAGAGGTTGTTTCTTCTAGCCCACGAATTAATTTTAAACTTTTTTTATTTCTGAGACTATTATATTTCCACGAAACTTCAATTAGAGAATGTTGACTGTATTTTAATTTTATGTTAAGATTTGGTGTTGGAAAAAATTTGGTATAAGAGCGTTTCATTTAATACATTAGAATTATGTTTCTCTATGATTTACTTACATTCAAGCTTATTTGTCTCCCTAGGACAAGCAAATCATTAAAATTTAAGATAGTCCTTTTGGCTATTTCAAGATTACACATTAGTCCAATATTTTCCTTGTATATTAATTCATTTTTGATTTCAATACTTTTGTATCTCATTTTTTTCATCAAGTATTGCCTCAATCACAACTTCGCTCCATTTTTATCAATTCTGTTATTTATACATAGGAGATGTTTTTGTGGGGGGGAGGAGAAGATTTTACTTATTTTTTCATTCAATGAGAAATTTGAAAACGTTTCAATTTTCAAATATATCGCTCTTCAGCACATCCGAGCAGGAGAAATAACATTGACAGACTTTTGACTGTGATATTATTTACATATAATTATTTATAACTCGATAGGGATATGAATTTTTATCACTATAATAACGCAAAGTAATTATTCATTTACATGTAGAAAAATTTTTTTGAAATTGAAATGACACTACTTTGCTGAATTTAGACTGTAAAAAATACTCTGTTTGTGAGGACTATAGGAGGACTTTCGGTCCACTTTCGATACAACATCATTTTTATACCTTACAGACTATCAAATAAGAGTAATATCTAACGTGATTCATAGGAAAGTCATGTTCTTTGCCTTTTTTACTGCTTAACATTATTTAAACCGTTTTTCTCTAGCAAAGTGCTTGGGCAGATTTCGCGGTCCACTTTCGGTCCACTTTTGATTTAACATCATTTTCATGTTTTACAGACTATCAAATAATAGCAATATTGAATGTGACTCATAGGACAGTCATTGTTTTCACCTTTATTACTGCTAAACATTATTTAAAGCGTTTATTTATGTTTTTTACGAATTAAAATATAATTAATGAAATATTATAATTATTTACTATCATTGAAATATTCTCTTCTAAACTGTTCCAAACAATGATGGGCGATGGAAAAAAGAGTATGGTGCGTAATTCTCTGCCTAGAGGTAAGGTTTTTGATTGGATTGATTGTGGACCGAATCTGGACCACTTTTTTGGTCCATATTCGGTCCAAGCACTTTACTAGGGCCAAAATCTACAAGTTCAAAATAATTTTCACTATCAGTTAAACTGATTGTAACTATACAAACACCTTAATTTAATTGGCGGTTCAGGGCTCTCCAAATAAATCGAGAGAACGCTGAATCCGATTAACTCGATTACAGGTAAGCGCAGAGCTGTAAACTTTGTAAGTACGCCTAGGTTTAAGGATATTTCATAAGAAACTTTTTTTTTCAAATCCTAAACTGAGGGAGTACGATCCTGGAGGGTCTTCGAGCTCGTGACTAATCCGTGTCACGGTGAGTTATGATATCTCCAATAAAATCGAAGTATCTGTGTAGTAAAAATAACTACTAAACTAGCCTTATAGTACAGTAACCTTGTAAAAAAGGAAATTGCACAGCAAAATCATAATTTGGAATCAACGAGGTTTCACTGAAGAATCTTCAAAATATTAATAACTTTCTTAATACGTAAAAATGGCAGTAATGAGTGGTAATGAGTGACGAAAATTCATGAAGCAATAGTGGAACGCCTTCAGCTACTTACAAAAATAGATCTTACTTCAGAAACATAAATCTAGAAAATTTCATTTTTCAAGAGTCTTTAAAGAATATTTATTTCCCTGCTGAACAAAACTTGCATTTACACAGTTAAAAGCTTACACTAATATTTATTCTAGTTCACACGACTCAGTCGTGTAACGAAAAAAATCAAAGTTGATACACAACCAGGGGCGGACCCAGAGCTCATTTGGGGGGGGGGGGGTTAGCACATTGGGTCATCATAATTAGAAAAATATATAGATATAAACAAAATACATAATTGGACAGCTTGTTGGGGGGGGGGCTCCCTCCTGGATCTGCCCCTGTACACAACTGAGTTGTTCAGTCGTGTAGCGACACAAACTATTATTTTTTCAGCAATAACGAGTTGTGCCAGCAAGAGGAATGCAAATAGAGTAATGTGTAATGCAAACCGCACTACTCTTTCTACATGATTTAGTCGAGCGGACTGCCCGAACGAGTCCAGTGGGCCGCACGAGTCAGCATAAATGTGTTGATTAGTAAATTTCCGAAATAAAAGCCTAATGAATATGACTCCATATTACATCAATAAAAAATTTATATAAGTACAATGCAAAAATATCATTCCCGTTCTTTTCAAAGTATGTACTTACCTATCCTTATGTATTGACAAGATTTTAATTAACTGTGACTTTCAGAAAAAAAAAATTATGTTGCTATTCTTTGTTACTTTTCTAGAATTTTTGGCTAATAACTTTTTGATTTACTCGAAAAAATGATGCTGCTCCCATAAGAACGCATGTAAAAATGTTTGAAGTAGAAAATTGACTTGAAATTTTGCAAGGAATTTTCTTCAACTTTTTGGAACTCTAAATTACAAATTTAGAGTATATATAATTTAGAGTAGCTTAACGCATTGTAGGACTTATTCATGAAGTCTGCTTACTACATACAATGAGTTTCGTTCTGTAAGGTGTGACGAGCGAGATCAACGGAAAGTAAATTATTCTTAATTTAAAGAGATAAATGTTAGGGTTAGAACCCTAGGAACGTATTCCTTGATCTCGTCGGTAGGAAAGGACCCTCCGTGGACAACGGCCTACGGTGACCCTTGATCCGACTTATGAAGGGAGTCGGGAAGGTGTTTTAAGGATTTTGAATTAAAAGGCTTGTTTATTAATAAGAATGTTTATTAAAAAGATCAGTATATTATTTGTAGTAAATCGAAGTTATTATTCTTGTAGCTCTGACAATATTCTTTTCGCATATTATGACTTTAACGCTTCCAAATTTTAAAGGCTCATGGCAAGATTCGCACGAGAGGAAAATGTTCATAAATCAAGACAGTTGTCAATCGATTATTCATTCGTCACGTCATTCATTTACTACAACCGTTCCAAAAGAAAACATGTCTCAAGTCGATATCCCGATACACAATTCATCTGTTAAATATTTTGAAATAGATTTGAATTTGGCAAATTTATATAGTCAAAAAGGTTTGAAATTGGATTTATCATTCTGTTAGGTTATTGAAAAATGAAAATTATTATCAGTTGATTGTTCCTTTTGTTCTAACCAGGGTGCTCTGGTCAACTATAGCGGGTGATAAATCACCTCCTAGTTAGAATATGAACAGCAACTTCAAAGTATTTCCATAAATATTAAGGTACAAATATATATTTACTTTAATTTTTGCAACTTGGTTTTCGACTCTGAAAAGAGCGATTTCCAAATTGGTAAAGTTTGCCTTTTGAGCGTTTGTTGCTTTTAGGAGCGTTAGTTGCTTTTAGGAGCGTTTGTTGCTTTTAGGAGCGTTTGTTGCTTTTAGGAGCGTTAGTTGCTTTATGAGCGTTGGCTTTTGAAATGCGAAAAACTACGAGTATGCGCGGGTTTATATACCATCCCAGAACTGCGATAAATCTAGTAGAAATCGTGGAAGGGGTAATTTTGGCTCTTTTTCGTTCGTTTCCATCCGGTGATAATTTGTTCTAAATCGCCCATCAACTCGCAGTTTCGGTGAGTCGTCAACGTGATTGCAATAATATCTTGTAATTTAATGCTACTATTCATGAACAGGATGCGAATTCCGGGATTCCCTAATAATCGGTAAAATATGGAAAATAAAATGAAGTAAAACGAAATAAAATAAAATGAAAGACGAGGGGTTGGAACCCGCTCGTTACATCTCCCCTCCTCTAGAAGAAACTCACCGCCTTGATTGGAGGTAGTTTCTAAAAAAAAAGTTTTTATTTTTCCGCGTACCGCTAATTGAATAATTCACTAATGAGCTTCGGCCATTATTTTACACGTGTCAATCCGTCATTATCTTCTTCCCACAACATGGATCCGTAAGTAACATCAATTTTGAATCAATAATAGGAATAAAAAAAAATGCAGTTATAAAATTTTCGTCTTCTTTAGGATAGAGAATTTAAATGAACAAGAGGAAAATTGGGACTACTAGTTTGTCAAGTAATGTAAATAGAGAATAAAAACGATGTGTTAATTTATAAAAGTGTTTATCATCATTTTTCTTTGTATTTCAAACTTCTTATTTCTCAAGGAAAATTTTAATCGATTTTTTCAAAATGACGTCACTGATCACTTTGCACTTGGGTTGTTTGTTCGTTGCCCCTTGGTTTGTTGTCGGTATTGTCTTGGTTTGGTTATCTCGACTTTTCTCGACTGTCGGATTTCGAATTTTGTGGATTTTTTCGTCCAACTCTTGGGTTTTTTTCAACGTCCTTCGGCTGTTTAGCATCATCTTCCTTTTTTCCTTGGTGGTAAGTTGTACGTGTTCTTTCGTGACTTTTCTATATCCCTCCAATCTCGCGAACCGATATTTAGTTCTTAATAATTTGTATAAAGCCTCGGCTGTCTTATCGCCGGCGTTCATTTTTTTGGCTAGCTCCCTTAATTGGACCATATGTTCGATAGTGATATCCATAATCCCTAATATTCGATTAATGTTAAATCCCGCACTGTTAATATAAAAAAAAAACTTACGTATTTAATCCAAATGGAGCGGAGCAGTTTCACAAGGTGTTGAGGAGAAGTTTTGTTTTCGAATGTGATATTTCTTCTTTTTTTTCCATGTGTCTTTAATGCTCACTCTTGTAATTTCGGGATTCGGTATTCCCGGCTATTAATTAATGATTTGTAATTGCGCAAATAAATTTCATTTTCGTTCAATCTACATCGTTATTGTCAATTCATTAGTAACAGATTTACGTTTTATCATTAGTTCGAAAATGAGAACTTGAACACAATTTATACTTGAATTTTATTCTTCAACTAAATTCTTTTAATTTCGTGAATTATTTCGTATGTATACATATATATATATATATATATTTTTTTTTGAAATTTAACGGATAGGCATTTTCATAATAATTTTTCAAAAATTGAATATTGATATTGACAAGGAAAAGAAAGAAAATTCGTTGATACCGTTATTATTCAGAAAGAAAATTTATATTTCAGCTTCAGGTATAAGGTCTAATGTTTGTGGTGGGTGTGATAACTGACGTTCGAGTTCCTCCCAGCCAAACTCGTCATCATTCGCAGCAAAACTCGCGGGAATTGGCACAACACACATTAAACTTAATTTTTTCGGTGAGGACTCTTTCCTGAGTTCCTGAGCCCTAACTGCCGCTATTCTGTTTGGAGTCCAAAAGGGAGCTGGTTTCTTCAATCCCATTATTTTGAGTTTCTTAAAGGCTTTCATGCCCTTTTCCTGATGGGCGTAGTCAGTATCTAAATTCTTTTGGAATTTCAGATAGTTCAAATGGTTAGCCGGAATTTGCGTTTTTTCTCTCTTTCTGATCCTCTCACCAGCTGCACACCCGACTTTGTATAAATTGAAATTTGTCGAAGCCACTAAAAGATATTATTGGATGTTGAAAATCCGAGAAGAGAAAAGAAAGAGGAGAAAAAAAAAATTCTTACTATTGTTTCCTTGGAGAATGAAAGATGAATTTGTCTGAACTGAATTCCGACGTTTGATTTTCTGCTTAACTATTTCTACTACTTGGTTGATAGAATACTGAAATGACAGGAAAATCTACTGTCGTTGGTATGCTATAATGTCGCGATCATTAAAAGGTCCTAGTTTATTTCATGACTGTAATTTCCAACTTCTTCAATTATATCTTTTATAGTTTTATTCATGATTAATTACATCTTGAGTATTATTACTTCTCTGTGGTAAATACCTCTTTCTATTCTGAATTTATTTGCAAAAAAAACTTCGCTTCTAATCAATTTATATAAAATTTATTTCTTACTTCATTCCTTCATTTATTTATTTTATTCAAAAGAAAAAATGTTTTTTTTTTTTTTTTTTTTTATTATTATTATTATTCTCCTTATTTTTGATTCAATTTATTTGATTTCATGAATGTTTCCTTCCATTTGATTTCATTCTGATTTTATTTGATTTTATTTGATATAATTGGTCTTTGGTTGATTTTATTTAATTTCATTTTATTTCATGGGTTTTTGATTTACCCGTAACCTTCGATTTTTCATGGGTTTTTGGTGTACCCGTAACCTTAAATTTTTCATGGGTTTTTGGTTTATTTTATTTAATTTCATTTTATTTCATGGGTTTTTGGTTTACCCGTAACCTTCGATTTTTCATGGGTTTTTGGTTTATTTTATTTAATTTCATTTTATTTCATGGGTTTTTGGTTTACCCGTAACCTTCGATTTTTCATGGGTTTTTGGTGTACCCGTAACCTTAAATTTTTCATGGGTTTTTGGTTTACCCGTAACCTTAATTTTATTCCCCCCGTTTTTGATTTGATAAGACATACTTTTACTCGCTTGAAACACCCGTGACTCAAAAACCTATCTTGTGGCCACAAAATGAGGACATTTTACATTTCATACTAAATTCTTCTAACCCTTACAGTTGGCCGACTATAAAAAGTTTAGAACTTAAGTAATCTGTCACGCGCGCGGAGCCATAAATCTACAAATCTCTCTAAATACTTAGTAAAAATTTTCCTTTTCATATTAGACCCTTTTTATATTACCAGCTTTATAATTTCAATTTGCTTTAGTGACCCTTCTTTAAATATTCTTGAATATTAAACATTTTCTTTTATTTATTTCCCCTTTTTTTTCATAATTTTCCCTAAACATCATAAGTAAAAGTTCAAAATGAAACATAATTATACCCACTGGAAACTCTCGCAACCCGAAAACCTATTTGGACATTTTACATCTTATACTGTGTAGAAAATAAATTCTCAGTAATCCGTTGCACGAGTAGGGCCATAAATCCCATTGAACTTAACTTACAAAATCTTTCAAATATCCTCATAAAAAAAAATTTTCTTTCTTATTAATATTCATTTTTCGTGCAATATCATTTTTGTAATCACGTTTTATCACCTGTAACCTTTCATGCCTTTCCCTTTTGTTTGATTTCGTTATTGCCATGTTAACTTCACTCTCGAATTGCTTTGATTTCTCATTTTTATGAGTCGTTCGTTCTATTATTTCCAATTTTATTTGCCCAAATGATTAATTTTTCTTCTCCCTTTGTCTCGTATATACTTTGTTATTGTCAGAGCTATCACAATTTGTCTTACAACTAATTTCGCACGCATTATTAAAAAGTCAAAATAACTTCGATGGTATTCCTCATGGGAATTTAGATTAATCAATGATATATTTAAGGTTGTTTTTTTTTTTTTTTTTTTTTTTTTTTTTTCTTAATCTACAATTTCGATAGTTTATTAAATTCCAATCATTCTTATCGCAACGCGTACGCACTATTTTACGCAACCGCATTATTTTCGCGACCAACCCAAAGTTCGCTTAAGATAGTCTCCACCGCAAGTTACACTTGGGAATCTTGAGAAGAAAAAGGGAAATCAACCACCTTCCTCACATTTCCGTTTTTCTTCCTTCTTTTCCAACGCAAAAATAAATTTTATTCCAATTAAATTTACAAAAATGTTATGGCTTACGAATTAATCTTAAACTAGGGTGGATTTGGAAGAAGAGAGGGAGGTCAGCCACCTTCCTCACATTCCCTTTCTCCTTCTTCATTTCGAAATGCAATTTCTTTTGTTCGTGTTTTATATATTTCTTTTTCTTCCCTTTTTTTTTCTTTTTTATTTTATTTTCCTTATTACAACGATGCTATGATTACATCTAGAAATATTGCAGATAACAATTCTGTGATTACATCTAAACATTTTTCAGAATAACAATTCTATGAAAAATATAAAAAAAAAAAATATTGTTTTCGTGATTTTATTTTATGTGTTTTTTTTTGTTTTTTTTTTGTTTTTTTTTTAAATACAATTATACATAAAGTCACTAAAATTATCGTAGTTCCCTTGTTTTCTGTCGTGTTTATCCGCAGAGTTTGAAGGCATGTTGTTCATTCCGAAGTTGCTCCAATTCGTCGGCGGGGTAAGAGGAAGTCATCGTCTTCTTAGGGGTGGTGTTTTCTTCCGGAGCCTGGGGAGTGAGTGCTTTTAGAGGAATGCCGGCTTCGATATCCGTGTCTGTGTTCTCTTGAGCCCTTTTGCGGGGAGGGACTCTGACATGTAATATAAGCGTTGCAAGACTATCCCACAAGGCAGTGAGGAGATAGATGGACCAGCCGAATACCGAGTGAAGGGCAAACAAATGGAGGGTCGTGTCCAGTAGTCCTTTAATGAGTTCCAGGAGGAAGTATACTCCGAAAAATCCAGCACTGTAAGTGCCAAAAACAGAAAATCTGGCCCACATACTTTCCCAAAGTCCTTCAGCTAATTTTTCTACGTTCAAAAGATTCTCCATAGAGATACCGTCGAGGTCAACTTGGTTACCGAGGGCTCTTTTAGCGATCGTGTCCAAAACTCCGGTGCGATCCATGGGAAAAAGGAGGTTTTCGCGAAATTTGTCCAAATCACGTTGAGTGTAAATGCCAGAATTTGCTAGATTCTCGATGCTGTGATATTCCCAAGTTGGCTTGGCTAGGGGTTCTAGTCGTTGTGGTGGTGTTGTCTCTATGGGGTTTGGCGTGAATTTATACCATCTTCCGTCGATTTCAAACATGGCCGGCGTCAAGGTGTTGCAAGAAATTTGAGTTCCTTTCTTCTTTAATACACGAGTTCTTGGGGTAAGGAAAAAGGTCTCATTGTTTGCTTCAACTAAAATCTCCTGATAACAATTCTCCGTGTGCTTCAATTTAATTACCAGGGGTACGCATTTCATGATGTGTACAACCTCTCCTGAGACGATGGCCATGTATCCAGGACCGTTCATGAAAACATGAGCGAATTCATCAGGTTTGATAGTGGCTATTGATAATGCATTTCCCAGAACTCTTCTCTCGAGATCGCAACGCTTCCTTATAACATCGAGGTAAAGATTTTTAAACTGTTTTTTCATGTGTTTTTCAACATAGATAAATTTTGAGTTTGTATAAGCGAACATATCCACATCTTTCGGATCGATCGGGGAACTTGGCATAAAAAATCCTCCGTGTTTTGCCTCCAAGATAAAAAGCCTAGGATGTTCTGTCGCGTAGATTTCGTGTCCGCATATGGAGAGAGGTTCTCCCTTGGTTAAAGCAAAGGTGGTGTCGCTAGTTTCTACAGTATAGATGGTTTCCATTCGATGTTCAGAGTGGTCTTCCAGTTTCGTTCCAGTTCCTTGGAATAATATGGTATATTTATGAAAATCACACGGTCCTCTGGGAAGAATATTCCAAAAAGCAGAATCTCCACTTGTCATGGTACAAAATTGTTTCTTAGTTGAACAGCTAATTCCGGATTGGATAAAGATCTTGTCTTCTTTTAATGATACTGCAACTTCAAAATCTCTCAACGTTATCTTGATTGTTCCCTGTACTGTGACCTTCTGCCAACTTCCGAGTGCATCGCTGTAGGTAACGCCTTCGCAACTGCCATCATTGTTCAAGATTCCAGCGAGTGTAACCATTCTTGTGTCGGAACTATTCGTCTTAAATCCGTCCAATTCCACTTGTCCTATCTGAATTCGTCCTCTCTCATGGAGATGTATACATTGTTCTCGAGTGGGTTCGTGAAAGTATTCGGCGAATCCATTTGCCACCGAGTGGTCTGCGAAAAATCCGCACCGAGTAATCAAGCGTCGTATCTCGATTTTACAAGTTTGGACGTGCAGAGTCGTGAATTCATTTAATTGAAGTAATTGTAAGGGTATTTTCTTCTCGGTTACAAGGGGCAAGGGTAAATCGCACTCTCCCAGGTCCTTCAGACTTAACCTGGTGATGTTTCCATTCAGCGTTCCGCAGTCGTACCCCATAAATCCCGTGCTGGTGCGTAGGATAGCGAAGATTATCAGGAGGCTTAACATCTAGTAATATTATAATTTATTATTACAATGTTTGGTTATTCATCATTCATACAGTTTTCATTCTTAACTTCTCTCATACTTATTCATTCACTATCGTTGTCGTGAATCTGGGTTGGAATTAATCTGTCTGTGGAGACTACCTTATCTTTATCGCGTATCCTTATCTTAATCCTATTGTCATCAAGAACCTCTATTACTTTAAATGGTCCGTCTGTGTAATTGTCGAATTTGCCAAATTTTATGCCCTTTCTCAAAAATACGTAATTATTAGCTGAAAAGGATATCGGATTTAAACAACGATCATAGTACTTTTTATATTTTTCTTTAGCTCTTATCAGCTGTTGTCGCGACTCGTTTCTAATAGTGTCGAGTCTTGCCATGAGTCGGAGAAGATATTCATCGTAAGTATCTAATCTTTCGTGTTTAGGAGGGGTTTGGCTAGAGGGTAGAAGACTTGGTTTTCCGAAAACTAATTCATAAGGAGTGCGCCCGGTAGACTCGTGTACACTTGTATTGTATGCAAACATAGCCATTTCGATCCATTGATCCCAATCTAAATCGTTCTCCTGAAATGTCCTCAAATAATGTACTAGAATTATATGAGTCCTCTCTAAACTTCCATTACTTGAAGGTTTAAAGGCCGTAGTCTTAAATTGCTTGATGTTAAACTTCTTTGCTACAATCTTCATGAGCCCTGAAAGAAAATTTGTCCCTTGGTCGGTAAGTATGGCTTTTGGGGCGCCAAATACGCAAATAAGCCTCTTTATTAGGGCATCTGCTGTTGAGACACCACTAGCGTCAGGTATTGGTACCCCTATACAGTATTTGGTCAACAAATCTTGCATCGTCAAGATATATCTGTTACCATTTTCGGTGGGTTGGAAAGGGCCTACTAAATCTAACGCTACCTTCTCAAATGCCGTTCCAGGAGTGTCCGTGATTACCATTGGTTGCTTGATCTTTTTCCTTGTCAGTTTTTTCAGTTTACAAGAAAGACATTTCGAGATAAAATTTCTTACATCGTCCCTCATGTTCTCCCAGTAATATTTAGACCTTAATCTGAGATACGTTTTATTATGACCTTGGTGACCTCCGATTGCGGAACAATGTGATTCTTCAACTAAAGAGTATCTTTGCGACATAGCTGGAATTTCAATGTGTCCAGTACAAATGACAATTTTTATTTCGTCTTGTCTGAAGGTTTTATATATTTCATCTTCAAAACTTTTCCAAGAGATACCATTGATTTCTTCGAATTTAGGAATATTTATACTTTTAATTTCTTTCTCTATTAAAAGTTCTCTAAAATTTTTCAGACTCTTTTTCATTTCTTTTAAAACTCTTTCGTAATTCATACTCTCATTTGTATCCTTTATGCAATAAAAGAAGTTGTAATTCTTACCATTTTTGACGTATTTTATGTCTCCAAAATTCAACTTATCGATCTTCTTTACTTCTCTTTTTCTAAAGAACTTTTCAGACGATTCATCAACCGGTTTATTCTCAGAATCAATAAGCAAAAGACAGTTATCACGCTTCATAAACAGGTGGTCTTTGGTTTCAAAAATGTTCGTACCGAATATTATCTTTTCTAGATCATCGATTGTATCTTCTTCTTCTTCTTCTTCTTCTTCTTCTTCTTCTTCTTCTTCTTCTTCTGAGGTTTCATTATCTATCTGAATTTCTTCGTCATTTTCCTCGTTCTTACTCAATTCACTTCCTGATTCTGAATCTAGATTTATCTTTCTGTTTTCTTTTGCAATTCGAGCCGATCTTCGTGGTTTCCTTACTTCCTTTTCCTCATCATTCAATTCTTCTCTACAGGATATTGATTCTGAATCAGCGATGACTTTGCGTTTTCTTCTCTTAAACCTTCCAGATCTTGTTTCGGTTCCTTTTTCATTCAACTCATTCTCATCTGTTTCAATTTTTGATTCTCGTGCATTTTCCTCGTCTTCAATATTTTCTTCGTAAACTTCTTCATTTGAGTCGTGCTCCTCATCTTTTCTGGAAGTTTTTCCTTTAGTTTCAGGTTGTTTATTCTTCCTTTTCAATTTCTTTTCCTCTGTTTCTTTCCGATATTGTCGACCTTTTTGCGTTGATTCTCTTTTCCTGGTTGACCTTCGCGGTTCGGTTATCAGGTGTATATTTTCATAGAAAACTTCTTCTTTTTCGGGAACTGGATTTCGAGATAAAGCGTCTGCATTTATATTTGTCTTCCCAGCCTTGTATTGAACATCGTAATCATATTCTTCCAACCGTAATTTCCATCTAGTTAATCTACTGGTGGGATCTTTACTCGTACGCATCCAACATAGAGGTTTATGATCAGTAAGGATAGAAAATTTCCTACCATATAAGTATGGTCGAAAATAAGAGACGCAGAAAACTATTGCTAGTGCTTCTTTTTCGTAGGTACTATAGTTCCTTTCGGCCTTATTCAATTGTCGCGATACGTATGCGCATGGCCTATCTTTCCCGATCTTTCCTTGGCTGAGAATGCCTCCTATTGCGTAGTCACTAGCATCTGTGGTGAGGATAAATGGTTCATTGAAATTCGGGTATTGTAGTACTGGATGACTACAGAGTTTCTCTTTTAATGCCAAAAATGCCTGTTCTTGTTCATCGTTCCAATCAAAGTTCAAATTCTTTTCCAGCAAGGTAGTCAGTGGTTTTGATATTTTTGCAAAGTTGTCAATAAATCTCCGATAATATGATGCGAGTCCAAGGAATTGTCGCACATTCTTAACAGTTTTTGGTCGGGGAAAATTCTTAACAGCTTCGATCTTTCTTGGATCAGGTTTGAGCCCTTCTGCAGTTATCTGATGGCCTAAAAATGTCGCATCTCGTCTCAAAAATTCGCACTTGTCAGGCTGTAGTTTTAAATTGGCTTCACGTAATCTTTCAATCAACAACTTATATTTTCTTCTATGTTCATTCAAATCTTTTGCATAAATAACTATGTCGTCCATGTAAACAAACAATTCACTTCCTTGCAATCCTGATAAAACAACATCCATTAATCTTTGAAACGTGGCCGGTGCGTTTTTGAGCCCGAATGGCATTCTAGAAAATTCCCAATGTCCGTGACTCGAGGAGAACGCTGTTTTTGGAGCGTCTTCGGGTTTCATTTCAATCTGGTGAAATCCAGAGGCTAAGTCGAAGATAGAAAAGTACTTAGCACCTCCGAGTTGATCCAAGATTTCCACTATATTGGGCAGGGGGTATGAATCTCCAATAGTTTTCTCGTTCAATGCTCGAAAATCGAGTACCATACGCCATTTCTGGTTGCCCTGACTATCAGGTTTTTTCGGGACGATCCACACAGGTGTGTTGTATGGAGAGAATGAAGGTTTGATTATTCCGTTTTCTAAAAGTTCTTGAACTTGCATGTTCAATTCGTCCTTCAATTTAGGAGGGAATCTGTATTGGCGTGCGTTAACTGGCTGATTATCTGTGGTGCAGATGGAATGTTGGTGTAGATGCGTACTTGAAAGTTTGTCTTCGGGTAAATGGAAACAATCTGCTGAATCTCTAACGAGATTATATACCTCGTCTTTTTCAATGTGGCTCAAATCATCCAACCTGAGTAGTTCCTTCGCTCTTTCAAAACGTGATCAATTATTTACCTGAAAAATTCTTGCTGTTTTTCCGTTCTTTTTCCTTTTACGATGCCCTTTCTTATTTTCTTCTTTTGGAGTAATTTGCGATTCTCTTATCTCAGAAACTTCATGCATTTCTATTTCGGGTTTCTTGATTTTTATGTCATTTTCTGTAGTATTCGTAAATGGTAGGAAAATCTTTCCATTTATATTCCTTACAATTGCTCTACCAGCGTATAACCCTTTTTCTAAGTCAATAGTCTCTATCAATCCAGTCTCCAATGAAGTAGGTTTTACTTTCAGACAAAATACCCTTTTTGATCGCGCAGGTATGATCATGAATTCGTCATCGGAAGGGTCTTTGTTCAAAAATGGAATTTTTAGGTTATTAAATTCAAAACAAAGATCAGCCCAGTTAATCTTTGCTCGATTTTTCGAAAAAAAGGTATTCCCAATTAGTCCATCATGAGGCTCAATAGGAAGTGAATCGGGTACTACATGGAATTTTGAGGGTACTCCAAAAATATCCAAAATCACAGTTCCAAGAGTAGGAATTTCTCCATCAGAGATCCCCGTTATCTGAGTGGTTTCGTAAATGTTGATAAGATAATTCCTTGAAAATTTTTGTTTTATTAAGCTTATTCCAGCCCCGGAATCTAACATAAAATTCAAACTGTTATTTCCAATGTTTATCGCGATACATGGGGATTGGAGGGTTCTGTTGGGGATGTTATAAATTCTTAATTGTTCCTTGGTTTTCCCTGTGTTGTACCTCCCCTGGAAGGGAGGACATCCCCGTTTTTTGGTCGTGAATTTTGGTAGGTGTTGGAAAATCTATTTCCTGGAGAACTGTTCTCGAAACCATGATCATTTCGAGAATTCTGGCCCCTGTTAGTTTGGAAGTTCTGATTGTTTCGAAAGTTCTCATTTCCATTATTCCGGAAATTCTGAAAATTTTGATTCCCATTATTCCGAAAGTTCTGATTATTCTGAAAATTTTGATTCCGAAAATTCCCGTTATTCCGAAAATTTTGGAAGTTCTGATTTCGATAGTTTTGATTTTCTTGGTTCCGATAAAAATCGTTTGAGAATTCCCTGGAATTACCCCCATTTTGATAGAACCGAATATTAGGGCCAGAATTGTCGTACCGCGTAGCTTGACGATCGTTGTAAAAATTTGGGCCGTTTGATCTCGAAAAGTGGGACCCATTATTCGGAGTCTGCTGGGTTTGGACCATTCGAATCTGTCGGAATCGGCAATTTTCCGTAGTATGATTATTCATCTTGCAGATTTTACATCCACGGTTCCTCTTCGAAGGGCATACTGGTGACTCATGCCCAGGCAGTTTGCATTCTTGGCATGTATCTTGTTTGACTCCAGCTAGGTTGGCTAGCAAATGACAGTTACTTGTCTCATGATTACTCGATTTGCATAATATACAAGGTGTAGATAATTGACTCAAATTTTCCCGACGTTTCAAGGTCTTCTCTATTTGTATAGCCTTAGGTCCAGCAATAGATAAATCATTTGTGGCGGGTACAAGTGCTCGTATTTCTGTCTTTAGTCCATTTATAAAAGCTTTACAGGTTTCCAGTTCAATTTCTGTTCTTCTTGCGTCCTGAATTTCCCCGTCATTTTCAGCTTTAATAGTCTCTATGATTCGATTTCCCAGGTCTTGAATTTTGAAAAAGAAAGACGTAGCATCTTCAGTGGCTCCTTGCACAGTGCGTGCCATGGTCCCACAGAGTTCAAAGGTGCTTTCCAAGGGTGCGAAATTGTGCAAGGTCTTCAAAAGAGAGTCGATAGTTTCAGGAACCACATTCTCCAAAGCTCTAGCGGCGCTGCCAGTTAGTCTAGCAGATATTAAGCCGGCAAGACTCCCTTCAAGTCCGTCTGGTAACAGATTTTTAGCTTTTCTACAGGCCAAGGAAAATTCCCTAAAGCTGGCACCGGTAGTTCCTCCTGCGAACCGAGGTACGATTTCTATAACATCGCGCAATTTAAGGTGATCGTTAGCCATTTTTATTACTGGTGAACCCACTCTATCGTCTCCTCTTTTATTTCGATCGTTATCCTCACTCAAGTTCTGCAATTCTGCTTTCGATTTGTCTTTTTCTTGATTCTTTTTATCAGGCAGTTGGAGTTGGAGATATTTTTCTTTTTCTTCTTCAGTAAACTTTTCCAAATCACTTCTTGTAATATGAGAGGTTTCGTAGGTGGGGTTAAAATTCAATTTAGACATCTATGCTAAATCTCAAAAAAAAATTTTCAACTATAGAACACTGTCAGGCCCGGAACAACAACCTCAGAACTCTGTTTTTCGCTAGTTCGAAATGGCTTTGATCAAGTTTAATTCTTTCTGCAAACCTGAAACTTTACACTTCAAAATTTTTCTCTCAAACTGTAAATATTGTCTTATAGATTTTGGTAAATTTTTGAATTCATTCGGAGTGTATCCGTTATTTAAAAATCTTCTGGAATCATTGATTTCAGTCAATATTGCGTTAAATCGTTCGCCATAAATGTCGTTACTCTCCCGATCAATCGGCAACATGTCCATCCAGATTATAAAATTTCAAATCTTCATCCGAAAACCGATGCTAGCCGGGCTTCCCGTTCTAAGCATCGATCCTGGGAATAAGGATAATAGACGATCCCTCTGTCATTACTGGCCGAGCTACTCGTTCCAAGCAGTGACCCAGGGATATTTTCAATTTGAAAGTTTCGCTTTTATTCAAAAGAGATAGCACGACACATGGATTTCCACGATCCACACATTAACTGATTTTGCATAAAAAATTTTGAAAAATCGTTGTTACAACTCGTAAAAAGGAAAATATCTATAAAGAATATCCTTAAAACAATTTTGAAAACCCTGTTCGCAGCGCCATTTTTTTTCCTGTGACGAGCGAGATCAACGGAAAGTAAATTATTCTTAATTTAAAGAGATAAATGTTAGGGTTAGAACCCTAGGAACGTATTCCTTGATCTCGTCGGTAAGAAAGGACCCTCCGTGGACAACGGCCTACGGTGACCCTTGATCCGACTTATGAAGGGAGTCGGGAAGGTGTTTTAAGGATTTTGAATTAAAAGGCTTGTTTATTAATAAGAATGTTTATTAAAAAGATCAGTATATTATTTGTAGTAAATCGAAGTTATTATTCTTGTAGCTCTGACAATATTCTTTTCGCATATTATGACTTTAACGCTTCCAAATTTTAAAGGCTCATGGCAAGATTCGCACGAGAGGAAAATGTTCATAAATCAAGACAGTTGTCAATCGATTATTCATTCGTCACGTCATTCATTTACTACAACCGTTCCAAAAGAAAACATGTCTCAAGTCGATATCCCGATACACAATTCATCTGTTAAATATTTTGAAATAGATTTGAATTTGGCAAATTTATATAGTCAAAAAGGTTTGAAATTGGATTTATCATTCTGTTAGGTTATTGAAAAATGAAAATTATTATCAGTTGATTGTTCCTTTTGTTCTAACCAGGGTGCTCTGGTCAACTATAGCGGGTGATAAATCACCTCCTAGTTAGAATATGAACAGCAACTTCAAAGTATTTCCATAAATATTAAGGTACAAATATATATTTACTTTAATTTTTGCAACTTGGTTTTCGACTCTGAAAAGAGCGATTTCCAAATTGGTAAAGTTTGCCTTTTGAGCGTTTGTTGCTTTTAGGAGCGTTAGTTGCTTTTAGGAGCGTTTGTTGCTTTTAGGAGCGTTTGTTGCTTTTAGGAGCGTTAGTTGCTTTATGAGCGTTGGCTTTTGAAATGCGAAAAACTACGAGTATGCGCGGGTTTATATACCATCCCAGAACTGCGATAAATCTAGTAGAAATCGTGGAAGGGGTAATTTTGGCTCTTTTTCGTTCGTTTCCATCCGGTGATAATTTGTTCTAAATCGCCCATCAACTCGCAGTTTCGGTGAGTCGTCAACGTGATTGCAATAATATCTTGTAATTTAATGCTACTATTCATGAACAGGATGCGAATTCCGGGATTCCCTAATAATCGGTAAAATATGGAAAATAAAATGAAGTAAAACGAAATAAAATAAAATGAAAGACGAGGGGTTGGAACCCGCTCGTTACAAAGGAAAATAATATTTTTTTAAGACTCTTCGGCGAAAATGAAATTTAATCAAATTTTTTTTTTTTTTTGAAGTAAGAAATTTTGTGGAATTTAATTAAATGCAAGAAGGCTAGAAAACTAAGGAGATGAAACTCGCTCCCCGAACAAATTATTACTAATTGCCTCATAATGCAAAAAAAATCTGTAAAACTCGGTATCGTGTGGTTTAAAAAAAGCATTTTCACGCGATCTAAAGCAAGAGGGTCGACTAAATGGAAAAAACTTGGAACAAAAAGTGAAGTGATGGGGCAAGGAAGGAACAAGTGTTAAAACAATGGGACATAACCTATTTCATTCTTACTTTTTATCCCTAGTTTTTTTTGTTTTTTTGGAATGAGTGAAAATCCTCCCTGATCCAAAACCAAAACTTATTTCAAAGAAATAAGTTGTACATTTGCAACTCATTTTTTTCCAGTCCTTTTTTGATGACTGAAAAAGGACTGAAAGTATCGTGCACGTGATCCTTTTACTCCGCGCCTATGCTAGAGAAAAATCAAGAAAAATGTAAATAGATATATACCTTTATTTTGTAAAGTAATCTCTTTATCCGAGACGGATATCATTGTAAAATTAGCAGGGTTTACATCATCCTCATAAATTTGGCTCATTTTGTCTGAATGAAATGAAGCCAAGCACTGTCAAACGGCAACAAACAGCAACAAATAGCAATAAACACTGATAAACACAAAAAATTCCCGAACAACGTCTCCAATTTTTTTTTTCTTGAAGCCGAGAAAAAAACCGTAAACTCCCGTAAGCTGTCGTAAGTCGAGAATAACAGACGAATTGTGAGCAATCGTGACTACTGTCGATTGCTGTCGATGAACATCGATGAATGTCGATTAGCACATTATTTGTACTCAATACAACTCTCCACAACTCTCCTCCGAACTTTGTTAGAAGCAGAGTTGTAAAAATCAAACTTTTTCCCAACTCGTCGCGTTTAGGAACCGGAAAAGTTCAACTTTTGAATCGAGAAGGAGTGATTTCTAGGGATAACTAGGGATATCAACTTTTGGAATGAGAGTTGAGTTCAGTTGAGTTAAACCTTAAGACTTATTGAACGCGAAAAGTTGAACTAAAGGCGATGGAGTCGAACTGAGTTGACTTTTGGAACGCACCCCTAGTATGTTCGACGGCGAGTTTGTTCGATTGTGATAATGCCCAAAATGGCGGCCGCGTGAAATTCAAATTCTTATTGAAATCTGCTTGTGAGCCAAACACGACTGTCACGCACTGTACATCGATTAAATTCGGCAGGGGCGGCATAAGCAGGGTAGTGGTGATCGTTTATTAGGAGTGTGAGAATTATTTTTTCGAAATAATCAGGTGTCTGAAACTCCCATGTTATTTTATCGCGAATCGCGATAAAATAACATGGGAGTTTAGACTCCTGGAAATAATCATGATAACGGATTCCTACGTTGGCTGTCAATCCTGGTCAATCCCAGAGGCAAATTGTCATCAATTTTCATTCAGTCGGTTACTGCACGCTTGTTATTTGTTTACAGTTGTCAATGTTTTTATTTTAAGTGTCGCGAGTGTAGTGAACCGTCACGTAATGTTTCCCGGAAATCCCGGAATCAGTGAAGAAATACAGCTGCCCCGGTTGTATTTAAGAAAATAGGATACTGATTTATGATAGGATTAATCAGATAAGTTTAAAAATGTTCTATTTATTCCTATCTTGGTCATATGTAATTAAAAAAAAAATTAACTTTGACAACTGAATGACATAAATTATTGTCTTAAAAAAATTGATGTTAATTTTATTAAGAAAAAGAATATATCAATAATATTAGTTAAACATTACAATATATATACACATTTCATAGGTATTTTATTTACTTCCAACGTAAATTTGTATTTCTACTACTTTTGCTGGATCTCCGTTTCGCGCGTTCTAAAAGAAAAATCTGTAACCCAAGGAATCTTGCTTTTCACAAAAATTGCATTCGCAATAAGTAATGTTCCTCGGATTAGGTATAAAAAAAATAATAAAATAAAATAAAAAAGCCCACACGTTGAAAATAGATCATTTAAAAATAATATGCAAATATTCTAGATCTGTTCTAAGCAAAAAGGGTAAAAATACAGATTAATCACTTTGTTTATGTTGTGAAATTTATGGACAAATTTTCTCATTTCAGGTTTCGCTGACAGCTTTTCATCTTAAGAATGCGCCTTAGAGGAAAACCGGTTACTGTGAAACTAATACTACATGTGTGCAAGTAGAAAAAAATATACGGTGAGTAACATACAAATAAATAATATTTAATAGTGTAAATTGCATTTTTTAATTTATTATTACAAAATATATTAATACAAATATCTTCATGTTTGTCATTAATTTCTAATTTCTCAATTTTTTACATTTTCGTAATGTTTAATAGGATATGTCGAAGAATTTTTTTTTTTATATTTTATAAACTTGCGAAAATTTGCAATCATGAATTTAAGGTTTCTATAATTTAAAACCACAATCCTGCAAATGTCCGCTTTGTGGCATTTAAGCATATACATGTATGCTATTTTCAATAAATAATTTTTAATTTTGAAATTTGTTCTTCAATCACCAGAATTGTTAGCATAGCGTTTATTTTTATTTCAAGGCTTTAAAATTACAATCTCAAAATATTTTTTCTTTTCCATGTGCAAGAATTAATTTGTCTTGATTTTCGTATATTAACATTTTAATTTACTACTTTTGAAATAATAAATTGAAACTAATGTTTCGCGTACTTGCAAAAATAGTCGATTTCTTTTTTTTAATATTTATACTTAAAAATGCAATTATTCATGTAAGTAGTCCATGTGAATTTCAATTACAATATATTTGATCAAAAGCGTGTGAGAAAAGATGAATTTGAATTTAAGTAACCATAATTGGGAAAGCCAAGATCGAGAAAGTTTGCAAATTTTTTATAACTGCAATATTTGAATATGGAATGTATTCTCAGTGAAAAAATTAAAAATTGAATAATACTTCCGTGTTAAAAGTCAACTGTGAAAAAATAAAATAAAATGTACATTTCTAGCAATACATTAAAAATTTATATTTTGAGAGTAGGGTGGAATCGTAAAATGAACCTTTCTGAAAAATACCCAAGCATCAAATACATTATATGAGAAAAAATGATGTATATCACAGCCCAGATAGCAAACATGATTTCACAGTTTAGATCATGCGTGAAATCATTTGCATGATCTTATTATGCCAAACATATGAAATACGATCTGTAAAATCATTCCCGTGAGCTCAAAATGACATCATAGTCACATCATCAATGCTAGACAATGCGGATGCGTCAAAAAATCATGCTTGATTTCAATTCCTTGTCATTTTGGAATCAGAAATTTTTGTGCTATATTATCATGGTAGAATATTTTTTGTTTGTCCATGTACCATAATGGGCTAGGATTCAGTGCCAGTGTAACTATTGCATCGTAGTCTCTCGTGTTTTCGTTTTGTTTTTATTTTTTTAAATAATTTTTTGTGGTTTTCTTCGAAAAATTTTTATATCTTGTGTTCTGTGATTTGTGATAAACCACAGTACCGCATTCCTCGAAATCAGTATTTACCTGGAGGTTAGAACCGTTTTCGTTTTATTATGTGACAGTTCTAATTGTCATAATTTTTATCGACATTTTTTAAACTATATATTTGCGTAACAAATGTTTAAAAAACCCTAGCGGAAATGTCGAGACATTGTACGGTCTTGACACGGTCTCAACACCGTCTTGACACCGTCTCGACAATGCATCATAATATAAAACCCGTAATATTGACGTTAAACTCCCAAAATATGATGCGAACGAGGTAATTTATAATAACATATTGATACTCTGGTAATTTTAGATACATACATCAAAATATAAGCAACAATATAATATTTTTTAGTTAAAAAGATAATTACGTTTCTCAATGAATTATTTGAATTTTGTATTGGCACAGCTGCTCTTTGGGCGAGCCAGCTGCGCCATTTTGTTTGAATCGCGGATATATTGCGATGCATAGGGGATTGTTATAAAAACGAATATCAATGAACAAACATGTGGAAAGCTTTTTTTTTTGCATCAAAATCTTTAATAAATTGAAGAGAAGCTTTTTGATAGTTCTATTCATGATAATATAACTGCAAAGTGGTTTAAAATATAAAAAAGTAAACATCGTCTTGACACCGTCCGCGTCAAGACGGTGTTCAGACAATACACCGTCTTGACACGGTCTCAACATTTCCGCTAGGGAATGAACGGAAGTGTACTTAAATATAAGTCTGATTGTCTTTTCTGCATTAGCATATTATATATTGTATAATATTATGATGCTTACTAAAAATGTGTTTAAAATTATTGCTTTCGTTGTGAATTAATACTGCAATAGAACAGAAACAAGCATTCAAATTTTCCCGCGGTGATCATCTGCGCAAGCGCATCCACGAGGGAAAAATCTAAAAATCACGCGTGATTTCATATTGACATAACAGTGAATCGGTAACGGAGGTACAATCGTCTGTCACGCGTGATTTCTTTTTTTCACGTGTGATTTGCATATGATGTGAAAATGAAATTATTTTGCTATCTGGGAGATTTCAATGAATAGAAAATGAAAAATTACTGGTAATGTTATTTAATCGAAACTCCCATGTTATTTTATCGCGAATCGCGATAAAATAACATGGGAGTTTCAGACACCTGATTATTTCGAAAAAATAATTCTCACGCTCCTAATAAACGATCACCACTACCCTGCTTATGCCGCCCCTGCCGAATTTAATCAATGTACAGTGCGTGACAGTCGTGTTTGGCTCACAAGCAGATTTCAATAAGAATTTGAATTTCACGCGGCCGCCATTTTGGGCATTATCACAATCGAACAAACTCGCCGTCGAACATACTAGCTCATGCCCACAAGTCGCGCGAAAAATCGCCTGGCACGATCGCAGCGCCTCTAGCGGCCATATACTTTAACGGTACAAACTCTTAACATGGATTTGCACCCCCCCCCCCCTGGATATTACTACGCTGTGCTACGCTGAGCGTAGTAAAAAAATCACTAGCGGCTAGCTTTTTTCACTGCACTTTTTACTGTGTGATTATAGCAAATTAGAGTGCACGTGTACGTGCGTGTACGAGCATGTACGTGGTACGAGCCTTTGCGTGCCTTTGCGTGCCCTGGTCAGCCCTGGTGCCGCTCGTGCCTGCTCGTGCCGTTTTTATTGTTAACAATTGCTAACAATTGCTAAAAAATGTGATCAATGTGATCGTGATCTTCGTGGCGTTCTGTAGAATGAAAGAAGTGTTCTTTTAAAGTAAAAAAATATACAAAAATGGGCAAAACCCCGAGGGTAGTGATATGTGGTATGAAAAGCGTAGGAAAAACGATGCTTATGGAGCAGCTCATTTATGGAAACGTCACCTCATCAACGGTACTTTTTAAATGTTTGTGAATATTCCGCACGAATTCCTGTAATTATCATTAATTAACATTCGTAATCCTGCTGTATGCGTACAACAATGATTTTTGTACACACCAAAAGTGCAAGACATGCTTTTTCCAAGGTTCGAAAGTAACGCGTTACTTTAAAATGTTACATTTTTGCTATAACGATAACGTAATGCGTTACATCAACAAACAAGCAACGATAACGGGAATGAGCAACTTTTGTTAGGTAACAAATAATGAAAATCCCGCTATTTTTTTCACATTACTTAAGTCACATGAAGTTTTTAATACAACCTGTATATTTCTGTAAAGAAATGTTCTGAACATTAAAATAATAGTATATTGCATAACATGGTAAAAAATAGTATCTTTTCATGGTGAAGGCAATATTTTTTAAACGAGTGATAAGCCGAGCGCTACAGACGCACGGTGTTCCACAAGTTCCAAAAATGTTGCCAAAGCCGTGAAAACACTATTCCGTGATATGCAATATACTTTTTTTGGTAGCTGCACAAAACAAAAAGTATGTTTCACTGCCTAGAGGATCAAGCGTAGGTTCCTCTTTTCGAGTGTGGAATAATTGAAGGGTGGAAAAACAAAAGGGTGTAACCTGCTTTTTAATTAAGTCCATTTTTATTGGAAACGCAAGAGAAAAAGAGACTTATTGGAATGTGGGTTACGCCCTTTTGATTTTCTACCCTTCAATTAATAAACTTGTACCCAAACACCATTGTTTATCCACAGGTTCTTCCAATGCCTTTCACCGCTCAAAAAGAATAATCTTACGCTTAATCGGCAAGCAGCAAAAAACGTTCATTTTATGCGGCTACAAAAAGAAAGTAATTTATAAGATCACCATTTATGAGTGAAAAGTTTCAGATGTATAATTTTCTATACAAGAGAGTGAAATTTTGGTAATTTGTCTACAAATATCAACAAAGAACAACAACATGCTCTTATACCTTTTTTGGAGAAACTTTCAAAATTCAAAGCATTTAATTCTAGAATTTAGTATGAAAGTTTATAAAAACACTTAAAATCTATAGATCTTAATATTTATTGCAGAATCTATAAAATCTATATATCCTGCTATAAAATCTCATTATATATATATACTAGGGGGGCTTTGCCCCCCCCCTGCGCGCCTCGTGTGCCAACCCCCATTTAGTTTTCATTTAAGGTATAGTTATTTTTTTATATTCAATAGATATGAGAAGGTAAAAATTGGATAGAGGACTGGTTTCATAATAAGAAAAAGATAGAAAAACAAATATTATCAGGTCTTATTTGATGTTTTTTGATGAATGTGGTAGAAATTTTCATTATAACGGATATTAATGTTGTTATTTTGAGATATGTGACGTGATCTGAGAAAACACACCTAAGCCGCTGAACAGAGATTTTAAGAGAAACGGAAAAAGCGGCGAGGAGCCAAAAGGCCATCCCGATATTCCTCACTCTCTCTTTACATACTAGGGTTGGGTATCGAATCATGGTATATTGATATGATATATTGAAAAATTCCGATATCTATTATTGGTATATCAGTAGAAAGATATCGATAGCCCGATATATCATATGATATTTTGACTTAGGTCTTTCTAAAAGGAAGAAGGCTCTGGCACTAGTTTATATGCAATCATAGTGTATAAGATATGAAAAAGGAAAGATTTGCAGTAGTAAGAAATCATTGCTCAAGTTAATGTTGTTATAGTTATTATACACACATGAAACTTTCACAAAAGACAAACAGTAATAAATTATGGATTGAGATAAACATCACAGCTTTTATGGCATGATAAAATTGTCGATGAAGAAAAATATTAAAATTTAGATTTTTGATCACAACTAATCAATACTGGCCAACAAAATCCTTTGGTTGAGATGTTTGGGTTTCAACCGATTAAAGTCATCAGTGTTGTCACCCATTATTCAGACCTCTAGTAAAATGTAGGCATTGTTAAGAGGCATTAAAGGTATATCCCATCGACTTAATGATCTATGGTACATCCGCAAATTATGGAAAAACTATCGAAACCACTTCGTTGATGATACAGACAAACTTTCGTGCGTGTTTTTGACAAACTGCAGCCAAAAAAAAATTGCAACGTCTATAAATAATAAAGATGATGCATAATAATGTTTCGATATTTTATAATATCACAATGATCATATCGATAGAACGGTTATCGAATAGTAACTGTATCGATACGAAAAACCTGATATATCGTAAAAAAATATCAATATTACTAATGATGTTGTTACAATAGTCTTCATAACAATATTCAAACAGATTTATACATAAAATTTGTAATTATTAACTTTTATTATAACGTTAAAAATAAAAAAAATTATAGAAACATTTTATCTCAATTATATAAAGTATGGATAGTTTTGAATAATTTTTGTTAGACAATATATTGGAGGAAAATTTTTCTTTATTAATATTAATAACAAAGCCAAGGAACGATCTGAAATGATGAATTACATCTTTTCTCACCTTCATTTTTTTTTTTTTTTTTTTTTTTTGAATAACGTTTATGGGAAAAAATACATGATAATTTTCATTTATTTTTTATCTGAATATTTCTTAAGGTTAGTTAAAAATTTCCTTCCATACAATATTTTTATTTCATTTTTTTCTTCTAAATCATGTTGTAAAACCAATTTCTTATGATCTTGACACCTTGAAAGAGCCACATATAATTAACCCCCTGGCAGAAAAGGAAGGACTATAGGAGGACTGTTTATAGTCCAGCTATAGTCTTCCACGGGACGATGTGAGGACTGTGTGATTCATGTGATCATATGTGATAAGCCAGCTGCTGTACCTGCAGGGACAATCGAAAAATACCTGGGAAATTAAAAATATACTTAAAGTGTGTGTTATAATTAGATTATATTATGATAAATTCATTACAATATATAATATGATTAGCTAGCTACAAGTTTCTATTATTTATCGATACTATAAAATAGGATATATAATAATATACACTCAGCGCTTCCTATTTGAGCACTTGCCAATTGATACAAAACGAATTGGTTTCCGTTCAACTGTCAGATTCTCGACATCATGCCTGCCGGTTCTGCTAAAATATGTTAAAAAGCAGACGGCGTTACTTCAACAAATATATATCCGTGAAAGCCAAAAGAACTAGTGCGCATGATATGGACCTGAGAGACAGGCGATTGCTACAGCTTTATTCAGTTTTATTCTGATTTCTTCGAGAACTCGAGCGTTCACAATGCCCAAAACAAACATTTGCCATTTGATACATAAGACCCGAGATCTATCAAATGGCAAGCGCTGAGTATAATATAAAAAATATGGTGTAAGATAATATGATGTTACATCATATTAAATTAAATATTATTTTATAATATAATAAAATGTAATAAAATATAAAAAAATATATAACCTCATAAAAAAGAACTTCAAAAAAGTAAAAAAAAGGTTGTCGAATAAAACATGATCAAGTTATTTGACAAAAAAAAATCGATATCCTACTATCGGTTTCCAGAGAAACCAGCTATTAATTTGCTTACGAGAATATCACGAGAGAGAGAAAAAAAGAAAGATTATCAGACACGAATGTTGTCCAGATGATACCCGACGGATATTCACTGTTCGTAGGATATTTGTTACAACTTTAACTCGGATTTATTTTAGTCCCACAGAAAAAAGTAACAAAAAGGCCCGACAACCCGATTTTTTCATTGCATTAATCCAGAAGTGGCTCGCACAGAAGAGCACTCGACACGTAATACATGAGTCTCAGGTTAAATAATGATTAAACGATTAAAACGTACCTGATCTACCTCTTCCAATGTTTTGCTTTTTAAAACCCCGTTTAGTTTATACTGTCTTCAACGTTATGGTGTCGATACTGAACTTTGAGTCAATATTGGATAATTGTGCAAGAGTATTGAAAATCAGTGGATATTAAGCAAAACATGTATAATTCGTAGTATTTATAATACATCTATTGATTGCCACTAATACTTAAAATATTGTGTAACACTTTTGAAGTGAAATCTTCTGGCTTCTTTATTAGGCCAGCTCAGCTAGGTATTTTTTGGGCCTATTCTTGAGTCTCTCATGGACACATTCATATGATATTGATAAAACAGTAAATTCTTATAACATTCATTATTGGGCTGATAATGATAACAAGATCGTACTAGATTCATTAGATAAGGATCATTTTTATGAGACATATAATACGCTGTTGCAATGCATAAGCGAGTCGTCGGGCCTTTTTGTAACTTTTTTCTGTGGGACTAAAATAAATCCGAGTTATAGTTGTAACAAATATCCGTCGGGTATCATCTGGACAACATTCGTATCTGATAATCTTTCTTTTTTTTTTCTCTCTCGTGATATTCTCGTAAGCAAATTAATAACTGGTTTTCCTGGAAACTGATAGTAGGGTATCGAGTTTTTTTGTCAAATAACTTCGTATTGTTTTATCCGACAACCTATTTTACTTTTTTGAAGTTTTTGTTTATGAGGATATCAATTTTTTCGTAATATTTTCGGATTTCCTGCTATTTACAATTAACTTATAATCTTTTAATTAATAAATAAATACTCGAACTGACGCAAAAAAAAACTTTATTCATTGAAAACATTCAATAATAATTTATAATAAGACATTTTTACACATTTCATTGTAATTTTTACATTAATATTTTTAAATTTAATTTCTATTTAATTTTCATTTTTATCAATACGTTCGAATTTTTACATTGAAATCTGTTTCATATAATGACCGTCTATATTTCAGTAACAGTAAATTTAATTTACCAAATCAAATAATGATTTTATCTGTTTTTCCCAACTTGATTTCAATTTTTTTTTTTTTCATTTCAATCATATACTATTACAAAATCAAATGATGATTTCATCTGTTCTTTCCAACATGATTTCAATTTTTTGAAATTCAATTCTATTCCATTAAATTTTTGTTTCAATATAATTTTCATTTTTTATTTACGTTGAAATTTTTATATTGAAATCTGTTTCATATAATAACCGTCTAAATTTTAGTAACAGTAAATTTTACAAAATCAAATACAGTACACTGTGTTGAACATAATTGGGAATAACAGAATTTTTCGGTCAGTAACGGAAGGTCTCGCGGGTAAACGAGATTTTTCCTTAGACCATATAATACATGTATTACATGGATTTTTCGACATAGAATTACCGTTATAAAGTCGGCACGCAAGATTTATGAATGGCCCCTTCATTTATAACAGGATATAGTTCATATATATATATATATATTTTTTTTTTTTTTTTTGGAATCTATAGCTGAGTCATTCAGTCATTCAAGACTCACTTTTTTTCTTTAGTGTTTTCATAGTAGAATAGGTATATTTCTCATCGACCTTCAGGGACTTTAGTCACTGCGCACTAGTGGCACCAGTTCCTTGCAGTGGTAGTTTTTGGCAAATCAGAAAACGCATGGCCAGGCGGGGCCCGGACCAGAGGAGAAAGCGACTGAATTTTCATGAAGGCTGAAAGAGACCGGGAGCGAAAAAGCGCAGGCGCATGCGAACATGATCGTAAGCCAGGGGGCGAAAGCTGAGGCCTCAAAGTACAGTGAAGCGCCATGACACTTTCTATCGCTCTCCTTCTCTCCTAATGCTTCCTTTCTCTCTCGCTCTTACTGAGGCCAGACGCTAGTTCAACTTTACTCGGGTAATCTATCCAGCCACCACTCAGTCATGAGAACACGGTTTCTTATGGCCAGCTTTTGCCCCCTGATCGTAAGCGAATGATCAATTCGGTTGTAGCGTGCATTGCCATTGGTGGAACGCGTGTATTTGCTGCCATGCCTCTGATTTTCACAGAAAAGAGTAGCGGTCGAATCTTGTCGTCATATTTTACCCGACAAGATAGTTCGACCAAACTATTCGATTATATAAAATAATATAGTATAGTATAATTTGTTGAAGTACAATATATTAAAATATGATATTATACTATAACATATAATATATAATGTGTAATATAACAGTATGTGATATGATATAATATTATATCATACTGTATTATATTATAATAATTAATTATATTATATATTTTCATTTTACATTTTATTTTTAATTTTTATTTCAAAATGTTGCCTTTATCTAAATAAGTCAACAAAATCGAAACGTTTTTATTTTCGAAATTCCTATGCTTCAGCACATCCGAGCAGATGAAACAGGATTGACAGTTAAACATTCAACTGCGATTTATTCAATGAAGTATTAATATTAATGCGATGGAAATATGAATTTATGTACCTCTGGCATAGAAAACGCGTTTCTATGCCAGCTCGAGATCTCTAAACGCGTTTTCTATGCCCTCGGTACAAAAAATATCGTTCGTAACAGGCACAGATGTGCGAATTTGGTGAAATGGGGAAATTATGGTCTGGGGCGAAGCCGAAGACTGTAACCCGTTTTGCCTTTGAGCACATCTGTGCCTGTTACGAAATATACTATTTCGTCACTATCATTTTGCAAAGCGGGTAATTATTCACATATGCAAACATATATTGAATATAAAAATGGCAGTATTTCGCTGAAATAAGACTTTAAAAAATAGTCTATTTGAGAGGACTATAATAGGACCATAGGAAGGACTATCTTTCGTCCTCCCTTTTCCACCAGGGACCGTGAAAAAATAGTAGTTTTTGAAAATATATCTCTACTAAATCGAAACTTTGACCTTGAGATTTGTTGATTGTAATCGCAAACGCGAGAACTATTGGGAATTGTCTTATTTGGTTATCTCATCTCATCTCATCTTTATTATCTTATCTAGATCATCTTATCGAGATCATCTTATCTTATCGAGATAATCGTATCTCGATTATCTCGCCTCAATTATCTAATCTTGTTTGTCTGAAAGTCTATTTGACTGAATCTGCGACAGCGGGGGGGGGGGGGGGGTATATATTTTTTTCATAATATCGACAGAAGATAGACAGAATATATTTTTTTTTATCGAATCTTAATAATTCTCGGGTTTGGTTACGTTTTTTATGCTTTGGTAATACTCGAGATTGGTTGGATTTGGTCGACCGTCACGAACGCTCCCAACAGTTCCCGAGTAGATACGAAGCAATATGAAGTTTGCCGAGAAGCCTACATGAGAAGCATACAACTTCTTATATCCAACAATGGTACTATGGCAGAGCGTAAGAAGTTTCACAATGTGCGACTTCTTATTTATGCTTCTCAGCTAAGTCAAGGGGGATCAGCTGATACTTCGGTGGGCCCTAATTCCTTCTTCATTCCCGTACTATAAACCGGTATTAGGAAAAAACTTCCCCCCCCCCCCTTCCGCTGTCGCAGATATTGTCCGGTGCCCTTAAGACGACTCAGAAGACGAAAAAGAAAGTAGGACCCGCCACTGTGTCAGCCGATGCTCCTCGACTAAGCAGAGAAGCATACATGAGAAGTCACACATTGTGAAACTTCTCATGTCTAACAATGGTATTATGGCAGAACATAAATAGTTTCACAAAGTGAAACTTCTCATGTATGCCTCTCGGCAAACTTCGTATTACTTCGTATCTTCTCGGGAACTGTCGGGGATGTTTGTGACGGTCGACTGAACTCAACCAATCTCGAGTCGATACAAAGCAATACGAAGTTTGCCGAGAAGCATCCATAAGAAGTTTCACTAAGTGAAATTCCTTTGTCTTCCGAGTCGTCTTAAGGACATCTGACTGAATTCGCAACAGCGGGGGGGGGGGGTAAAGTTTTTTTAATATATATATAAATACAAGTTGTGCGCCTAGAACTTCAAAGCTATTGCATAAAACGCCCTGAAATTTAGCACAGTGATTGACCAAGTGTGTGAAAAGGTTGAAGGCATGTTTTTATCAACAAACTAAATGGCCTACTCTCCCACCAACACCCCCACTGCACTGTTGAAATATCACACACACAAATCACAAAAAGTCAAAAAATGATAAAATTTTGCATAAGTCGCAAAAAGTCATACAAACGAAAATCTCGAAGTTACAAAATCATAAAATTATGCAATGAATAATGGAAAGTCACAAAATTACAAAAGGTAATAAATAAATGGAAAACAGTACGCTCCGTCAGATTGGTAATAATTAACAGTCAGGAAAAACTGGTCACTCGGAGCCAATGATTGATTGATAAGTCTAAATCTTGTGTAATTTTATTTTTCTCTTTCTTTTTCCAAGCTTTCGGCTGAAATCCAGCCTTCCTCAGGCATTAAAATAATAAAAACAATCAATGTAAATTCACATCGTTAGAAAATCCAAGACAATCACGTCGAAATTCATGGTTCACGTCACACCACTTCGTCAAATATAAAAAAACCGAAGTAAAAAACAGTTTAGCAAATAGAAAAAATCGAGACAATGCGTACCACGCATTTTCGTCGTGGTTCGTCTCGATTTTTTCTATTTGCGTAACTGTTTTTTACTTCGGTTTTTTTATATTTGACGAAGTGGTGTGACGTGAACCATGAATTTCAACGTGATTGTCTTGGATTTTCTAACGATGTGAATTTACATTGATTGTTTTTATTATTTTAATCCCTAAGGAAGGCTGGATTTCAGCCGAAAGCTTGGAAAAAGAAAGAGAAAAATAAAATTACGCAAGATTTGGACTTATCAATCAATCATTAGCTCCGAGTGACCGGTTTTTCCTGATTGTTTATTAAAAGGTAGTAACAAATCACAAAACCTCATGAAAATTTACAAAACCCTAAAATACAGGGTGTCCTAAAGTCAGAATATCATCCAGAAATCATCAATTCCTCATAAAATTCTAAGATACTTTTTACTTTGCATTTTTTGAAAATTGGCTTGAACAGTCATTAATAATTCAATTTTGTCTACTAACTTTTGGAGAGGCGGGGCTTTTTATAGAAGAAATTCCTCCCCTTTCTTAGCTCACTCTCATGGGAATACTGAGATCACTGAGGTGTGTATAATGGAACGTAGGTTAAGAGCTTCTCTTATCTCTCTAAAAAAAAGTTATAAGTAACTGCATTGTGAAGATGAGTTAGACAAAAAAAAAATCATAATCAAGACAAAGGTGAAAGGAGTAAAAATTGTCGTTCAAGATATAAGAAACATCATTAATCTACATTCCATCACACACTTCAGTTACCTCCACTTTTTTATTAGAGTAAGCTTAGAAAGAGAAGGGGTGAAAGAAGAAAAGACTTCAATCAAAAACCCTGCCTTCCCGAATGGTGAGTGGATGAAACTGAATTATTATTAATTTTTTTAATTTTGCGAATTTTGAAAAATTGTAAAGGAAAAAGGTTCTCAGAATTTCATGTAGCATCAATTTTCTGATGATCCGCCGACTTTAAAACACCCTGTAAAAGAAATAACAAAAAATATAACAAATTATTACAAAAGTCACAAGATGTCACAATAGTAAATCATCACAAAGTTTCATGAATCACAAAGCCATACATTGTCAAAAATGATTAAAAGTCATAATACAATTATAATTATCCTCATCATGATCATCTTATCTTGATTAAGGTGTTACGTTAACAAACGCACTGTTCTGTAGAAATTTATGAAACTTTGCTAATCGGTTATTGAAGATACCGTTCGCAATCGGGATGCAAAGTTCCAAACAAATTGACCATCACGTTTAATAATGATTTAAAGACAAAGTCGACTTCTTTTATATAAGCAAGGATATAGTCTAGACATATATGTCATTTACTGTATCAAACTTGAATTTTGAATTTTGACTGTTTCCCTTTTTTTAAAAACTTTTTTGTCATACTCGCTTAGCAAACTTGAAAACACTGTATGAGTGTTAAAGTAGCAATAATGATCACTCTATCACTCTCTCTACATGCGAAGGACAGCATGCTGGAATGTTGCCACTCTCAAAAATAACGCAATCAACTGAAGTTGGCGGTAGCATGTTTCGAACTTCACTGCGGACAAAATACCGTCAGCGCTACAGTTTGCAAATAAATTCATATCTCTGGAACTAATTGAGATAACAAAATTTTCTAAATGGATTCTTTGAGCTAGACGTTTTCTGCGTATTTTTCATCTGCATTCCGATATAATACGGCATTGAGAAGGTTAAAAAAATTGTGATTGTTTTAAAAAAATTATAAAAAACTTTGTTTGCTTAAACAATATTGAACAAAAATATCGATAAAATGATAACGCAAACATTTCTAAAGAATTCAAAAAATAATTTCAAGTAAATCAGTTGAAAGTTTCAGAAGTTATGAATTTTTTCCTTCGAACGTGCCAATAACCTCTAGAATTTATGGAATTGAGGACTCATATTTACATAGTAACTTGAGTAACGAATACACTTCACAATCCATACAAAGTTTTGAAATTTTATGAGTTAGTTGTAATTTAGTATAACGCTTGGCATGGAATGAGTCCTCTAAACATTTCGCTTGTTATACAGCGACTTTTTCTTTCATCCATCGGCCTTTCACGCAAACTTTTTTCGGCATTTTTTCAGTATAAATATAACACAATATAAAAGGGGTTATGTATAAATTGGTTTGGCCGTTTTGACATATTAGGCGATTTAGCGAGAAAAAATTATCGCCCCACGAGAGCACGCGAGAGCGAGAAAGATGAAAAATGCACGCGTTGCCGCGACTTTTTTCTGAGCTGTTTACACATTCATCACCATAAAATTGCAGTAAATTTGCTTCACTTAGGTTGGCAATCGGTACAGTATAAGCAAAAATTTTAGACAGTACTAAAGGTCCCGTCTCTGCAACGCATACCAGTACTGAAAGACAAAACTTTTGGCACGAAATCCCACTAACGTAACACCTTAACATATCTAATACGGTTTTCCTTTTGTCATTTTTCACCAAATTCAAAGTTAAATAAGATATTGTAATTATAAGTTTAACTCATCAACGTGTTCCTACAAGGAGTAGGAATCAAAATTCCATACCAAAAAATTTACCTAAATTTTCTCCAGATTTTTCTAAATGGAAAAGTCATGTGCCACTTTTCACAAAACGCGAAATCAAATCATTCGGGTCACAAGTTTCAACTGGTTTCAAGCAATCAGATTTGTTCGATTTAATGCTCGAATGTCTTTTGATATTGAGTTTTGCCAAAAGTAGCACATGACTTTCCGATTCAGAAAAATCTGGAGAAAATTTAGGTAAATTTTTTGGTATGGAATTTCGATCCTCACTACTTGCAGGAACACGTTGATGAGTTAAACTTATAATTACAATATCTTATTTAATTTTGAGTTTTGTGAAAAATGGCAAAGGAAAAATCGTCTTAGAATTTTGCGAGGATTCTTAGTTTTTCAGCTGCTCAACTTACCCTGTGACACCCTGTATTGGTATAATATCTCTCCGTAGTACTTTATTATTATCTAACTAATTCATATTTCGTGAAAAAATTAGAAATTGTTCAAAAAAGAAAACAAATACAAGATTTCGAACCTTGGGATTCGGATAATTTTTTTGGTAATTTTTGTTTTTCAATAAAGGGGGTCTTCTGTAGTAACGGCTCTTTTTTTATGCGTTTTTTGAAATTTTGCAGTAAAGAAAGTTCTCAATATTTTTTGATATGGTTTTTTCTCAACGTTGTATTGTACTTTTAATTATGAAATGTGGTATTAAGTTTGTAAAAATATTTATTAGTTGCTGCACTGCAGTCCTGCAAAGTGATGCTCTCCAAAAAAACATTCGTTGATGGTTCACACGATCACACCAGTCTGAAACATTGAAATTGAAAAACTTTTTTTTTTGTAATCTATATGAGTACCTTATCGTCCGACAGAAGTTTTTTTTTCTCATCAAAAGCTTCAAAATGGCGCGACTCAAAAGTTGAAAAAATTTTTTTTTGCTGATTGTTTCGACTGAAAAAAAATTCATAAAAAACTTGTAAATAATAATATCGAAGAAACCGTTCGTCGGACTACACGGAGAAAAGCTTATACTAATATTTACTTTAGCCCACACGACTCAGTCGTGTAACCAAAAAAATCGAAGTTAATACACGAATCATTATTTTTTCGGCAGTAACCAGTCGTGCCAGTTACACGAACGCCATTAGAGCAATGTGTAGTGCCAACCGCACTACTCTTTACTCTTTCTACACGACTGAGTCGTGTGGACTGCCCGAATGAGTCCTGCGGGCCGCACGAATCAGCACGAATGTGTCCGGTGTTCCCGACGGGAAAATCGGAACGCACGAAAACAAAAAGTAATATATTTATCTATGCAATATTACTTATTTTTACTCTAATCTGTAACGCTTTAGTCTAGTCGATGTAATTTGAAAATAATTTTAATGCAATGTAATCATGTTCATGCACAAAATATAATTGTCAATGAATATTTCATTATTAATATACGTTTTTAAATGAATGGTATTGAGTCTACTAAAACGTTAGCGAAATTTGTGTAATCTGATTCACTCTTAATTTTTTACGTTAATCGGATCGAAAATTTAAAGTCTGAGAATAGTAACATAATTTTTTTTCTTCAAGTCACAGTTAATTACATTCATGCGAATAAATAAGGATAGGTAATTAAATATTTTGAAAGGAAAGGGAATGATATTTTTGCATGGTACTTGTGTAAATTTTTTATTTATGAAATATAGATTCATATTCATTCATCTTTTCTCTAAAAACATAAAAAATAAGAATTTCGGTTGATGTATAAATTTATTACAGTATATTTTATTTCATTTGGTTTGGAATACGTTAATCACTTATTGAACTTGTAGAAAACGCATATCAAAAAAATATATTTGATAAACATAGGACTTGTTTTGAATTCATAGGAACTGATTTTTTTTAATGTATTTCATTCAGAATCATTATTGAAAACCTTTTTTTTAAATATCTTATATCTGCATGTTTTCAATGTATTCAATATGTTAGCTGATCGCTGCTAAACAGACCCTCCACCACCCCCACCGAACATTGCCAATGTATGAATGCTAGAATTAATAAAAAGGGAGTGTAATTGTACTTACGAAAAAACTTCATGAAAAAAGTGGGATACAGAAGTAGTCAAATCAGTACTGAATTAATGTATGAACAGGAACAGTACTTAATTGTTATGCAATTATTATTGTTTATGCAAAAACGGGATCAGAATTTATTATATGATATACGCCATTATACTTGAATGGTATACAAAACATCAATTTTTTAAGATTTTCATAGAGTACAGATACGGCAGACTTTATAAAATTCAAGTTTTGTAAAAATCCAATAGTCTCAGAAGTAAAAGTAGGTAAAAATTAATTCGTGGGCTGCTGTCGAGATTGATAAAATTGCTGTTTTATACGCATAATAGTAGATGCGTAGTGATGCAACAATTGCTATTGTATTTTGTATTTACTCTACAGATGTTTCTTTTACCTTTTTTTTTAGCTATTTCATCTATTCAAAAATTTATAACTTCACGAATTATAACACAAAACTAACTGAAAATGCAGTAGAAACACATGATTTGAGAGAAACAATCGGTTATTAAATTGTGCTAACTGGATCTCATTCAATAATGGACAAAGCGTGTCAGTAAATTTGAACGAATACAGGGTGTACCAAACTCCCCACTCTAAAAGGGAACCCAATATTCCTTATCTAATTTTGAGCCGAAAAGTCCTTTGCCACTTTTTACAAAACTCGAAATTTAAAAAGTTATTTAATCCTAAAATTTAAACAATAAATGCGCTTTCACGACAAGTGGTTGTAGATTTCACCAACCAAACTTTTCCTAAATTTTCTTAATATTTCCCAAGTCGAAAAGTCCTATGCCACTTTTTACAAAACTCAAAATCAAAAAAAAATATTCGGGTCACAAGTTTCAACCAATTAGATTTCTTAGATTTTATGCTTGAATATCTTTTTTGATTTTGAGTTTTGTGAAAAGTGGCAAAGGACTTTTCGACTCGGAAAAATATGAAAAAAATTTGAAAAAAGTTTGGTTAGTGAAATCTACAACCACTTATCGTGAGAGCGCATTTATTGTTTAAATTTGAATCTTAAATAACTTTATAAATTTTGAGTTATATAAAAAGTGGTGAAGGACTTTTCGACTTAAAATTGTATGAGGAATATTGGGTTTCTTTTTGGCGCGGGGAGTTTGGTCCACCCTGTATATACAACTTTCATGGTATTCGCATTATTTAAGCCAAATTTTTTATTAGATATCATTTTCCACGAAAAGCTGCATCGAGTCAAACTTTTGCATTACTTATTATGTATTCAAATTCCAAGTTATCCGTCAGTTATGAGTATAAATAAAGTAATACGGATCAATAATCTTAGCTCAGTAATAGAGCTTGGTTATTATTATAAAATTAATTGTTAATACAAAAATTACTATCAACATATGATATGTTGTTTTTCGCACAGCAGCCCACGAATTAATTTTTACCTACTTTTACTTCTGAGACTATTGGATTTTTACAAAACTTTAATTTGATAAAGTCTACCGTATCTGTATTCTATGAGAAACTGTAAAAACTGATGTTTTGTATACCACTCAAGTATAATGGCGTATATCATATGATAAATTCTGATCCCGTTTTTGCATAAACATTAATAATTGCATAACAATTAAATACTGTCCCTGTTCATACATTAATTCAGTACTGATTTCAATACTTTTCTATCTCACTTCTTTCATAAAGTTTTTTCTCAAGTACAATTACACTCTCTTTTTATTAATTCTAGTATTTATACTTTGGCAATGTTCGGTGGGGGTGGTGGAGGGGGTATTTCATTTATTTTTACCTTGAAAAAAAAAAATTTTTTTTCCAGACATACATGGAAATGCCAACTATATCGACGTAATTTGCGGGAACAATGTCCTCTTTTTAGGATAACCGTGAGCAATCCTGGGGATCACTCCTTATGGACAATTTTTGCGGGAGCAACCCCAAGATTGCTCTTGGGGTTGCTCAAAAATTTATAGCGGATACATTAAAAAGAGGACTCTATCCCTGCAAATCGTGTCGACAAACTGGCCATTTCTGTATATGTATGGAAAAAAATATTAAACATAGGAGGAAGTGATTCCAACTCGTGTGTAGTTTGTGACCGTGCGGAGCGAGGTCACAAACTACACATTTGTCGGGATCATCCTCTTCCTCCCTTGATGAATAAATATCTATTTCTACTCGAAAAAGTTGCATTGCGAAAATGAAAGGGTAGTTCATGGACTGTACAAGAATTATTATCACTTATTCTGTAAATCTTCACCTAACGATGAGAAAACTATGTAAGGGCGACGAGTTTACTTCTTACATTATTGTCAGCCATAGCTAGGGAAACATAGTATTGGCCAATTACTGATTTCAAATTTGTGGTAACTGAAAAATGCATTGTTGGGTACTTAAGGTGACACAGAGGCCGTTTTCTTCGTCTCCTTCTTCCTCTCATTCGTTTTCCGTTCTGTGCGTCTCTCTCGCACTTCAGCAGCCTCTGTGTCCCCTTGAGTAGATGGAAATAGATTTTTCATTATATTTGCAAGATTTATTATTCTTACGAAAATGTGCAAAAAAAAACACACAACGTTTGCAACATTTAATGCATATCAGTTGATTCGTTGGCTGATAACGAATCTAGCTTAGATTAAGAGAATATATTTATATACTATTTTTTTAATTTTTAGTGAACAAATATTGCGAGATTGAAGTAATTAAAAGATGCATATGCTATCTCTTGATTTCAGGAGACTGATCAAGGAATCAATGCCAGATTTTACAAATCGATGCATTCAACCCTGAGGAAAACCTTACATTGACAATGTAAATTTGCCATTGTAAACTCTATCGAAACTAAATGTAAAACAGCAATTTACGTAAAGATTCCATTGAGTTCATGATGGCAAAGGAACATTGCCAATGTAAGGTTTTCCTCAGGGAGACTGATGTATTTGGGAATCAAATTATGACAAATAATTGGATTTTGTACGTCTCCGGGCAGAAAATCTTATGTTAACCTTGGCGCATTTGCGATCCTCGGAGAAGGACGATATTTTCCTGTCTACGGCTAGCGCCTCGAACGAAAAATTATCGTCCTTGTCCTCGGAACAGCAATAATGCGCCGCGGTAAACAATATACTATTTTGTCACATGCGAATATTTTTCAATGATTCATAATCTTTCTAATTTTCTATTTTTCATTGTTTATTTGGTCTGCTTATTACAAATGTGAGAGGGGCATCTCACTCCGAAGTCAAATGTAATCGTAGTATTATTGTTTCACGATTTCTTACGATTTCAGCGTTAAATAGCGATTTCATTAATTAAATCACTGTTTTACTTTAGCACGCGATTTTGCATCGTGAGCGTGCGATTTCACACCGAATTCAATGATTTCAGACGTTGACTACACGCGGGAAAGTCATAGTGTAGTCAACACGCGCTGGGTTTATACGATGTTTTAAAATGACTTCACGACGATTACATATGATTTCACGTTATTTTCGTATGATTTTACGTTGTTTCTTATGTTTTCACATTATCTCTATCGACTTTAATTTTTCCCAAGTTTCATTCAACTATCTTTGAACTTAACAATTAACTTATTGGTATATTAATCATCTTTAACGTTTAAATAAAACAATTTGACAAAATAAAATCAACCTTATAAATTAACGACGTAATTAATTTAAAAAACGAAATTATGACAAATATTGATAAGTTTAAACTTTTTTTGAACAATCACTTGCGAAATTGAAGTTCTTTCAAGATGCATATGTTTTCCATGGTTTTCAGGTGCACTGGTAATGAATCTTTTGTCAGATTTGTTAAATTAATTTGTTTAAATTTTTTATTAACAATTATTTGCAAATTGAAGTTTTTTCAGGATGCATATGTTTTCCATGGTTTTCAGGTGCGCTTGTGATCAATATTTTTTCAGATTTGTTAAATTATTTTGTTTAAACTTTTCATTAACAATGACTTGCAAAATGAAAGTTCTTTCAAGATGTATATGTTTTCCACGTTATTGATTTATAAATCTTACCTTGTCCCCCAGAAGTCCCATTTGCTTGACTTGTGCTAGAGTGTATTAGCCTTTTTCAACATTTTGCACTGAGTTCGTGCCTCGATTCGTGCTGCTCATACGTCACAATAAACGACCTTCAAAAACTGCGCCGCGCCGTTTTTTTTTTCACCCGCGAAATTCACCGGATTTCCTCGTACAATTTTGCACGGGATATGTCTTTTTTTACTGTCCCCGACGAGGAACGTGACTGAATTCGGAAAATGCGAGTGAAAATAACTGATTGCGAGTTGAAAATACGTAAAATAAAAGAGATTTTGATGGATACGATCACGGTCAAAAGTGAAGGATTATCCAACTGTCAATTCGCAATATGCCGCGCATGCGCACAACTGATTTTACCGCTACGTTCAAATATTCAAATTCAAATATCGTTCGCATCCGCACAACAGATTTTTCGGATGCCACAATGCGCATGCATAGAAAGGGCCAGTGGCGTATCCGTACCATGCGATTTCGTGCATTATATGCTATGACTTCATATGATTTCACGCGTTCACACGCGTTAGATTTCGTTCAGAGCCGTTAAGCCGATGATTTTATTTTCGCTCGAAGAATTCACGCAACTTTATCGCGTTTTTAGATACTTTGCGACTTCATGCCTTAGTTGACGATTACACGCTCAAGTGTTCACTGTTCCATCGTATCTTACGATTTCAATCAGAGTGAACGCGGAATACAAACGTTAAAAAACCATTGACTTCAGAGTAAGATGCCCCTCGCAAATGTGGTATCTGGTTTACGAAGATAATTTTTTTAAAGTAAAATGACCGGAAGTTCACCCAAAATTCAAGTTCTTGCAAGATACTTAACTGATTTTCCAGGTCAACAAGTCATAATTAAGTATATTACTAAATATCTACATATGATATAAATATTTGAATATTGTTACAGTTCTCTATTCTATTACAGTGTTTAGGAGAAAATATTCATATTATTGATTATCCGGAAGCTAAATTCCTAACTATTGAATGTGTGTTTCATGAATTATAATGAAAATTCTTACCTTACAATTTGGAAAAACAAATGATATGCATCTTCCTGAAATGTCAATTCCCCAATTATCTGCTAGAAATACTATTTGAAGTTTAAACGGATTAGTTTTGCAACCAAGGTGTAAGATTTGTAATCATCGTACCTAAAAACTATAAAACGCATATATATGCATTTCCGAAACAATGTTTTTGTTTTACGTAATTTGTTACACAAACATTTCAATGAATGAGTTATCTAAACCTGCCACTAGATTCATGACCAGTGACCTAGAAAACTGAGGAAAGCATGTTAATCTTGCAAAAACTGGAATTTCGCAAATACCATTGAAAAAACGTTTCAACAAATCAATTTTTAATGACTGATGCCATACTAGTGATCAAAGTACCAAATAAATTTAGAAAGCGTTTGCACATTACAGAAAATATTATTTCAATGATTTATTTGTTAAAACAAATAGTAATTCATATAATTTCTTTAAATCTAAAGCCACAGATTGCCTGATAAATGCTCAGGGCATGGTGTAGAGCTTGAATCTCGACCAAAATTGGTACTTTTCGTCTGCGAGGGTCTCGAAGCTTGTAAAATATTACATTGAAATGGTTAATAATTTGCAAAAATATTCATAAATGTAAGCACCTTACTGTACGATGCTTCACATGGTTCCAGTGTACCGTAGGTATCGAATAGTAACTAATAGCAAATGTCAATAACTGTTATCGGTAAATTACATCCTATGTAAAAAAAGATACTACAGGAATATTTAACTTTCATGCATTTCTAACGAAACTTTCCGTACACAAATGATGTAAGTTTTTAATAGAATCGTAGAAATAAAAAAAAATACAATATATATATTATAGTTTTGTATAATCATGTTTGAAGAGAGAGAAAAAATTTGTAACTGGCAGGGTTCGAACCAGGGACTTTCAGAACGTGAGGCGGGCATGCTCTCCACTACGCCACTACTGCAGTACAGAATTGGGAGTAAATGAAGTAATATACAGTGCCGTACTTATTCATTTCCCGCGAAATCATGAAGTCATGGCCGTTTTAACTTTCGATCGATAAGATGAACGCAAATGAACAGTACTGTGTAGTTGTTTGTAGTAGTACAATCACTGTACTACTACTATATACATATAAATGTATGCGAGTGCGCGACATCAGGCGCGGTCGGGCAAGCTCAGAAAAGTTTGGGGTCCTTAGTGAACCTAACCTTCCCCGAGCCATCGGGTAGGAGGGTAGGAAGATGGGAAGAAAAAATATAGATATATTAACCGAGTTAGTATTTTGGTAGTTAAAGTTTTCGCCGCTCCAGCATGGGGCGCAGCGGACGATGCTGATGGAATCCCTACGGGAAGAAATTTCCGAAACATGTTTTGTATGATATTCTCAGTTGACTTTTGACATTTTTTTTTTGTCTTTTTTTTAATAATTCTATAATCTCAACTGAGATTATTGATAAAAGTCGATGTTCCGATTTTTCCATCGGGAACGCCTACACATTCGTGCTGATTCGTGCGGCCCGCAGAACTCATTCGGGCAGTCCGCACGACTCAGTCGTGTAGAAAGAGTAAAGAGTAGTGCAGTTGGCACTACACATTACTCTATTGGCGTTCTTGTTGCTGGCACGACTGGTTACTGCCGAAAAAATAATGGTTCGTGTCGCTACACGACCCAGTCGTGTATTAACTTCGATTTTTTTGGTTACACGACTGAGTCGTGTGCAGGGGGGTGACATTCGTTATGCCGCGTAATGAAAGCTGTTGGCGACGAAAAAACTCCATCCACCGCGTGGCGCTAGTAGTACAGGCGACGAATTTTTTCCTCTCCACTCGCCCCGCCAGCGGTACCTATCTTTCTTGTCTGCCACCTCCACAATGACTTTCCCCCTTCGGTTCCCCGCACTACACGTGCGTTTCATACGTTTTATACCGGTTTTTTTTTCGTCCTTTGTTTTTTGATTTGTTTTTCGCTTTTTTCGTTCCGTGCGTTCCGAGTTATTATTTTGCGAATTTTACATAAAAATTAAAATAAACTCAACAAGAATTTACATTCATTCGTTCAAATCACGTATTAGTTTATATTTTGTGCTGAATTGCAATGAGTGAAAAAAAAAAAAAAAAAAAAAAAAAATATTGTGTGATTCCTGGATGCACTTTTGAGAAAGAGTGCAGCAACTTGAGTCTGCATTCGGTTCCTTTGGAGGAAAAAGAAAGAAAAAAAAGGAAAAGTATTCTAAGGAGAAAAAAGTGCTTTCCGAAACGAGCCAGAATTTGTGAAAAACATTTCGAAACCAGTGATATACTGCGTGAGAAAGTGATTTTGGGACCTGATGGAAAATCAATGTTGGGAACTGTTAGTATACTTTACGTTTATTTTTAAAATATTAAATATAACAAAAAAAAAATCAGGGTTCGGAAAGTTGCCTAAAGTAATACATTATCACATTACCGTTGCTTAGGTGAAAAAAGTAATTCTTTATGTTACCGGTACGTAAAAGTCAATAGTAACTCGTTACCGTTAATAACATAAAAGGTTCATTACTTCCTGGCAAAAGTTTGATATAAATAATAAGATATTGAAAAACTAAAGATGAAAAAACGATACCTACAAGTATACTTGTATTATTTTAGAAACTGTTTATTTCAGATATTATAAAATAGTTTGGAATGAAAAAAGTGGTACATGTAATTTTCGTTGAGTTTCAACAAGACTTTTTGCTCCAACAAAACATCACATGTGCGGGATCTATTGTTTGTTAGGGCAATTTTGTGTGTTGACAAAAATGTCAACAAACAAAATTTTATTTATGACAAAATTTTTCATGAATAATTTTTTTAAGAGAAGAAAATTATTAGGCATTTTTAAATCTGTACTCTTTGACCCTGAGAAAAATGTTCACGTATTTAAATTTGTATATATTTAATTTAATTTTAGTGGGAAAAAGTTTAAGAATTGCATAGATTTTCAAGAAAATTTAATCTATGTACTTGAATTTTAGTACATACTTTCATAACTATTTGTATTTTCCAGTATTTAAAAAATGTCGTATAATTCTCTATTAGTATTTTTATAAATTGTATGTTTCCGAAATTTCGTTTGCTATAAAAAAAAAAAAAAAATCATGGAATTTTCCACGTTAGAATGTATTTTTAAGAATTTTCGACGGGTTTTTATTTTTTTTGATTTTTCATATTTTTGTTTCTGGAATTTAATGCTCCGGTTAATAAGGTTTAATAGATTCTTAGTCATTATTGTAACTATTAGATATATCTGATAGTTAAAATAATTACAATATAAGTATTAAATATATATAGTAGTTTTGTAGTTCTTGTATTTTTGAAGGTATCTATTTGAATTGCTAGGAAATGATTTCCTATAATTCGAAGTTTAAAATTTTCAAAGTATATTTATTGATTTTTCAGTAAGCAGTACTTATCTAGATTTATAGTACTTTTAATATTTTTCGTATTTTCATAGAGTTCTTACAGTTTAAATGATTTTCTAATATTCTTATGAACTTCTATTTCTAGTTTGTAATGCTTGCAAAATCGAAGTTTTATTGATTTCAGAATTTTGTTAATTCTCGGAGAATTTATTAGCATTTATAAAAAACTTCAAAATATCTAGTATGTTCTGTATTTTTATTATTTATTGAATTACCCACGTTTTTGTGGCAGATATATACATTTTGAGTATTTTATGGATTTCTATGTCATCTTTAACATTTGATGCTTTGGATTTTAAACTTTCAATAAAAAAAGTAAAAAAGCGAATTCTTTGTCACTATTCGTACACAACTTTCTAACGTTTTACTCTGCTACATTAGAAGATAATACACTGAACTCTCATTTACATCCTCTCTGTATCTCACTCTACTCTTGTTTATATCCGAAAAATCTATTGAAATCGAGGAATGAGAGTTCAGTGCAAATATGGTATTTCATTTCAAAATTATGAGGAATATTATAATTATAATTATTATTATCGTAACAATGGAACAAAAACTTTGAATTCTAGAATTTAAAGTCTGTAAATTAGTATATATGAATAAGTATATAAATTATTTCATTCTCATGTCAGATTCTTAGCAGAATTCCAAATTTTTTAAATCTTTCAACAAAGCAATTATACAAAGAATATTAAAATCATTGATTTCCGTCGTAAATAGAAGACATTTCAAAATGGATACCAATCATTTTGATAACTCGTAACAATCTTCGAATATTGATTATTTTCTAAATACACTGATTAATTCAAAAAATTCTTCTATAAAAATGTACTTATTCTATACTGTTTTCAAACTTGAAGTCGCGGATCATATTTTCAGAAGCATTCATTTGAAAAATCATTTTATGTTTAAATTGAGTGATAATCACGCACTACTTTTCAAAATACTCATGTAAAATAGTTCTTTCTTTTTCTCTTGTGAATTTTATAACACTTTTACCCCGTCCATGAAATTCTGCGTTAAATCATGGGCTGTTATTTAAAAAAACTATAACTTAAGAACCCCGAATAATTTTTTCAAGGGGAAGTATGAAAGACCTCAACTGCGAAAAGGTGCAGTACCATGCAAAAATTTATTTTTGAATGAGGAGGATGATGTAGCAAAAGCTAGCCAGATCGAGGAATCGAGCACAACTTCTACCCGTGAGACTTTGGAGAGCAGGGAAATGCAGGACGAAGTCATAAATGTAAATGAAAGACACGAACTTTTTTTAATCCATTCACATTTCTGGCGTTTCAGATGCGTTGTACATATACTTGTTATCAAAACGTTTGTTGGAATAGCATTCTATTAATAAAATATGCAGCCTAATAAAACATTTTTTTTAAATTTGCAATAGAGGTGGTTCTTTTTGAAAAATTTTTTTTTTTTTGTTTCTCATATATTTATCCACTAATCTGCCATGCTTTTAAAGATTTTGTAGCGTTTTCTGTCATTTTCAGATTTCTAGAATTGCTATGTATCGCTATAAAAGTTTTTCCGAATTTGATACTCTAGAATTCAAAAATTTACAGATTGTAGGTATTTGTTACGATTTTCCAGATAATGCTTTTTCAATAGAATTCTATTGCTTAAATTATTCCTCTAATGTTTGTATGATTCAAAAGATTTTCTAGTATTTTCGTGGAATTCTGGGCAGATTTCAAGAATTTGATATTCCAGGATTCAAAGTTTTTCGGATTTGTAGCGTTTTCCTAGTTTTTCATTTTTCTTTGTAATTCTCTGGGTTGAAACATTTTTTCAAATTTTCGTATTCTACTTATCTCAGTCAAACATTTGCAATTATTATTTCATTTAATAAAATGCTCTTTTGCAGCCAGGATTATTGAAATTTTTGAATTATTATTATAAGTAAAAATTCTGGACTGTGTTTCAATGTTTGAGAACCGAAATAAAATTATTTGCTATGCCCCTTACTTCAAGTAGGACATTTTTCCCGTAACGTCAACAAAATCGTCTCCTAACTGAAAACATGCAGTCGAAGCAACTGAATCGATTTTTCTCAGTGTGAAGGTAGTCATTTTTGAATATATTGAATAATTGAAGACAATATAACAAAAGATTTTGTTCACACAAAAAACATGATTTCAAGATGTCTCCACTAACAATATCGCGATACATTATTGCAAGATGACAAGGAGTCATATATTTCTTTTGAATCTGACTTGTTATTTTCTCAATCAACTGAATTTTATTAAAACAAAAAGTAAAAAACGAAACAAAAAAAGGTTTTTGAGATAAGTGTTATATTTTATCTAGGACGAACAAGGCAACAAGATCGAAAACTGTAACCCACCGTCCTCAGCATTGTCAAACCATGGCAATGATAGCTCCATTTTAGAAGCATCATACGAATTTAGTAACGAGGAAATCCCTGAAAACATTTACAACCACTCACTGAGAAATAAATCGCCCATACGTTCATTGCAACAGTCACAAACAATGCAGCGTATTTCATTTCATGATTTGCAATCGGCCACATTGAATCTTCCTTTGGGTTGGTGGCGCGTACCGACGACGTCAACAAATTCTATTCTATTCGTTACAGATTTTTATCGAATGTCCACCAGTGGGCATATGTGGAGGGTTGCTTCAAAACAGATTTCAGTAAATGAAGATCTCGATATAGCAATTAGGTTCAATGATGTGCAAGTCAAAGTATCATTACTTCAGAAAAACAATACCCTCATGAGTCTCGAAAAATTCACACCTTTTATGGAGCATTGAAAACATCAAGCTGTGTCATGGTGTAAAACTTGACTTTGATGCTTCGGGAACAAGATGCTCAGTGGCGATTCAAGTTAGCAAAAATACGTGGCGACACACAAGTTGTCTACAGATTGCAAAGGTCAGGTCTGATAAATACCATTTCTGTGCCTCTCTTTCAATGACACTAAGTCGAAACAAGGTACGCCTACAAAAACGTATGGGGAACGTGAACAAAGATCTTCGTTCCGGTGAAAATCGTCAAGTTTACAACGCAACATGACGAGAAAATCGATGGTCTGACAGAGCAAAAAAGCACAAACAAGAACTGCAAGATCTGCAAAATGAAATTTAAAAAATTGAAGAGAAATCGTTGAATCAAAAACTAGAGGAACTGAATGTTGATGAGAGATATCGAGAAACTTTATGCCAAGTTGTTCGTGACGCGAAAACAGCTGGTAAACATCGGAAAAGATATAGTTACGACTGGCTGTTAAAATGTATGCTCATACACATGAGATCACCGGCTGGCTACAGATACTTGAGAGACTTAAAGATTGCACCCCTTCCTTGCCCTCGTACAATCCAAAGGTTCGTTTATCTTTTCTAATTTCCATTCCAAAAATCTAGGGTGATTACTATTACTCTAAAATGTAGAAAGTTTTCTCAATTTTTAATAATTTTAATCGACACTCTTCAAATCTTCTTTATTTAAGCATTTTATTCTCGAGAGTAAAGTTCTATCGTTGTAGATTTCTAAAAAAATCCCTAAAAAATGTATAAAGCATGAGCATGTTAAATATACAGATTGCTGTTATTGAAGATTTCGAGAAAAATGAACAACGCATTCGGTCTCAGCTATTTTAATTAAATTTTTTTTTTTAATACGATATGGTCGCATTTCTCATGCTAAATTTCCAAATTTTATGTTTTTGTCAAAAAAAGATCCATGGATATTGCCGCTGTAGTTTATGCGTAACAAAATTTTTCTCTAAAATAGTAGGTGTTCAATTCCTTTGTTACTTGAGATTCACAACATTTATCTATTCATAGTCTTCTAGTGCCATACATTTTAATTTAAATGTCATTTGATTGTACAGTTTTAAATCGATTTTTCAAATACATTGTAATACAAAACTTTCGAACCGCTTGAAAACTTATTTTACTGGGAGGAAATCATGTAATGAAATAATATTTTGAATTCGAAATTTTTCAAGTGACGTCTACAAAGAAACACATATAATATTTTTTTATCATAGCGGTCAAAATAGCCTACATTTTTGCCCATTCGCGGGCAAAAATCTGCTATTGCTCCTGCTACAATAAAAAAAATCGTTCGCACCATGGAAAAAAAAGTTCCTGAGATGCGAAATGTACTATTTTTTCATGAATAAATCGATTTTCGAGGATACTTTCGTGAAATTTCAGCTTTTCGAAATATATTTTTCCCAGGTACTTAAGAGTAATAAATACTTCCTGCGGATTTGATCCGCAATTTTTTGACCTCTTCCAACCTCATATGAGTGAACAAGATGAATTGGAAAAACATGGAGTTTGCTCTTAGACAAGATTGGAACAAGAGAGAGTGCGCAGGTTAACTCTAAAAATTTAACCTATAGTGGCTCGGCCGATTTTGGTGAAGAGGTAGTAGAACCAGCTCAAAAGCGACAAAAAACTGAGCCGGTTGCATCTTGGAAAGCAACCAATGCAACTAGTTCACCGTTGGAAGAAAAGGCCAATCATGGATTGGTCTTTATGTACTAACCATTTGGAAAAATGAAACCGCAAGCAATTGCGTGTTTTGCTTCCCGTGGGCCAGTTACAGGAGAGAATCTTTCAAAATTAATAATAAAAGCAATTATTCTACTCGAGCGAGCCGGTGTGAAGATACATGCTGTAGTGAGTGATGGTGCCAGCCAAAATAAGAAGTTTTGGACGGAGTTCGGCGTGAGCGGCAAAAAAGAAGCACCAAAAGAGTTTTTCGGGCACCCCTGTGACCCCGACCGAAGAATTTACGTCCTGTCCGATCCCCCGCACGTGATGAAAACTGTACGAAATAGACTGGACAACAAAAAAATTCTGCAGGTGAATCCCAATTATCCTAATATACTCAGTATATTGCTTGTGCAAGTTTTCATTTTCCTTTATCTTTTGTTATTTTTTTTCTTATAAGAGTCCTACTCTTATCCTTTGCCATGCGACCATGAGCCGACTTTTATAAACTTTATTTGCTATTCATGTCGACTTGAATACGATGCCCGTTATTAACCCAGGGGAAAATCACGGAAAACCCCGTGGCAAGAAAATAGTTACATGCCCGAATTCACCCGAGAGGTGTCATTACTAGAAAAAAACAGAACTGTAGTAAATCCAGACGCCGAGACTTTCAAGAAATTACACTCTGAGAAATAAAATCCTGGGCCAGGATTTGAACCCGTGTCCTCACGCTTTTGTAGCCCAGTGGCTTAACCACTCGGCTACCGAAGCGGTAATTTTATCAATGTTTTTTCATCTAAAAATTTTCCTTGCTCAGTTTTTTTAAGATTCATTGTACGATAAAAATATTTATAAAGAAATTTTTTATAATTCTTGTAAAAAAATTAAGTGCGTATGGTTTCTCCATCACTATTCCACAGATCAATCCAGGTGAAGATATACAATGGAAGCATATAGTTGATTTGTATGAAGTTGAGAAAAATTCACCCTGGACGAAGATAAGCAAACTTACCCGTGCCCACGTAGAATTAAATAGTAGCGCCAAAATGAGAGTCAGTTTGGCTGTTCAGGTGACATGATTTCAAAATTTCAAAACAATGAGAATGTTTAACAAGTTGAAAAAATCCAGTTTTTTACTGATAATAAGATGTGTAACCACTGATTTTCGAAAAAAAATTCTTTTTCTTGGTTTCCTGGCCACTGTTTTTTAAATGCATAATTTAGTATAAAAAATTATTAAAATCTTGCCACTTAATATTAGGAAAGTTTGAATAAAATTTTTTTATATTGTGAACCCCGCCACATTCTAACGATGCTAATATTTTAACATTTTTGATTGAATTTCTTAAGACTTGAAATCATAGTGTCTATACAAGGAAAGATAAGGTTTAGTTCAACCAACCAAAGACGTGGTAAAATATGGACCAACCAAAGTTTTGAATAAAACAACAGAAACGTTTATCATGTCAACCAAATTTCCGGTCGTGGAAAAAAGTTTTGTTTATAAAAATGCAACATTGGTTGCCGTAACAAAAAATGTTGGTTGTCATTGCCAAAACATTGCTTACAACATCGAAAAAGTTTTTGGATCTATATTTTATTGAAACTTTAGTTGCTAAAAGTGAAATTTTATCACCGTCCATTTGAAAATTTCCATAATTAGCATAATACTTTATTTAACATTTTTGAATTTAAAATTTTTGTTACCCTAAAATCCGAATATTCGCTTATCTTTAACACAGATTCTCAGTAATTCTGTTGCCGCCGGGCTTAAAATGCATCAACCTCGAAACCCACAGTTTTCAAGTTCTTCAGCCACAGCATATTTTTGTCAGTTAATGAATGACTGGTTTGATGCTTGTAACAGGCGTACGGAAGAAACGAATTTGCGAGAGGGAAATCTTGATTACGAAGTAAGTCCGATGGAGTACTCAGAAAGATATCGAACGTTTCACGATATTTTTTTCCTACGTAGAATCTACAAAAATTTTTTAGAACTGTCGACGAGTGGGAAAGCCGTGTTCATTCCGGAGTTGTACCCAAGGACAAATTTTTAATCCGGGAAACAGCAGAGGGCCTGCGCGTTTCAACCATGTCCTTGATTGGGTTGACAAAATATTTGCACGAAAAGTTTAATTTTGTTTCCGTTCCCTCGGGCAAGATTAATCAAGATGCTTTAGAGGTAGACATCATTCATATTTTATAACAAGTTTATAGCTGTGTTAAAATAAGTATCTTTTCAGTTCCATTTATTTCTCCGCTAATTTTATAGTTAAGAGAGACTTACGAAAACATTTCTTTACAATTATTAAATTTGTAAAATCTCGCAGGAATACCTAGAAATTCTAAACTAAGCTAGTTGGTACGCAAGAAAATGCAGATCTTTGTAGAAAAATGAATCACTAATTAATGAAAATAGTTTCATGAGTGTTAATATTCAATGTTCAGAGATCAGTTAGTAGACAACACGAAAATGTAGGTAATCGAGATCTTTTAGACATGTATTCTATATTCGTATTGTATTCTGTATTCTAGCTTCGAAAGATTTTTTTTCTCACAAAACTTCGAATGTGCAGAAATATAAAAAACGTCTCTGCAAATTCTTCCCAAAAACTTAGAGAGATGTATAGCTATTTAGAAAAAAAAAAATTGAAATAAATATAACTTTCATTAATGAAATTTCAAATCATTTTACGCGTGATTGAATAGCAATTTTTATGTTCCTCTAGCATAGAAAACTCGTTTTCTGCCAGTTCAAAATCTCCAAACTCGTTTTCCAGCCAGAGAAATATAAAATATTGTTCTTAACTATGAAAGACATTTTATATTTACTCGTGTGATTGTAGACCCTGGCTTTCCCTTTGTTCACAAACTTTACACTCGTAAATATAAAATTTATGTCCAAGTTATGTAATACACTATTCTAATCACTTTCTTTTTTTCATTTTTCCTTGAAGAGATTCTTCGATTCAGTACGACAAGCAGGAGGTTGTAATGATCACCCAGCAACCCCAACTTTTCTGCAAATTTATAGAATCCTATCTATACACTCCATTATCGCCCCCCCTCGGTTCGGTAATTGCTCGGTACAAGAAGACCCAGTCAATACAAGGAAAGTAAATCTGCAAGAAGTGCAGGTAATATTTTCCAAAAAAAGCGACACCTTGGCGAAGAAAGAAATATTGGATAAAATTGCTGCAGCAATAAGGACAGAAAATTGGTCGTTAGAAATCATTAGTGACCATGATCATTTTCTGCCAGAAGTCGTTGACCTCACAGCACATCATCTCGCATTTTCCATTGCTACGAGATTAAGGGCGATGTTGCGAAGAAAAAACTGCAAGACTTGTGAGAAGGCTCTTTTTCATCAAGGTCAATGTTTAAATACTTCGCAATTTTTATACTCGGTCCAGCTTTTCAGTGAGAATAAGTCAGTGATGGAACAAAAATTCGTCGATTTTGTAATAATCTTGGAGAAAATTTTCCAGAAGCATGAGAAATCTGTCAACGTCTTTGAACACGTTTTAAGTGACATCGTTGCAGAAAACTGTTTGCTTTTCCCGTGTCAGGAACACGGATCAGGAATATTAGCAGCTGTCATCTTTAATTTCTTGTGCCTTGGAATGCAAAATGCGTGTTCCCGTGAAAATGAAACAAGACTGAAAAAAAATCAGGCAAAAAAAAAAATGTCAAAGTTCTGTGAAACGTAGGTTCTTACTCATTTTAACTTTCAATATGAGAATGTTAAATTTGTCATTAGTTTCGTTTTCATTATTTTTGTTTTAAAGTTTATAAATATACTAACTTATTTTTGCAGCCGTAAAATTTTCATCCTTTATTCTTTCATGAAATTAACTTTTTTTTTCAAGTTAGCTAACTAGTATCATTAACTCCAAAAAAAGTTTTCTTATTAACTGTTCATTGGAAATTTTCTACATCCATGATTAGGGTAAAATTTTCACTGTTCCTAAATCTTGATTGTAATAATTGAATAAATTTAAAATTTTATCTTTGATTATATTTCATCTTGTATAATTCTTGCATTTAAGAACCCTCTAAAACCTTAATAGTTACTGGTTTTCACAAAAACTGTTTTTATTTTACTAAAAAAATATTCATCCATGAAAATCGTTTTTTTTGTTTTAATTTAAAAATTATTAATAATTATTTCATGTTGTAAAAATATATACGATTTTTTCTCTTCAATTTGTAGAAAAATTTAGAACATTATAAATCCAAATGTGTTAGAGCAATTGGAATAATTTTCTTGAAAGAATTAACGTATACTGATTATAAATACTGGCAGCTTTACTTATATTCTCAAAATCAAGGACAAAGATGTTTTTTTCTGCTTGAACGCTATGTTTATGATAAAAATAAATTTTTTTTGAACAAATTATTTCATTTTAACATGCATATTTTTTAATAAATCAACAAATTTGAAGAATTTAATGTACCGGTTATAATCAACGTGAATGAAATAAAGATGATATACATAGAATGAGAGTTATTTTTGTCTACTTTTTTTATTATACTGCAATTAAAAAACTATTCAGTGATCAAATTCTAAATTGCAGTTTAAAGAGGTTGAACCATATAGGAACGCAGCGAGATCACTGAAATTAACTGAAATCGCATAAATGCCCAAAACCGTTGAGACGGCGAAACATGCAAGAAACGCGAAGAACGTAGGAAGAGAGAAGCGCGAAAGAAACAGTTTGGCGGTACGAATGGTGGGGGTGGTGGGGATCGAGCGCGTTGCCTGGCGGGGCATGAGGTAAGAAGGGTTTATCGTCGCCTGTACTAGTGGCGCCGCCTACAACTCATGTCATTTCTTTGCCACCGATTCGGATATCGTGCCATCCCCCTAGCCGTGTGGGCTAGAGTAAATATTAGTGTAAGCTTTTCTCCGTGTACAGTGACAACAGTTCTGAGCATTAAAAAAAAAACTTTTTTAAATCCGTTTTCTCAATCGTTAGTAATCGTGTGAACAAGTTCGACAAACGTGGTTTCGAGAAAAACGCATTTAAACACCAAACGTACAATGGGAATTCAGGGGAGGGCGTCACAAACCCCCCTTAAAAAATCACTTTCCGTCCAAATTCTTCGAAAATCTTTTTGTGTAAGATAGATAATAACATTACCTGTTAAAAAATGCAAAAAAAAAAATATTAATTTTTTGAAAGTGTTACTACAGAAGACCCCCTTAAATAATTGACTTCCTTACCAAACCGTGTGAAACAATGTGGTAACCGTGGAGCAAAGCCCGCTGGTGACAGCTAGTTGATTTAAAAAAAATTGTTCTTACGAATTATATATAATTACGATTGCAATGTTCTATTATTTTTCCTTCTCTAGTTTGTTATCTCACGAAATTCACGTTAAAACTAATTTGAAGTAATCAAACTTAGATTTTTTGAAAATTTGTCTCATTTGTTTATTATACTCCAGTTTACTGTATATACATAGATACCGCAGATGGTATGTTGACTAATGTTGGCTACCATCTGCGCAGCATTGGTGAGCCTCGGTGATTTAACAGAGGAGCAATGTTTTGCTAACATTAAATTGACAAGGATACTCCTTCCCGTTCAAGCGACAGTTTTTTTTTCCTAGTGTAGTTTAAAAAATTTGAGAGTAATCGGTGATACGGTCAATGATGACCAAATCGATTCTAAAAATGACTCAGCTGGAAAATTTGCTGAATGCAAATTGGAAATATTCTGATAAAAATAATAATAATTATCCTACACTGAGAGAAAAAATGAACTTTTCGATCATAATGTTATCCACTGCGTGAGGCATGGCTCCATCGATACTTGAGAGCATGGATTCGATGCATCCTCTGCGCAGACGCTTGATTTAGAATCGTGTGTCGTGCTCGCGGAGGATACTTTCTAACGTTTGAAGGTCGTCACAGCGCGCGCTTCGGACGCGCGGAGCACTGCCATGCTCGAGAAGTTTACTTTTTCTCTGAGTGTACCTTTTCTTTTCTTAACAGGAAATTCACCCCACAATTGAAGACATTTACGTAGCGAACGTAGAAACCGATCGGGGCACCAAAGAAAAATTGCGTTTCTACGACACCGCTGGTTTAGAAGCCTCGCAAAATTCATATAGCAACACCCAGCAACTGGCACGTCATTACCTGGCCTTTGCTGATGGTTACGTCCTTGTCTACGACCCTGCGAAACCTGAATCGCTCAACGTCGTTATGTCCTTGAAAAGCGACATTGACAAAAACAAGGACAAGAAAGAGGTCATCGTCATCGTTATTGCCAACAAAACGCAAACAAATATGGACCCCACGGAAATTGGCAGGACCATTCATAGATGCGAAATCTGGTGTAAGCAAAACAAATTGAGTTACTTCCACGTCGACATCGCTGAGAGGTCCACTTTGTTCGCAGGTTTCATTTACCTTGCATCCAAACTTTGCCCACCACCAAATAAAAGCACGTTTTCTCAGTTGAGCATGAGCAGGAAAAGTGTGAAAAATGAAAATTGAATCTGATGTCAGATTATATTTCATTTTCATTAGAGAAGACTTTATTTTTTAGTTAGAAATCATTTTGTTAACTTTTAAAATGTCTATTTTAAAATCGAAGATGAAAATTTGTAAGGAAAGAACCTTTTTCTGCAAAAAGTAACTTCAAGTACAGCAATGCAGCATAAAAATGATATTTCTAAAGTAGGAAGGGATTATATTTTCTTATTTTTTGTTAAAAAGGACGAATTTATTAATATAGAACTTTTATTAGAAAAACTAAAGAGTCTCATCAAAAATATAACCGAATTTATAAACATATGATTTGATAGAAATGAAAGGGGGAGAAAGATAGAGCAGCAAAACTTTTGAAAACAACATTTTCTCAGTAAACCCAGTCATGCCTAGATTTTTTTTTCGATGTCCAATTTTCATTGAAAACTCTTCCAGTTTATGTATAAAGTATTTTCTAAATAAGTTAAATAAATTTTTTCCTTGAGCTCTTATTCTTTAGAATGGCATTTTCAGGTCATTTAAAATTTTTAAAAAAAATTATCCCGTTTAAGATATTTGTTTGTTTCAACATTTACTATTATTTTATCGATTGTTTAAACATAACGTTCATGAAAATAACGTTTACATATATAGGAATCCTGTATACACCATTCCTAATAAGATCTTAAGCATTTATAAAATTTTAGTTTTATTCTGTACATTTCTTAAAATTGAGTGTCAGTTTTGAATATATATTTTATATTTTGTTCATAATTCAGGTCATAAACTTGAAGAGTTGCAGTCAGTATTTTTAAAAAATGTTTGAAAAATGTAGCTTAGTATTAATGAAATGGTAAAAAACATTTATTAATGTTTGACCATTACACATGAAGAATAGTTTATTTATTAATCATTTATGATTTGAGGTGTATTGAGTTAAATGGGAAGGGCAAATACGAGAGTTCTTTGTTTAATTTAAATTGTTAGTTGAGAAAAAAACGTCGTATCTAAATCAACATTAAAATTTTTAGAAAAATCAATGTACGTCATTTGAAAAACAATAAATCTAATGATTAAAGTTAAGAGCATGAGAAGAGTGTATGAAAAATGAAGGATGTTGGTATTTATTACTCTGTGAGTGTGATTGCCTGTTAAGATTTTTCAATCTGTTGCTTAATTATTTTTACTACAAGATAAAAGTAAAACTTTTTTGATTACATACAAGTAACGTATATGCTCATTTGAAGTAACTGTCTACAAAATTTTGAGAATTAATGTAACTTCGTTCAATTAGAGAATGAAGATTATTGAAAAATTCCAAATCTATGGATTTAAAACAATTGAAAGAGTGGAAAATTTCTGCTAGCAGGAGAGAATGTTGTTACTAGCAGGGACCGAGACCATTATATATAACGGTTCCGTTTCGGTTTCGGTTATGAAAAAAATAAAAATAACGGTTACGGTTTAGGTTTCGGTTTCGAAAAAAAAATAATGTTTTCGGTTTCGGTTTCATGAAAAAAAAATAACGGTTTCGGTTTCGATTCCGTAAAACAAATATATATCATTTTCAGTTACATGGTTCTCGAGAAACAAATTTTTTCGGTTTTGGTTCCTAGATGAGAAAATACACCTTCCCAGTTTTTATATAAGAAATAGAATCGGTTGTTTTAGGTGTTCACGAAATGAGATTAAGCCTTCTAAATATCAGTTCTTTGAAGAATTTTTTAAAAATAAATTTAAATTTTAATGGTTTTTGTCGCTATTGCACCATATTGTATGCATAATGTATTTATTATAATATAAAAAATTACAGACTTTTTAGAACTTTTTCTCTGAGTACTTTGTAGTAATGAATTTTTATAGCTATATATATATATATTTTTTCATCTGTTAAAATATTGATTTCAGTTATTGTAACGTATGGGACGTGGTAGCGTGATCCGGGAAGCACGGGGTTCGAGCCGACCCCTTAGGTGTCCGTGGGAGTTTTCAGAAATAAGGAAATTCACTAGGGTTCCTTATACACTTTTATTGGTTACCAAATTTACCAAGATCGTTGATAGCTGGGGAGCCCAGGTTGCTTCGTTGTGTTTTCTTAGAGCGCTGGAAGAAGAAGGAAGAATGTGGCTTTCGTCAAAAACACGCCAAAAACCCGGAGCCCCACCTTTACAAACTCTTATCTATTAGTGCCGCTAGCGCGTTCTAAAGTCGACGCCCACAACTTTCTGGGGTACATATGTTACAGCTTGCTGATAATTGGCACGGACGTAACAGTTATATTTTTATTTTTTTGGCAGAGATATTATTTGTATCAATCGGAACTTGATCTCCTGGTCTCTTCGACTAACTCAGCTCACCCATGAAAAAATTGAAAAACAATAACTAGCTAAACTTGACCAGTGAAATAGATTATGTCTGTGAGAAATATAAGCTTCAAAGTCTTCCTATTTTTCTTTATGAAAAAGATGCTATTCATCCTAACAAGCAATTGCTACTCCAAAATTATTTCCCCCGTATTGCTTAGTAATGGGGACATTACAAATTTTAGCCCAGAGAACAACCGTTCAACGCTCACTTGCGTTGCTGGTACTGCTAAGATTATCATCACCAAGGCAGACAATGTAAGGTTTTCTTCTTTTTTTTTTTCAGTCCAAAACTTCAGAATATTGGTTTTTCGGTTGAGAAGTCTACTTAGTTGGTTGTCATACACTTCAAGGATTTCCGAAATGTGTGGCTTATTCGATTTTTTTTGTAATTTTTGAGTTTTGTTTTTTTCTTTCTCTTTCTCGCGCAAGTATTGTTCAAATTTGTCAAAAGTGGATTCATCATCTTCAAAAGAAGAATTCGTTGTTGAATATGAATTTTCCACAGTGTCTTGATTTTCGAGCGACATTTTTATCTACCAAATTTTTTTCAAATAAGTTTTTGCTTTATCAACTCCAATTTCTGTCAATACAACTTTGAATCTTGGATCCAAAAATACTGCTGACAGCACGACATCATTTTGCAGTATTTTTTTTTCTCTTTGAGTCATTTTTTCCACTAAGAGATTTGAAAAACGAGTATCAATTGCTTTCGTGATTGTTTTAGTTTCGAACCATTTTCCATAAAAATCGGAAAGTGTCAATTGTTCTTCTTGGAAACTTTTTGTGCAAATTTTCGAAGGTTCTAAAGCCGCCGAAATCTCTTTCAGTTTTTGCCAGTCTTTTTCATTTAAAGTCTGAAAATTCGGGAGTTTCATGTCATGCAAATCTTAACAAAAATCTTTGTTTTCGATTACATATTTAATCATGTCAGCAGTTGATGACCATCGAGGAAGACAATCAAGAATAGGTTTTTTCTTTTTTTCTTTTTTGAGCAGATACAAAAAACTGGGGGTTCGTAATTTTTTCACTATGTTCCTAACTTTTGCGATTGTCTGAGTGACACTTTAATCCTCTTTCAATGCATTGCTTACTGCCAACTGCAATGTGTGTGCGGCACATCTCAAACCTACAAAATTCAAATCTATCAAAAAATGTGTATGGTAAACTAAAATTATAAATAATAAAATTTGTACTTTATATTATTTTTAAATTATACAATTATTCAATCTCAATGCTGGTATTTTGAATATATATATCTTCCTTTTTTTGTGTTAGTTGTACACATTTTTTATGAATATGCTTTCTTAGGTTGAGTTGATGTAAAGTCACTAATTTTTAGTGGCGCAGTTTACTTGTTTTCAATTAATATTTTTTCAACCAATAAATAGTGATTTTTTCATTATTTACGAAAAGTTAAAACTTACTAATTATTATTTCCAAGATATAACGATTTACAAAATAAAAAATCACTGACTACAAGGAGAAAACTATTTATTGTTTGTAAAAAATCACTAGCTGAAAAAGAGAAGTGTGCCACTAAAAATAAGTAATTCTTTGCTAACCTGAGAGAGTAATTCCATTCAAAGATTTCAAGGCTATTTACTTTTAATTATCAACTTTCTTTGTCAAACTTATCAAGTATAATTTCATCGGTTAATAAATTTATATTAATTTGAGAAATTTGTTTTTCAATGAATAGTTTACTACAATTTTTTTGTAAATTTGCTTGCCTGTTATAATAGGGTTACAACAGTTTGCCTCTGTTACTTAGGTCTCAATATTTTCTAAAATTTTTTCACTCAGCTCGCTGCTTTCAGAAACTTGTGTTTCAAGTGTATCGATGTCCATGATTTCGTCGATTGATTCATTTTGAATAGATTCATCATGAGATTTTTTTCTGATCATCGACATTCTTAATACTCTCATGATTGAAAAGAACTTCTTCAGAGAGCATGGAAATAGCTTTGAGAATGTTCGCCCCACTATCTGTTGTGATTGTGTGAATTTGCTCCGATTTTATCTCAAATTTACCGCAAACTTCTCAGAGAACGGTTTTCAAGTAAGCACCTGACATAAAGGATAACGTGAAAATTGAGATCAGGAATTAGGACTGTTTCAGGAAGAATAAAAAAAAAGTTATTTTAATGTTATCATTTTATAGTAAGAAGCAACTAAAAACAAAACTTATTGTATGAAAACCATATTTATGATAACCACTTATTACTATCTTTTCATTTTTTAATATATTTTAAATAAAAGATAGACAGTTTAACTCACAGCAGAAAAGTTTATGTTTTTTTCGTGGGGATAACTTTCAAAAAAATTCATTTGAAACAGACTTCCCTTAAGCTGGCAGAGCAGTCAGCAGAATCGAAAAATTTTTTTTGCAAAATTTAAGGCGAATGAAAGGCTAATTAAATGCCCTAATTAAAAATTTAGGGCTCCATTGGTTTACCGGGAAATCAATGCGCTGCTAGCTTAAGTTTAAGCCAGTAGAACAATGCCAGAAAACGGCTTTAAACTGTTTCAATCGGAATACTTTTTACCTCTAAATTTAAGGCTATTTAAAGGCTCCAAGGAAAACATAAAATCAAAAGTCAAATAAAATATTTACTATACGATGCGAATTCACGTCCGTGTGCGTATTTGCAATACTCAATCGTCATTGAATGCATAATAAACAGGTAGACTAAAAATAAATAATTAAAAATCAATGAAAAATAAAAAATTATCAAAAATTAGATGAGCTTGCTTTCGAACGTCTTGAATAAGGGAACGAAATAAATGAGAAATTCACTATCGAAATAATTTGTTTCATGAAAATAAAAAAATATTACGAAGTTTCATTGACGTACCTCTTTTTCCATTTACTTTTCGCCTTATTACATTTTACGCTTTTACAGAATAAGTAATAGTAATAAAATAACGAGATTGTAATGCAACATGTTTTTATTTACAACCTTACAAACCTTATTCACAACTATTCGAATAGTTGCAGTTGCACATGTCGGTGAAAATTCTCTATTTAATATATACGAGTTCATCACAGAAGTAATAATCCGACGAAAATGAAAGTCACATATAACCTGTTTTTACCAACAACCTGGTGAACGTTTAGGACAATTTTTCGATTTTTGTAGTAATTTATTATTTTTTACGTTTCACGGTACAAGTTAATCATTTTTAAGCATTAATTAACTAACCCTGAGAATCTGAAACTACAGTGATTGTACTAAAAAAAATATAAACAAATAAAACAAGAAAAACAAGGACGTTTGAAGGCTAAAGCAGCATGAATTCACACTTCCAATCAGTGAACCCATCTTTTTAGAATAAATAGTTTACCAGAAGGTGTACGACTTACGCGTGAAATGTATGTGCATGATAGTTCGTTCGGATTTAAACTGTGATAACTAAAAAGACCGCTTCTATAGTAATTGTCATCTAGGCCATAAGCATGGTAATGGTCATAAAAGTACGTGCTGTCTGTTACATTTTTAGACATGATGTGCTGTTCTCCAGTTGAATCAGTTATTATCATGTGCACTATGTAAAACACGAATTGGTCGTCTGTTGGTATTACCAGCACTGAACCAGCTTTAACTACTTTTCCACGGAAAACCAAGGACTCTGCAACTTGGACTTGTTGTGAATTGTGCAGCGATGGTTGTGACTAAAAAGTATGAATTTCGGGAATATCGATGAATGCAAAAGTCTGCAAGTGTCGTGCATCGTATATATTGTTTGAAAAATGCTTCCCACGAACAATGCGATAGTTGAGACGCAACTGATCCTTTATTGCGAGAGTTTTGCAAATGTTCACTCTGCTGAGAGAAACGTAAGCTGTTACAGTTAGATCGCGATGTTTGCTTTCACATCTAATGGTAGAAAATTGCCACAATGGACCTAAACGACGCATGATATCGGGGTAATGGGGAAGAAGATGATCTTTTGGTTTCAGACAACCAGGAAATGATTCATTCAAATTCCACAGACACTCTGATATCAAGGACTCTAATTGATTGATCATCGCTGGGAACACAACTGGTGATGTAACAATATCAATGATTTCTTTTAAAAGTGTCAGAATCTTCCAGTTCACATTATCTTCAGGAACAAGATCACCGATAATAATACCAATATTGTGAATGAAACATAAGGCTTCCAATGCAGACATTTTGATATATTTTTCTTTGACTTTTTGCAACTTAATTTTTATAGGTTTCTTTCGTGACTCGTCACCGTAGTCGCATGTAATGCATAACTAATCCTACAGCGTGTTCATTCCCTCCTTCAAGTAAATCATGCATAAAATTGACACTTAAAAGACTGAGGGTCGACGCATAACAGCTTTCAAGCGCAGATGGACCAGATATGCCAGTTGATTTTGGATCATTCTTTTTAACGTGTACTTCTTGAGAGGCATAAATTCGTAAAGTGCACTATGACAGGGTAAAAATTTTACTTATATCAGATTTACTTATCAAACAAAAGCGGCACGGATAGGTCGCGGAAAAACTTCTCGAAAAACCCAATAAAATGTGAACCGACAAGTTATTGCCAATGACACCAACAAGTCGAAATTTGATTTTGCGATTTCCTGTAGTTGTTTTGACCATGATACCCTTTTGTCTAAGAATTGCAATTCTTCAACACCTCGTGATAAAATAGACTTAACGAAACAATGTTGCCGTCCGAGGATTTGTGAAGAGTGAGAAGGAAAATGTTCTCGGTTTTGGATTGAAGGTCAGGAGGCAAGCATGGTATGACAACATATACGGCACCGATTTTGCCTAAACCCTTGTGACTTCCAAGAGCATTATTTGTTTCGACGTCATCTTGATAAAATAGCAGGGGTAAAACGAGTTCACCCTCGGATGGGGCTTCGATAGACTGCCAATAATCAGACTGAATTAAGCTGTAAAAAAATAATGGAAATTGCGAATCTCAGGCACATACGATTCAACACTCTGAAGAACGCCAGGCAACTCAAAAAATTTTGTAAAAACTTTGCGCAAAGGAATAAATTGTACAGTAACCGCTTCGGATGACAGTTTCTGAGGGTTGGTCGGAACATGTTCATCCTCGGGGTCCACATCAATTTCTTCAGGTTCAATTTACACGGAGAAAAAAAATGTAGCTAGGCTCTACGAGCCGCGCAGCTGACATCCGCGGTCAGTGAAAGTTAGCAAAATTTTAGAGAACTATGGCATATCGCTGACTTAGAAAGCGCGGCTCGCGGAGCTGAGATGGGATGACATCGATCTCCTGAGTAAACTTTTTGCACAACATTATTCATCAACCGAATGGATGAAATATTGCTTTTAATATTCCTACCGAATATGAATATACTCTTAGAAATTGTACTTTTAACTAGTAATGGGTATACTCATTGGCCGATGATATGATTTTCTTATATGAAATGTTGTTCCTCCATCCGCATATTTTAGCTTTCGTATTATGTACGCGGTAAGTTCATTAAACTTTAGATATTGAATGAGTTCTTGTTATAACGATAAATATTCGTTTTGTATTTGCACATGCACACTAAAACTGATGAACTACTGTACTTTAATCTGTAAAGAATATACTGGACCTTCAGTATGCTATAATTTATGTAACAGTTATAACAAATACCATTATTATATAGTAATATACCCTATAGTTTGAAAGTCATACAGTTTTTGCTATAACGTTATTTTTAAAATGAATGATCACCCTATATCTCATTTTTCAGCTGCATTAGTATACATACAACAATAGTTTCAAGATCAATTCATTACATTCAGCAATCTTTAGTGTTATCAAGCTTTGAGCAATAGATTTTCGATGATATACGTATAAGAACCTTTTTATGAACACGGAATATGATTTTATACTTCAAACTTATATAACACAAAATTATTTTTAGTTATTTGGTAAATTAAACTAGTATAATTATAATTTGTTTACAACTGTTAGTTGTACGAACGGCGTTTATAGTGAGGTGCTTTTGCTATATACTGCTTGTTGAAATCACTCATTAATCAAAACAGTTTATAAAGTAGACCTTTAGATCAACGATGATTATTCATATGAACTTTATTCGAACGCCGTTTATACAAAATCGCTGGGCGCGAGCGCCTGTTAGCCAGTTACACTTTATACGGGTGTCGTGCACGCAAGAGAAGTTTATTCGAACGCCGTTTATACAAAATCGCTCGGCGCGAGCGCCTGTTAGTCAGCAACACTTTATACGGGTGTCGTTCGCGCAAGAGAACTTTATTCGAACGTCGTTTATACAAAATCGCTCGGCGTGAGCGCCTTTTAGTCAGCAACACTTTATACGGGTGTCGTTCGCGCAAGAGAACTTAATTCGAACGCCGTTTATACAAAATCGCTCGGCGCGAGCGCCAGTTACCCACCTACATTTCATACAGATGCCGTTCGCGCAACAGAACTTTATTCAAGCACCGTTTAATCAAAATCGCTTGTAAAAGCAGCACTTTGTGCAAACGCCATTCTTTCACAATTACTCAGCGCGGAAAATGTGAAATTGGATTATGGCATCCGAAAACGATACACTGAAAAAAAGGTTTCGCTGGTTCAGTCAAAAAATGTTCTCCTACAGCTAATCAAACTGGTTGATATGGGCAGAGCACAACTTTTGAGGTGCGACAGCACAATTTTTGCGCTAGAATTAGCTAAGAGCAACTTGCTGTCCTAGCACAAATTTCTTGGTGCCGTAGCATTTTCTTGTACTGGAATGACGGGAGTCATTGAGTGTCTCAGCCTAACGAAATGTATTTTTTGAACTAGAAATTTTTCTCGTTCTGCATTATAAAGTATTTGAGTCAATCAGACTTATGCGCTGTTGTAGCACAATAAATTAGGTAATACTGACGTAAGTTAAGAACCAGGGAAATAATTTTATGAGCAAAAATGGGTATTAGTCAAATGATTAGGACGATTATCATTAAACAACGAGGTAATTTTTATTAGTTTCATAAATGGATTACACCAATTACATCAACGTAATTATAATTCAAATAATTTTCCATCAAATTCCATATTTTAGTCCTACTCCTCCTTGGAAATTGTTCCTCACAAGAACGACTCTTTACGTTTACCCCTTTATTAGTAAATGTAGGTGATTTTTCGTACGATAACGCAGAGCCGTGGTCGACTCCGTTGAAAATCGAAAAAAATCACAGAGCCGTGGTCGGCTCCGTCGAAATAGAATAGCACAGAGCCGTGGTTGGCTCCGTTGAAAATAGAAAAAAAGCACAGAGCCGTGGGCGGCTCCTGAAAATCAAGAAAAAGCAGTGCCGTGGGCGGCTCCCGAAAATCAAGAAAAATAGAGCCGTGGTCGGCTCCCAAGAAAAGGAAGAAGAAAACCAAAAACTAGAACCGTGGTCGGCTCCTTGATTTGTTTTCGAGTGAGCTATGAGTATAATTCGTTCTAATTTTTATTCCGGAGTATTAGCTATTCTGTTTGTGGGATTTTCTGAGTTCTTTTCTTTGCGAGTGCTGAATCAATAGTGACGAAAATGACTTGAGAAAACCCTGAGGTAGGTTCTCCCTCCAGCTTTTTTCCCACTTCCATGTCATGCGCGCTGAGAATTTCCACTATTCAAAAAATCCCCACCTCGATGTCATGCGCGCTGAAAGTTTCCACTACTCTAAAATCTCCACTTCCCTCGAACCGAAATAGATCCCTCCACTATTATCCGGATCAAACATGGAAAAATCGATTTCCATTGTTACCACTACGACTACAGATATGATAGGTAAAAATAGAAAATGGGAAAATCCTAAACCAAGAAATGGAAAAATAAATTGAAATGTTAGACGTACAACAATACAACCTATAAATTTTTGAGCATGTACAATAATTTTTATCTCCTTTAGTCTTCCCGACAAGTTCGAGTAAAAAATTGGTATTGCTGGAGTGTTGAACATTTCTAACTGTTCCAGCTGAAGTTATTTGCTGAACTGTAGAAACCGTTACAAAAAATTGTTTAACACTTAACAGGTTTTTTCATTCAGAAGTAACCTCTATTATTTAAGTGATGTCTATAACATATATTAATATCAATTTTCTGAACTGGTGAAATTCCTCGCGTTGCTGGGATTTGATCTCGGGTCGCCCACGTGGAAAACTGGTACTCTGCCAGTGAGCTATCGGGTCCACTTACCAATATCTTGAAAATATTTAACTCAAGAATCTTGTACTGGATGAGCAGCAGTTTGACTTAAATTAAACATGTTGCGTTAGCTAATTATTTGTTGGCTCTAGTGAATTTGTATTGGGGATGACAGCATTGCATGTCATCTATGTTAGCTCTCCAATTATAACAACAGCCACACCAAAAAAGCAGAGCAGCTAAGAATTTGATTAATAAAGAAAATTAACAGTGGGTCAAATAACAACAAAAATTATTTAGAACATTTACGATAAATATGCTCTTCTTCCTAATTATAAGAGCTGGAGTAACTAATTACAGAGTCATTCAAACATGTTCGCACTTGCTACACCAGATTAAAAAGAAAAGGAGTACCAGCTAATATATACTTGCTGTTATTGCAAAAAACTGCCAGCCTATTTACTCTTAGCTGCCACAGCACAACCTTTTTTTTCAGTGTATTTGCAAATATTTCCACATTTCCGAAATGTTTACAATTCTATTAAGTATAGTGATGTGTTCGTCAAAGCGTCAACGGTGGGATGTTTACATGCGTCTTGTAATTGTTTCTCCTGAAATTCGCGAAAAATGAAAAAAGATATTTTCGCAAAATAACAATAAAAATCAAAAATCTGCATTCTTCTTGGATAAGTTTCTGCGCGTACACGTTTAATATTTGAATTCAGGGACACATACAGAAAAAATTACGTTTTGTAAAATTTTTCAAACATTCGAAGTTCATTATTTAATCCACTCAAAAGGCGTTTTCAGGCGAAGCTAAATAATCCGAGAGAAAGTAGTCTTGGGCTGCCTTTCCCGGATTCGCGTTCTGAGTGGCTGGAATAATGGAATTTCGAAAAATCGCATACGCATCAATTTTTCGAATTTCCGAAAATCGCGATAGGAAAATTGTCTTGGAATTTTGCAAGGAACCCCGAGTTTTTTTTGTACCACCTACTTTGCGACACCCTGTATAGTATATCAGATCATGTGGAGTGATCCTTCTGTGAAATGTTGTTAACTGGTTCTTGAGCGAAACCATAAAATTTCAATCAGAAACAGAGAGTAACTTTCAAGCTAGAATTAATGAAAATGTATTTTGAGATTCGGAAAACTTCATGTTTTTACATTTATATTAATTTAATCTGTTATGAGTTTAGAGAATGAGAAACTTGAAAATAATATTTTCAACGTATAAAAATTTTAAATGAAATAAAGCCAAAAAAAATTGAGAAGAATTTTTGAGTTACAATATGTTAAACTCAAAGTATTATCAAGTATGCTAACGTTTATTTTCGAAAGTGAAAAAATCAGAGGAATAATTTATGAATAAATGATTATTCACATTGGAACAAAACTCAAACCAAAAAATTTATCTTAGACTTGAAAAATATCTGAAAGACTGTTTTCAATTATTCAGTAGTAGACCGTCAGTTTTCAAAGTCAAAACTTGTGTTGAAAAAAGTTTTGTGAAATACTTGTGTAAAAAAATATTATTCGAAAAAATTACAAATTAAAGTTTAGAATTTAAAGAAATTGAATAAATTGAACCTTTACGTTATGGTGATTTGAGGTAGGTCCTGTTTTAAAAAAAAATACGGAGTATTCTATTTTAACACAAACAAAAATAAATATTTTTTATAATTTTGAAATACTTCTCTAAATTGAAATATTTCATTCATTATGTTTTAAATTTAACATTTAACAACTACCTTTTTGTTTCAAAAATCAAATCTACTTACAATTTTCGAAAAGCTACAAGTTCGAAATTCGCAACAATCAGGAAGAAACAAGTAAATAATCTGTAAGTAGAAGTTTAACTTCAAATATTTGAAAAATTTTACGAAACGTTATTTTTTCCGTATGTGTCCCTGAATTCAAATATTAAACGTGTACGCGCATCAACTTATCCAAGAAGAATGCAGATTTTTGATTTTTATTGTTACTTTGCGAGAATATCTTTTTTCATTTTTCGCGAATTTCAGGAGGAACAATTACAAGACGCATGTAAACATCCCACCGTTGACGCTTTGACGAACACATCACTATAATTAATAAAATTGTAAACATTTCGGAAATGTTGAAATATTTGCAAATATCATTTTCGGATGCCATAATCCAATTTCACATTTTCCGCACTGAGCAATTGTGAAAGAATGGCGTTTGCACAAAGTGCTGCTTTTACAAGCGATTTTGATTAAACGGCGCTTGAATAAAGTTCGCTTGCGCGCACGACACCCGTATAAAGTGTAGCTGTCCTACAGGCGCTTGCATAAACTTATGTTGAATAAATAGCGTTCACGCAAAAAATACATTATTATAGACGATTAGGGTGAAATGTCATTTCTTATTTGTTCTTCGCTTCACATTTATATAAATAAAAGCCTTTTTACTAAAGTGCTAATATACAGGTATGAGGTGTATACTGAAGAATATACGAAATGCAGTATACTTACCATCGTTTGTACGAACGTCATTGGCATATACCATCACACGATAATGAAGTGAGTGCGTAAAACTCGATACAATACTTTTCTTTTAAATTATAACAAGTATAATTTTTTTAGATTGTACAGTTACTCACTTCCCAAAAAGAATTGTATAAGAAGGCTTTCGAGAAATCGACACTGACCACACTTGAAATCGAAAATTCATCTACTGAGTAATATTACGTTGATTACTAAGAATGAACTTAAGAAACGTTTGTTATTATGAATTGCTTAACGAGAAAATGATACTGATATTTCGAGTATTGCCTGAATCATCAACTTCCCTTGAATAATGTAAAAGTTGTATGTTTGGCAAAAGCATACTTCACCTTAACATGCATTTCATTGTTTCATTATTTCCAACCCTAGCAAACGCGCGTTCACCAAACGTTCACCGAAAGTTGGTGAACGTTTGGTGAAAGAACGGTGAACCCAGCTGATTTCAGATGTTTGGGGTGCTTAAAAACGTGGAAAAAGCGTTACAAAGCGTATGATGATTTATTTGACGAATTTAGCAAAAGTCAGGTATACGGAAAGTTGCTTACTTTTTTCATTAAATGCAAGATTGGGATTTGTTGTATTCCGGACACATGAAACTTCAGTCGGTAAAAACTCGCACCTTTTTACCTGTTTTTACCGACTGAAGTTTTATGTGTCCGGAATACAACAAATCACAAGTTTGCATTTAATGAAAAAAGTAAGTATTCGCTTGGTTACGAAAATGTCGAATTCCTCCTCATTCTGCACAAAACAAGTAGTGTTAGGTATTTTTGTTTCTAATTTTGGAGAAAATCTGTTAAAACTAACCGCCTTCATGGCGTGCAACACTAAAGAGGATCACGTACCTCTATACGAACAATAAAAGTTTCACGGATCCATTTTTTTTCAGCCGCTTCTTCTGCCGATTCAATTTTACTTCGCTTGTTTGTTCTTTCCGGAACGCGTTTTTCGTGAGCTCTCAATGCTGCTGCTTTTAAACAAGAAGGGAGCAGCATTGTAATTGCGCATTCTTTTTTTTCTGAAATATTGAAAAGCCAGTAGAATAACATAGAAGTAATTAATACTAGAAGTCTAAGTAATTAATAAAACTAACCAGCTGAGTCTTCATCCAATATTGAAAACAAATCATCAGCTTCTTCTCCAGTCACTTTTCTCGTGCGGATGTAGCTTTCTAGAGCAGGCAGAAATAGACGCCAGTTTGCAATAGGGTCCGGGCTACTATTTGGAAATCGTGTATTGACGTCGTGATTGATCTGTGATTCGAAGATGAGAATGTGATAATTAACATGCACTCATTAAGGTTTATTCGAATTGCATAAACTATTTTTACTGCCAACAAATCACTTGTTATGATATGAGGAAATAAATCTTAACTATTTGTACAAAGAATTCATTTTATTCAAGCACAAGTTCAAAGCTTCGTTCATCTGAAAAGCAAGTGAATTCATCGAGCTGCCACGTCCCAGTGCCCTTTTTTAATGACTTATTTAGCCTGAATTTGTATGTCTCTTTCCACACCAGCAATGTTTGTTCCCATGATTCTACTTCTCCTAGCAGGATCCTAAGTTTGTCGTCGAGAGCAACTGCAAAACCAAGCAAATTGTACACTCAGTAATCATTGCTTTTAGATGCAGACCACATATAGAAAAGAAGTTTCTACATATGGGTTTTCCTTATCATGGTCACAGTTGTGAATAAGCAAAAGAAAAAAACTAATACCACGTTCTTCATCAGCCTCGTTCTTTCTTAAATCAGCAGCTTCATCGTTTCTTGTTTTCAGCAAACCCGACGCACGCAGAAGCCTACGTAAGTAGTCAATGCGATTCAGGAACTTACCACTAGCTTTATGGTGTCTTTTTTCTGCAGTTTGTATAACCTCGTAAAAAGAACGAACTTTGAAGCCAAATTCTTTGTAAAGTTCACCATCAAGTGCTGTAAGGATTGATGCGGGTACTCTGTGGGAACAATTTTTATGTTTCCTAATTGCAATTCAAATAATTTAACATTCATCATGATGTTTTGACATTATTTCTCGTCATTCACAACTGATTACAGCACTTTTGAACTGTACTTTTGTCGCAGCTAGTGACGAATATTAAGAGCTCCCTGTGATGACGTAAATACACGCGAAAGAATTTATTTTGCGCTGTCATTTTGGAAGAAAATTAATTGATATTCGGCTATGAAATGTGAATGCATAAATTGTAGCATTGCTAACTACAGAAAAAAAAAACACAACCAAGCATAAAATTCATTGTATCGAGTGTATTTTTCCCAAAAAGAGCTCATGCTTGTAGAAAAATATTGGGCGCTAGCTTACGAGAAATGTTTTAGAGGGTTTTGCACCAAGACCTTCTCACGCCTCAATACGATGGTCATATCTCTTTTAATGAGGAGTTCGGAAATACTTGTTTTAATTGCTTCGGGAACTTCGTTATTATGGGTCTCAAAAGCAGCAAGTATGAGAATTCCCTCTGTTTCAGAGGCGATATACGAACGAATATTGTCACGTTTGTGCGTATAAAAGGATTGGTGCTAAGGATCAATCCTTCAGCATCTAGAGCATAAGGCCCCAAGTTCGAGAGAAGTTGAATTTCTTGATAAATCAAAACCTTTGGATGTTGAGCCCATAATTTGCGCCAAATCTTTATTTCTCACTTGCGGAAGAACTAATAATGGACTAGTGGTACTAGCAGTGGTACAAACATCGAGAGATATATTAGTTGCTTCTGCGATTGTCAATTCAATAATAAAGTAACTGTGAACTGTGAATAAACCGTTGTGTGTACGTAATTTGAAATAAAGTGTGGGATAGAAAAGTTAGTGGTGTTTTAGTTTTAAAAATATATCACACATTTTTTTAATTCTCAAAAAATCATAAATGAAAGTAAAAAAGCAATCATTGTATACTGTACATGATATTGCAAATTGGAACTCATTTTTTATTTGATGTACTCGAATTTCAAAAGATAATTAACATTTGTTTATTTTGGAATGAAAATGTCAACACAATTAATTTTTAAGGTTGTTAGTTGTACAAATATCACACATTTTTTTTACTATTTCATGACTCATGGATAAAAGGTTAAAAGCAATTATCTTGTACTTTTTAAAATATTCTTTTAGTCTGCGATTTCCTTTATATACTCTGCATTTTTTTATATTCTTCTTATTACTTACTAAGAATTAGATCTCAACTAAATGATAAAAATAATAATAATTATTATTATTATAGTTTTTTGTAAACATTTCATTACAGTTACTTGTAAACATTTGTCGCTCCCGTTGCAATGACACGTTGTTTCCTGAATGCAATAATAAACTAAACTTAACTGAATACTGAATTGCATAAAATATAGCAAATTAAAAGTTTACTTTTGTTTAACGTATTCGATTTTCCAAAAATTAACATTTATTTACTTACAAGTAAAAATTTAATCGCATTCGAAAAGCAATAATTCGATGAATAATATATCGCGAATAAAGGCTAAAATTTCAGAGCAAAAACTACCAAACTTGAATAGTTTTTGACAAAGTTACTAAAAAGTGAAGAAAAATAGGTAAAAATAATGTTTATTGTGTTTATGCAAACCGAAACAATGTTTTTGATTATAGAAATTGCTGTTTTACGGGTTTTTCTTTTTGAATAAGTGCCGTGTATTCATTTTACTTATTGATTACTAACAAAAGAATATGAAAAAGCAATCATTTTACACTGTAAATCACATTGCAAATTATGACAGATTGAATTATAAATGCATTTAATTCCAAAAAGATTATGTACATTTCATACTGCCAAGTAAAAAATTAATAACAATTGAGAAACCTTTTCATGTCACAATAAATGTAACGATTGAAATAAAAACTAACATTTGTAGGCAAGAATTACTCAAATCAGATGTTTTTTGACATAGTTACAGGCACATAAAATATTATACATTTGCTTATTACTACATGCTTGAGTGCAACAAGGACAAAATACAAACATACGCAAAATAAGCTATGCTTTTTATCTGCAATGTTATATTTCAGTTTTTTTTTCAGGCAATAACGCACGTATTGAATCAATGTGAAGTATTATTCCATGAACATTTAACATTAATTCAATTGAGCAAATTAAATGTACTGAGGATCGTGAAATGTATGTACTGGACGAAAGCGAGAATTGCACAGGAAATACATAGATGCTTACCTCCAGTTCTGCTACTGCTTACGAAATATCCTTAGCCGCTTTCACGTTTCACACGCAACACTTCAAATAAATGCAAATAATCGAGGGTAATTAATAAAAAACAAGAAGGACAAGCGCGACGCATCTACACAAAACACGAAAACACGATCAGCTGATCGAAAGCTGCGTGTAGCTGCACGCTCATCCACGCCGAGAATCGGAGATCGGCAGAAACTGCTACTGCCAGCCACCGGAATAGTTACTGTCAGCGCCGTAACTATCGCGGTTGGATATAAGGATGCATATCGTTACCTTAATTATCGATATTCGATATTTCGATATTATCAAGTTAAAAAATATATCGTATCGAAATATCGGCCCTAAAATATCGATATCGATAATTATCGAAAATTTCAAAAATGTCTATAAAGAGAGCTCGTTAACGCATTGAATAGACAAAATGGTATATATTTATTACACAAAATCAGTTTAAAATTTTCATACAAACAGCAGATCTAAGATATTGCGAGACATTTATTGAAACCACAAGTCGTCGTCCAGACTTGCCAAAAAAAGACGTTGCTGCAAATGCTCTGGTGTCAAGCGACAACATTCATCACTCATAATTCTACCAGCTAATGAGAACATCCTTTCTGAAGGAACAGATGTTGCCAAAGACGATAAGTATATTTTTGCCAATTTGTGGAGATGTGAGAATTGGTGACCAAGGCTTTTCCAGTCTTCTAATGGACTAAAGTTTCTTGGTAACGGGTTTCGGCTAAAATAAGCCCTCATTTCCGTGCGAGCAATACTGGACAATTCGTCAGTATCATAAGAAATGGACGATATCATCGCGTCATGTGAACTCCATAAATCTTGATCGTTGATTTCGTCATCTCCGTTGGCTGAAGTTCCTGAAGTTTCCATCATTGATGAACCTGCACGGTCAGCCGCGTCTGCTTTCAACATTTTTACAATCTCGTCTTGAATGACCGTCTGAGCTTTTGACGATGCAAGTGGATCTTGAAAATGGAATTTCATGTATCTTGGGTCGAGTATGGTCGCCAAAGCACATGTCATCCTTGATTCGACGGCTCCAAATTTTCGGTGCATCTCCATAATGAGAAACTTTTTCAAATTTGAACGGATTTCAAAAAATTTTTTTGCTTCTTCATTGGCATCTTTTGTGATGAAAGAAAGCTCGGTTTTGTTTAATTTCTAGAACAAATAAATACAAAAGTAGTTATTAGTTTTACACTTTCGAAATATTTGCTCACAAAACGAAATGATTCGGAAATTCTGTACAAATATTTCTTGAAAAATATTTTTATATCCATAATGCCCGACTTTCGTTTAAACAAACTTATAGCGAATTCTTAACATATTTAATATTGCGAAATTTTCAACAATGTAAAAAACATTTTCAAAGTTGAAAGAAAGTATTATAAAATTTTTGGAATTTTGAGAATTTCAAAATTGTCATAAATTTTAGAGATTTGTATAATTTTCAACAATTCTAAAAAGTTGTATTAATAGTGATTGGAATTTTAAAAATTTTACGAATTTCTTAAACTTCAAAGAGTTATAACTATTATAATAATTCCGAACATCGTGAGATTTTTAATAATTTTTCGAAACAGTGTATAAGTTTGTACCTAGTATTTAAAACATTTTCAAAGACTAGAAAATTGAAAAAATTTGTTGAATTTCAAAAATAAAAAATTTTCGTACATTTCACAGATCTTAAAAGTCAAAAAAATTCTGAAAATTTATAATATTCATGATATTATTGAAATTTCGAAAATTTTACGAATTTCTGGAAATCTGTGTAATCATCAATTTTTTACACTTACGTCATTGATCATGCGCACAATTGGAATGACTTTACTTAAAGTCGTGTTTTTCTCAGCTGACATTTCCGTCGTGGCTTGATGAAATGGACGAAGTATGTCACGGACAAATTTCAAAGTTTGTAGTTCTAATCCTGAAAGCGTTTGGATTTCTGGGAAATCGTTTGCGGCCACAGAAATGATGTCGACCAACTCTAAAAATCGGTCACACATGTTAAAAGTTGATCCCCATCGCGTTACTACATCCATGATTAACCGAAGCATCGTCCCGGCCGTTTTTCCTTTTTCTTTTTGAAGATCCCTTAGTTTGTTAGCAAAATTATAGCGAGAATGAGAAAATCTAACAATGGCCTTGATTTTTCCCAATAGTTCAGGGATACCAGGAACGTTGGGAACTTTTTCGTTTTTCTCTTTTTTGTAGCCAAGTGCAGCTGATGGAACCAAATTGAGGGTGTGAGCGAAACAAATTATATGCTTATTTTCGCTAAAAGCATCTCTTGCTGTTTTTACAATATTCGCGGCGCCGTCTGTTACACAAACAGAAACTTGATGGGGTTTTATATTGAAAATGTCGAGAAATCCAACAACTTTCTCTGTTAAATACGCAGATGTGTGGTGTTGAGTCAAAAATTCCGCCCCCAAAACGATGGACCTGATCGCATTTTCATGCTCAAAATGAGCAGTCACACCCATGTAGCTTGCAGTTGTGTGAGTCTCCGTCCAGCAGTCCATCGTAATGCAGATCGAAGATAGGGCCGAGAATACATTTTGAAGAGCGTTCTTTTTCATTTCGTATTTCCCTTCCAACCGACTTGTTAATGTTGGACGAGATGGTGGAGTCCACAAAGGAACCACAACTTTACAAAAATGCTTAAAACCTTGGTTCACAGGCGTGGATAATGGCAGGTTGTCTTTGCACACCATGTACAAAAGTGCCTCTTCGAGTTCTGCAGCACGATGGCCACCACCTATAAAAAAATATTTCATAATTAAATTATAGACTCTTATTTTTAACAATTATGAGCAGCACTTTCGTGTTGGATTTTTCGTTTTTTAAAATTATATTGAAATAAATTATACATAATTATTAGTATATAATATGTTATATATATATATATGATTTCACAGGAATTTTAATTTTAAAATCGATCATAAATAATGTGTAAAAATTTAATTTTTTTTAATGACATTCACTTGCTGGTTAATTAATCTATCAATCAATATGTGACTTATGACTTATTATTAATAAAATGTATAAAAATTATTATTACAACGATTTTAACATAATATTTTGAAGATTTTATATTATAATTATTATTCGAAATCTCATGATTGCTATTATCATTATTACCATTAAATTAATAAATTAAAATTATTTTCAATATTTTTTTTATAGTTTTTTCATTATAAATAATTAGTATTTCTCAATTAATTAATTTTCACGCATAAGAGCACAAAAAACCTATATTGCTATTTTTATATATTTTGCAACATAATATATGGAAATTATTATTTTACTATTTTTCACCTTTATAAGATTGAGCGCTCGTGAATACAGCGTTCAAGGTCGGTTGCAGACTATTTCTAGGCAAGCTTGATGAGCTTGATGGTGGATTCTGCTCATCTGCAGATGGAAGGAGGGATATATCCGCAGATTGAATCTGATCCATCTGTCCACCAGAAATCTAACATAAAAATATATAACGCTTTATAAAAATTCTGAGTAAAAATTTCGATGAAAATAAGTAGAAATTTTTTTTTCATTGTTAACTTACAGCAGCTGAATTTTCATTTTTTTTTCAGACGATTTTGAGCTGGAGCATGGTTGGTCTGCATTTTTTTGAATTTTGTGGTGTATTTTCAAATGTGACCACAAATTCGTTGTATTCCCCGAAAATAACACAATTTCAGGACACAAATTACACTGTGCTTTTTTTTCTTTTGCATTTATTGTGAAATAAATTCTAGCTCCCTTAGGAGGAGCCATTTTTTTTCAAATATGTAATGTATACTTTTTGAGAGATGTACTGTTTGTTTTCTGTAAATAAACACTCAATATAACTGTAGCGATTTTCACTTGTTTTTTTTTCATTGGCTTGAAATATTCAAATTAAGGTGCACGCTCCCGCGCTCTTCATATCGGTTCAAATATCGCCAACGCGAATATCGATATAGTAAAATATCGACCTATTATAATATCGGCGATAAATTATCGATATTGAAAACAGAATTATCGATATGATATCGTGCATCCCTAGTTGGATACATTCCGGTGAGCGCAGTAACTATTACGGTGACGGCAGGAACAGTTCCGAAATGACAGCGCCCACCACTGCGTAACTACGGTGTGTTTTTGTATCGAGATAGTTACGGTCGGCGCGGGGATAGTTACGGTGACGACCGTAACCATTCTGGTTTACTCCTCTCCGTGTAAAAACAGTTTTTAAGGTAGTACTAGCGGGAAAGACTTTTCTTCAGAATTTCTTCAAACTTTGTAGTTTGATAAATGAATGTACTAGGAATGCACTGCCAAAATTTCTAGAAAGGTCTTGTGTCCAGTTTTCGAGATATTCGACGTCAAAGTTTCAATTTTTAACATGGCAAGTATAGGTTACGCATCAAAAAGTAAGACATTTTTTTATTTATCTTGTAGCGAGACGTAAAAAATTTTTAAATTTTCGCGCTCATTGACCTCAACATGGCGCTGCCCGTGTTGAGATCCATGAGTTGAGTTCGGTTGAGGCGGTTGATATCGATAAAATGTGTTGACGGGAAGTAGAGGGCGCCAGGAGCGTTTCCGCCTTCTCCTTCGTTCTCGTTGTCGCGTATCGGCTCGGCCATTTTTGTCAGAAGCTCCAGCGCTCGACATATCGTCGTATTTCTGGCTCCGCGCCATTGAATCCCGCAAGCACATGGTGAGTGAACTCGGGCTCATCACGTCTTTATTTTTATCGTTTGATTTTAGAATCCGTGTTTTAAGTGTCCGTTGTTTCTTGTGTGTTCTAAATAGCGGGTCGATGTATAGACTACCATTTTCCTGTCTCGTCCAGTGAGGTATTTTCTTACGGCTGTGATTCCGCCCGAGTCAAGGGCAACTTCCACGTCAAATGTTCGTGCATGACGAGTCCTCGTCCCTCACGAGTTCTTTTTGCATTCCAAGGCCGTTAGTTTGCTCTGCCTCTGGGCGCGCCGCTCACAACAAAGGGGTGATGTCCAGGAAAGGTAACCTCCGGTTACCCCAGCTCACGTCGTCGACGACGCCGATCATCAACCACCAGAGTGTCGCCCGTCAGGGCTCGGTAGTTATGCTACGCTTTTTGAGACATTTTGTTGCGGATTTCCGCCTCTACGTCCAAGTTTGAGTGATTATTTTGACGATATTTTTGGGAGAATGTCCAAACTACGTTTTCCAATTTTGAGTGATTATTTTGGCGATATTTTGGGAAAATGTCCAAACCACGTTTTCCAATTTTGAGTGATTATTTTGACGATATTTTTGGGAGAATGTCCAAACTACGTTTTCCAATTTTGAGTGATTATTTTGGCGATATTTTGGGAAAATGTCCAAACCACGTTTTCCAATTTTGAGTGATTATTTTGACGATATTTTTGGGAGAATGTCCAAACCACGTTTTCCAATTTTGAGTGATTATTTTGGCAATATTTTGGAAAAATGTCGAAACCACGTTTTCCAATTTTGAGTGATTATTTTGGCGATATTTTTGGGAGAATTTCCAAGCCACGTTTTCAGAATTTTGAGTGAATATTTTGACAATATTTTTGGGAAACTGTCCAAACCACGTTTTCCAATTTTGAGTGATTATTTTGACGATATTTTTGGGAGAATTTCCAAGCCACGTTTTCAAATGTTTGAGTGATTATTTTGACAATAAGTTTGGGGAATTGTACAAACCACGTTTTCAAATTTTCGAGTGATCATTCTGCCGATATTTTTGGGGAAATGTTTAAATCACATTTTTCTATTTTTTGGTATTAATTTCGACCATATTTTAGGGAAATGTTTAAATCACATGTTTTCATTTTTGGTATGTGGGTTAACTAATTTTTGGAGATGTTCTAACATACATTTTTTCATTTCTTGGGTTTTTATATTGACAACAGTTGTGGGGAAATGTCTACGCCACGTTTTACATTGTTGGGTAACAACTTCGACAATAATTTGCGAAACTTTTGAACTGCCTTAATTTCTTGCGACGTCTTAAAAAACTTTGAGATGATTTTGTAATTTTGTGAAGAAATGTTTTGATGATTTTATTTCAAGTTTGTGTTGTTTTCATAACAATTTCATAATTTTGGACATTGTTCAATGTTTTGAAAGGATAAAGTGAAATTTGTTTGTTTGTTTTTTTTTTTTTTTTTTTTTTTTGGTGGAATCTTCTTAATCAATTTTTGAGGAAAAGTTTACGATAAATCAACAAACAGCTTCTTTGAAAAGTCACAGATATCATTAGGTTAGCAAATATTATCAGTGAATTTTAAATTATTGGATCAAATATTTATTGATATTCATCCAATATCTTTTGAATTTCATTTTGTGCATTTCTTGTATACCTTTTTTTTGTGCGTTAGTACGTAACGGCTGAGAAAATTCTCATCCATCACATGAACTGTGCTTTAATTGTAAGGTTTCGCCAATTACATTAGAAAATTTATGTTTAAGTTTGAGTGAACATTGATTGTTTAAGGAATAGAATACCTGTCACTTTTAATCGAAACAGATAAGACAAGTTGGGAGCGATTTGTAAATCACATGCTTGTGGTCTATTTGTGTAAAAATGTTAAATATACAGTGATGAATTGCAGAAGTTGTGTGTATTTGTCGAATACCCTCCTTCCCTGGAACCATGAGATGGTAAAGTAAAAATTGAAAGTGGCGGGAAAAACTTTGAAATTTGAAATCTAAAGAAAGTAACTTCACAATCTCTAAAACCGTTCTTAAGAATTTGATGGAAAAATAATATATCGAAGGGAACATTATACCGCAGCCGTGAAAAAAAATTATTGCAATCTTGTGTTTAGAACTCGAGTAATTTACATCCGAAGTTGTACTGGGAAAACGGCCGAGTTGAAATAACACATACTTGCCGAGTGACAGTGTCAGATTTGCATCAACCCCGATGGCAGAGTGTATATCAGGGGGGTAAAACTCTCATAAGCCCAATGGTCTCCGTAATTCAGAGCTGATTCGATCGCAGTACCGCGAGTTTTGTCCCCGGGAATTACTTCACGCGGCGGGAATTTTGAAATCCGCCAATCTGATGATGATTTCTCAAACAGCTGACTCTCCCCGCTTGGCCCCGGACCCCGCTGTGACCCCGCTCGCCCATCACCGCCTGTCAGGTTAGGCTAGATTTACGGGGCCACTTTTTTTTAGAGTTTTACCCCCCCCCCCCCCTGGTGTATATTACTCGGTAAGTTGTATCGCTGCAAGTCGCTTCCGGAGGTGGTCGGCAGTGATCGGGAACGTTCGGTATATATGCTTAATCCACTAACTTCTGTAACTCATACCCCACTCCCCTCTCCGAACATCGCCAATGTATGAAAGCCAGAATTAATAAAAATGACTCCTCTTTTGAAAAATATTTATGAAAAAACTAAGTCAAGTTACAACAGCAACCTTAACAGCAATCGCGAGAGAAGGTAATGAAAAAATAAAGATACAAAAGCATTGAAATCAGTGCTGAATTAATACAGAAAAAAGAATTACACTGTTCATCAATTTTGAAATTGTAACAACAATTGTAACAACAATTGTCTTCATATATTCTCATCTTGCAGAGAAAAGAGTTAAAGCGTTGTTTTATCATAGTGGAATGCACAATACGTGGTTGAAAAATGTTATTATTACATAGTAATCGAAAAAGTTAAATTTCATAATCTCCAGAAAGGGTATGTGGTTTTTTTGATATATTTAAATCTTGCTGAGACATTATGTGAAACGCCATTATACTTGGGCGATGAAAAAAAAATACAGGGCCTTACAGTTTCACATAGAATACACACACGGTTTGAACTTGCTCAAATAAAAGTTGTGTGAAAATCTGATGGTCTTGGAAATAAAAGCAGGATTAAATTAATTCGTGGGCTGCCGTCAAGATTTTAAAAATTGTTTTTTTTTTTTTTTTTTTTTTTTGTATGAATGGAGCCAAGACCAGACTGTAGCGGTATACTCGTGTTTAGTGTATCTTTTTCACATATTACGAGAAATACAATATTTTCCTTCCCATTTGCAGACTTAGGACTGACAGTTACAGAAACTTATGAAAATCAAAGACACGTCTACATCAGCGGCTTCGATGAAGACGCAAAGACATGCCGATGATCAACTATACTGTACTGTAACTGGTATGGTTAAAAATATCGTGTTTCTCGTACTACTCCTACGTTTTATTTCTACTTGTATTTTTCACATAGTGACTGTCTATGAATTATGTGACATAAATTTTGCTATATTTTAAAACCACCCTCTACCCTTGCCTAGTGATTTTCTCTAAACGTTAACATGGGTCGTGACTTATAATCTGACTTCTGATCCCCACCCTCTTCCCCAAATTACACACACCCTCCCTTTCTTTCTTACGAGAAAAAATGAATTACCTCATCAATAAACTATAATTCCACAACAGTTATACAAGTAAATACTTAAATTTGCGGTGATAACATTTGATTTAAGAGCAGTCTTATTTTTGTTAATTAATATAATACACACAAAATAAATATCATAAAAAATACCAATAGTGTTCGATTGTCTTTAATCGTGTATTTCCTTTTTAACTGTTAAGATTTTTTATAGTCATTTCTGATGGGATATTTTTGTCTACAATCATATATATTGAGAAAAACCTTCGCACATGACTTATTTCAGTTGCACTCATTTTAATGTTAAAAATCAACGGCCAACGCCTAGTAATAATAAAGCTAAATTGATAGATATAGTAAAATAATTTACTGTGTATACAATACATACATTTTGTTACAATACATAATGTATATATGCTTTTAGTTGATTCCGACAGTTCACTTCAAGGTTGTGTTTTTTTTTTCTTTATGTATTCTCTAGTCTTAGCTTAGATTATAAACTATATATTTTGTTACCATTTAACGTATATTTTGTTGTTATATTTTGCTCACAACAAGCATTATTTCTAGAATGGTAGGAGTCGTTTCTTGTACAGCAGCCCACGAATTAATTTAATCCTGGTTTTATTTCCAAGACCATCAGATTTTCACACAACTTTTATTTGAGCAAGTTCAAACCGTGTGTGTATTCTATGTGAAACTGTAAGGCCCTGTATTTTTTTTTCATCGCCCAAGTATAATGGCGTTTCACATAATGTCTCAGCAAGATTTAAATATATCAAAAAAACCACATACCCTTTCTGGAGATTATGAAATTTAACTTTTTCGATTACTATGTAATAATAACATTTTTCAACCACGTATTGTGCATTCCACTATGATAAAACAACGCTTTAACTCTTTTCTCTGCAAGATGAGAATATATGAAGACAATTGTTGTTACAATTGTTGTTACAATTTCAAAATTGATGAACAGTGTAATTCTTTTTTCTGTATTAATTCAGCACTGATTTCAATGCTTTTGTATCTTTATTTTTTCATTACCTTCTCTCGCGATTGCTGTTAAGGTTGCTGTTGTAACTTGACTTAGTTTTTTCATAAATATTTTTCAAAAGAGGAGTCATTTTTATTAATTCTGGCTTTCATACATTGGCGATGTTCGGAGAGGGGAGTGGGGGGGGGGAGAGGATTTCATACCTTTTTTCATTTTTCGAAATTTATTGTTCGAAGAACGTCTTAAAACCTGTCATTGGAAAATGCAAGCTGTATCGTTATAATAATGTAGTTGAAAGAGAAATCGTTATATAATGATGGAGCAGTGAATTATACTTATTTTCGGCAACTGCAATAATCAAGTGCCTATCTTTCTTTTCTGTATAGAAAAAATGCTATATAATATTGATCTGTAAAGGAAGTTATGATTCATGCTATCCAAGTTTCAAATAATTACTCGAAATTGGCTTATTCCTTTATTTTTGGCGCTGTAAAAATAAAATGTACACATTTTTCCCATTTTTCGGCCATTTCGATGTCGAAACTTTTTGATTTTCAACGCATTTCCATTTTGACTTGGTGTCTGATACAAAAGATCTATAGACGCCTGTATTTGGAAGACTTCCATTGTGAAATACAGCTGCAACTACTTTAAACTGTATTTTACCTATCATTATATTTTTAGTAATCGCTGAAATAGCACATTTCATTTTTGTTATTTGGCCAGTTTCGTTAGGTTCAAAGAGTAATAATTGTATTACGATGCAATCTGAAGTGTTTATTTCTATTTTCGTTACTAAGGGTTTAGAACATTTAGGACACAGTTTGTCTGCAACTGGTTTCCAACCTAATGGTACAGTGTTATTTATGAGAGTTTGTAAAGATGTCGCTTTGCGAGTTATAGTTTGAGATAAATGTTTTACAGAAATTTTGAAAATAGAGTCAATTTTTTCGGACAAGACTTTGTATGTGCATTTTTTGCATTGCATGATCGTGATTAATGTGTATTTAACTGCATCTCTTAATGCAGCCGATTTTTCGCATAATGCACCTAAGAATATCGCTGCATCAAATTGTATGTTTTGTATAAATTCATCTCCTGCAAATTGTTTGATAAACATTGTGTCAAATATTTGTTGTTGATCTGAATAATATTTTAGAAACTTTAATAAGATTAGATTGAATAATGCACTGTAAAATAGCGTTGGCATAACCTGATAAGTTTTTAACATTTTGCAAACCACGTATGTCGAAGATTCGTTCTTCATTATTAACAGGCACTTGAGACTCTGAGCAGTGTTTTGAAATTGCCCACTTTCTATCAATAATTTTCCGATGTTTAGTCATTTTTATTTCGTAATCTTCAAGAGGTGGGTCATGAATTTTTCCGAGTCTATTGTATTCGACTATTGCTTTTTCGCAAGCGGTCACTTTGCGAGGATCGAAATTTATTAAATGGAGTCCATCGAATGTGGTAACTCGTGACAAAGCTACATAAGTTTGCCCATCGCTGAATATGTCGTTTCCAGCTTCGATAATAACACTCTTCAAACTCAAGCCTTGGCTCTTATGTATAGTCACGCCATAACTGAGACATATTGGAAACTGTTTTCTAATAACGTAAATTTTGTCCATAACTTCAAATTTAACACTCACTGGTTCTATGTCACATACCTCTTGATTTTTCAGTATTATAGTTATTTTTTCATAAAACTTGTTGTTAGGAAAAATTTATTATTGTAAATTCTCTGGATTTAGAAATAGGATTTCATTTTCATCATGTTAAATTTTACACTTTCATATTTTATCTCTAAGTAATTTACTACAATCGGCTCATTTTCTGTCTGCCTACGATTAGAAACATTCGAACTTATCATGCCACTTTACTAAATCATCATTTTTAGTGATAGTTCGTATGCTACGATTTATCTGTTCAATCCATCTGTAAAACGTACGACTATTTGTAAAATCACTTTTGCCGAATTGTAATCGAAGTAATTGTAGAAATGAATTAAGAGATAATTTTGAGGATATATAAAGGCCATGTGAATAGAGCGGGTAGCGCATTATTATAAAATAAATCCATTCACTAACATCAGAGATTCTTGAATTAACCTCTCCTAATTTGGTCTATTCACTTTTTGAAGACGCATTTTTAAAAATTTAACATTGGTGTCAGAAGTGGGATCTCCTCAACCAACCTCGCAGAAGAGCCTGTCAACGAGGAATTACATCCAAGGAACAGGACAGTTCGAGGGCCGATTCTAATCGCTAAAAACGAGAACGATCCCGTCAATCTTCAAAATGTGGAGCACCATATTCTGGTTATTTTTGTAAGTAATCGAGCATATTTTGTTATCGGACTTCCATTGTGAAAAGAAAATGGCAACTAGCAATACTACTCCCCAAAACCCCGACTCTGGAGGAACAAATTCGGAGAGTTCCCCCGTAGGAGACGAAAATGGTTCTATTAATAACATTCCAATAAATGTTCTTATCAAATTCATACCTATTTTTGATGGTTCCCGCGAGGAACTTAGCTCTTTCGTCAGTGATTGCAATCGCGCATTTAAGCTAGCTACGGCACAGCAAGCAGAATTTTTGCTTGATTTTATCCATACTCAATTACGTGGTAGAGTCAAGGCTGCTTGCACAAATCGAGAATTCTCATCTTGGGCCGAGTTACGCGAATTTCTCAAAAGCATGTATCAAGACAAGAAACATTACGCTCAAATTATCAATGAATTAACTGCTATGCAACAACTTCAACACGAGACAGTACAACAATACGCGGTTCGTCTCGAAACATGCTTGAAACGAGCGGTAAACGCCACACATCAAAATAATGATGATCCATCAGACTTGAACGGAAAATTACGTATGTTACAACAAATAGCAATGTATCGAATCGTCTATTATTCCATTCCCGAAATTTCCGCTCAATTGCGAGGTCGCGACATAAAGACTTTGAATGAGGGTATTAATTCAGCTTTGGCGGAGGAACAAATCCAACAAATGTATCGCTCCAATCCTTACAAACGCAACAATGACCGATACTGTAAAAATTGCAAAAAAAATGGACATGATACCGAATCATGCTACAAGAATAGAAGTACTAAAAATGTTCACGCGTATTCTAGCGGAAAACCTCAAGCTTCTGGATCAAATGAACTTTCCGAGAAATTTTGTCGTTATTGTAAGACTAAGGGTCACGTTATCGAAGAATGTTATAAACTTCAGAATAACAAGAAAAAACGGGAAGAAAATACGAACCATCGCGCTAGTTCAAAGGGTTCCAATTCCAAAATATTCCCTGTAGCCAGGACAGATAGCAGTAAGACTTCAATATCGTCCGACGAAGACGACAAATCAGTTTTAGCTTTGAAAGGTAGTGATAACTGCGTTAAATTTCCAAGCTCAAATTCCAAAAATGGATTTTTCAAACTGCTAATTGACACGGGAGCAGATGTTTCCATTATCAAAATTGAAAAACTGAAAAATTTCACTCTCGATAAAAGCGGTATCATTAGTATCCAGGGCGTGAACAAACAAGGGACAGATAAAACAATCGGTTCAACGAACATAAACCTTGAAAATTTCAACCACAAATTTCACGTTATTGCCGCAGAGACTAATATTCCTTACGATGGAATCATAGGTACTGATTATTTCAAATCAACAGGGACGATAATAGATTTTGAAAAGAAAACACTGAGCAATAAAATGATTCAAGTTCCAATTTTTAATTTAAGTACCACTGAAGAGGTCATTCGTCTTACTCCACGTAGCGAAACTGTTATAAAAGCAGAAGTTTTGAATCCTGAAATCAAGGAGGGTATCATACCCGAGTTAAATTTACATACAGGAGTCTACTTATCCAAAGCAATGGTTAAAGTCCAAAAAGATTCGAAAGTTTTCGTGACAATCTTGAATACTACCAATAAGGTAATGAAAATCAAAGAGATGAAACTTCAATTAGAACCGATTCCAAAAAACGCCTTTTTACTTCATTTGAGAAAAGAAACAGATAAGCCTGTAATCCAGGATAGGAAAACTAGATTGTTTGATAATCTCCGCCTCGAACATTTGAATCCCGAGGAAAAAGAACGTTTGTTAGAAACCTGTCTCGAATTTGATGACATTTTTCATTTGGAAGGAGACACCCTGTCTCACACTGATTCCGTTGTTCATGAAATAACCACATCAACTGAGGTTCCAATTGCTACAAAGAATTATAGGTTCCCTCAGATTCATAAGGAAGAAGTAAATAGACAAATGTCGAAAATGCTTGCTCAAGGAATCATTAGGCCTTCAGTTTCACCTTGGTCTTCTCCTTTGTGGGTTGTGCCCAAGAAACCGGATGCTACAGGTGAAGCAAAATGGAGGATAGTAGTCGATTATCGCAAGCTCAATAATGTCACAATCGGTGATGCCTATCCTCTTCCAAATATATCCGATATACTTGATCAGTTGAGTCATTCACAATATTTTACCACCCTCGACTTAGCTAGCGGGTTTCATCAGATTTTGAACAAACCAGAGGATCGCAGTAAAACCGCATTTAGCACACCTCTTGGTCATTATGAATTCAATAGAATGCCATTTGGGCTTAAGAATGCCCCGGCGACGTTTCAAAGACTTATGAATAACGTTTTGACCGGTTTACAAGGACTTCAATGTTTCGTATATTTAGATGATATCGTCATCTATGCCAATTCCATCAATGACCACGATGCAAAACTACGCGCCGTTTTTGAGAGGTTGCGCTCTAATAACTTGAAATTGCAACCTAGCAAGTGCGAATTCATGCGAAAAGAAGTGGCTTATCTTGGTCACATTATAACTAACGACGGTGTGAAGCCGAATCCTGAAAAGGTTCGGGTCATTGAAAATTTTGCGGCACCTTCATCCCCGAAGGAAATAAAATCTTTTCTGGGTCTCGTGGGCTACTACAGAAGGTTCATTCCAAATTTCGCTAAAATAACAAAACCGCTGACTTGCCTTTTGAAAAAAGATGTTCCTTTCATCTGGAACTACAATCAACAAGAAGCCTTCGAGAATTTAAGAACAAAATTGATTTCTGATCCAATTCTCCAGTATCCAGATTTCTCGAAAGAATTCGTTTTGACGACCGATGCTTCAAAATTCGCAATCGGTGCCGTCCTATCCCAAGGAGAAATAGGCAAGGACCTTCCGATAGCATACGCTTCGCGAACTTTGAACCAAGCTGAAACCAACTACTCAACAATTGAACGAGAATTACTCGCTATTGTTTGGGCAGTAAAACATTATCGTCCATATTTATTCGGGCGAAAATTCAAGATCGTTACTGACCATAGACCTCTCACATGGCTTTTTTCCGTCAAAGATCCAGGATCACGCCTCATAAGATGGCGTTTGAAGTTGCAAGAGTTCGATTATGATATACTTTTCAAACCTGGGCGATTAAATTCAAATGCTGATTGCTTGTCACGCTTAAATCCAGAAAAAGCTTTGGATAAAGTCCTTTTGCTCAAAGAAACTAATACGTATGAAGACTTCCACGAATTTCATCGTTCAGGCGAAAAGCCAGAAAATATCAATTTGAATGAAACTTCTGAATCCGAGGTAAAATCAAACTCGACCACTGCAAACTTCATCTCGATGGAAGTTGACGAGTATGACACAAGTGATCATATTTTTTCTGGAATGGATTCACCCGAAATTCACTCAGTTTTCAAGCACGAAAGAAAAAATAAACGTTCCTATCACTGCTTTATAAAGCAGAGACATCACGATAAAGCTTCTTATTCCGACTTCTTCTATACCTTGCAAAATCTGAGAATTCAGTTAGAAAAGAACAATGAAAAAGAAATCTTCATGTATCCGCCAGAAGATGAATTCTCCAAATTTTCTTCCGAGAAAATACGCAAAATAATAAATTATGTATTCCGGAATGTTGAAATTGAAATCAATTTAATTACAAGTTCACCTATTGAACCGAACAATGACGAAATCAAACGAATCCTACATGATTTCCACGATTCAAAGATTTCGGGACACGCTGGATTTCATAGGATGTACAACAGAATCAAAACGAAGTACAGATGGACTAATATGTCAACGGACATAAAAAATTACATTAGGGTTTGCGATGACTGCCAGAGGAACAAAACTTCGCGAAAAACGCAAAAGGTACCAATGGAATTAACATCAACGGCTTCCCAGCCATTCGAAAAATTATGCCTAGATGTTGTAGGGCCTTTGCCGATCACCGAGAATGGGTTTAGATTTATTCTCACCATGCAGGACGAATTGACTAAATATTCTTTCGCCTTCCCTATTCAGAATCATGAGTCCGAAACCGTGGCTAATAAGCTCATTGACGTTATTACTATGTTTGGGGTCCCCAAGAGTATTCTAACGGATCAGGGTACGGAGTTCAATTCTCAATTGATCAAACGACTTACGAAACTGTTCGATGTTAAGCATTTAATTACTACTGCTTATCACCCTGAGACTAACGGTGCTCTTGAAAGAAGTCATTCGACCCTGAAGGATTACCTAAGACATTACGTTAATGACAAGCAGACTGATTGGGACGAACTATTAAGATTTGCAATGTACGTCCACAATACTTCGATACACAGCGCCACAAAAATGATTCCTTACGAATTGTTGTTTGGTTATAAACCGATTTTGCCAAACAAATTGAAACAAGATCCAGAATTCAAATATACTTACGAGGACTATTTTGATCAATTGAAATACAAATTCAATAGGGCACACCAACTAGGTCGCAAAAACCTGATTGAATCAAAATTGAAATCCAAGGAAAGGTACGACGAGAAAACGGTTCCAAAAAAATTTTCAATAAATGACAAAGTATATTTGAAAAATGAAGGCCAAAAAAAGGGGCTTTCAAAGAAGTTACAGGCTGACTGGCTTGGGCCTTATAAGATTCTTGACATTCATGATAACTCAAACGCCACTATCGAAATGAGTAAGAAACGAAAGACACGGGTTCATTTCAATCGTTTGAAACTTGCCCACTTTGTTGCAGATTCGCCTGCACTCCCGAAACGCGAGGGTTTGAGGTCACGCCAATAAGAAATGCCAGCGGGATCTACTTTGAACATTTAGGACGCGTTAAATTCTATTCTGATTCATGGACAGTTCTAACGTACATTAACTTATCTATACTGGACATGGAACTGGAATTTTTATCGAGAAACTACGAGAGATCTAAACATATGTGTCAGTTATCAGATTTTGAAAGATCTGGTGTGACTAAATCGTGTAATAATATCTTGAATTTCCTCAATCAACAAATTATACGGATTCATTCACAACAATCTTCGTTGAAAATGTTAATTGCTAATAATCGCATCAAACGTGGAATTTTTAATGGACTAGGAACTGTGTGGAAATGGATAACTGGGTCTTTAGATGCTGATGACGCCGAATATTACGACAGGGTCATTAGCGAATCAGATCAAGAACATCACGACATTCAATTGTTAATGAAAGATCAGGTTCAAGTTGTCAAAAGTACCATAAGTAACTTTAATGATTCGATTTCCAAACTCAAATTGAACGAACAAATTTTTAACGGAAATATAGAGAAATTTAACCATTTCGCAAATTCAGTCGCCGATGAAATACAAACGTTAAAAACTATAACCGATTCAGAAATTCATTTAACTCAGATGACTTATCTAGCAAATCAACTCGAAAGAACTTATGAGACTTTAATAGACACAGTGTTATTCGCTAAACAGAACATCATTCATCCGTCAGTCATAACACCTACTAAACTCATGAAAGCTATTAGGGAAAATGTGCAATTGCTATCAAACGGAAAGAATTTTCCTTTCAAGTTAACTGACGAGAATGCGCCTTTATTAATCGACATTTCCGAACTGATAGTATACGGAAAAAATAATAGAGTCATTTTCGTCATAAATATCCCTATTACTCGTGATGATACATTCAACCTTTATAATATTATACCACTACCAGTTGCCCATAGGAATTTACAGACATACGTATATATAGAACCAACTACAAAATATCTTGCCATGTCCGATAACAAAGTCAATTATGCTCTATTACAAAATTTTGGTCACTGTAAAGAAATAACATTCGACGAATACCTATGTAAAAATCAAATTATATACTCCACTTTTAATAACAAGATTTGCGAGACGCTGCTAATCACCTCAACCAAGAATTCAATACCTAACATTTGTACTACGAAAATAGTAAAAGGTTCAGGCCATATTTGGCATAGACTTGTTGGAAACAATTGGATTTTTCTACTTGAAGAGCCTGAAATTCTAACTTGTACATGCCCTAACCACCCTCCTGAAGACCGGAAAATTGTAGGCACAGGAATTGTGTCCCTTCAACAAGGTTGTCAGGCTTTCGCAGAAGACGTCCAACTTATTTCTACTGGAACAATCAAGACAGAATACCACGATATCGTACCATCCTTTCCAATCCTCGAGGACGACTGCTGTAACGAAAAGAAAATCGAAAATATCATTGGAAAAATCCAACTCGACCCTGTTCAATTTACGAACATAAAAGATGACGAACTACGAGTTGCTTCACATCGTTTAGACGATCTCAACGAGAGAATTGATAGGCAAATGAACCAACCGCATTTGATTGCTCACGCAAAGTGGTATTCCATCGCCATAAGCATTATTGGAAGTTCCTTCGGACTCTATGTGGTCTACAGACTCCTGAGTTACCTTGGTTTTTTCAATTTAATGAAATTGCTATGTTATAGAAAGGAAACCGAAGACAATAGTAAAAATGCAACAGGATGTATGGTTGCAATATACAACCAATGCCACTCCAATCGAAGAAGCAAGAGTTTAAGCCGACATTTCTCTCCGCCCGATGCTATTGACGAAATCGAGGAAGAAATCCCTTATCAGTCTCATCCTGGTACTCTTACGCAAGAAAAACCGATATTGAAATATCCTGCTCGTAGGAGATCGACGTCCGTCCCAATGGATATCCTCATCAAACCAGATGTTGAGTGAAGCCAAGGTTATTTGAACCATGGCATCAATCTTCGCCGGGAGGTGTTAGGAAAAATTTATTATTGTAAATTCTCTGGATTTAGAAATAGGATTTCATTTTCATCATGTTAAATTTTACACTTTCATATTTTATCTCTAAGTAATTTACTACAATCGGCTCATTTTCTGTCTGCCTACGATTAGAAACATTCGAACTTATCATGCCACTTTACTAAATCATCATTTTTAGTGATAGTTCGTATGCTACGATTTATCTGTTCAATCCATCTGTAAAACGTACGACTATTTGTAAAATCACTTTTGCCGAATTGTAATCGAAGTAATTGTAGAAATGAATTAAGAGATAATTTTGAGGATATATAAAGGCCATGTGAATAGAGCGGGTAGCGCATTATTATAAAATAAATCCATTCACTAACATCAGAGATTCTTGAATTAACCTCTCCTAATTTGGTCTATTCACTTTTTGAAGACGCATTTTTAAAAATTTAACATTGTCATCTATTGAAGGAGTTACTGATTGAATTGTAGCGATAGTGCCATTGACAAGACCCTTTGTAACATCAATGTTCCGCCTAATCATGATTTTTGCGCCAATTTTTACCGTTATAAGTTTAGACAGCCCAGCTGTTCTTGAAACGCCTTCTTTATCAGAATTCAATACTTTCATTACTTTTGCTCTTAAATAATGAGCACATTGAAACTCGTCACGAGCATGAAGCAAGATTTCTGGGGTCGACAATTTTTCGAGCATAGCAGAATTTAGCGTGTCACATAAATTGTTCGTTGGCAACAAACATACTGTCTCAAAGGGTAATGAATTCATGTACACGCAAAGCTCGTTTAATCGTTCATTAAAGCTTGACGTATGGAATTCTATGACTCTTTTTTGTAACAGTTCAATGTCAGTTGTCAGAACCGTGCCAAAGCGTACTCGAGACAATAATTGTCTGTATGTTTCGTCATTTCTTTGTCGCATATTGATGGTTAGCACCTCATATTTAAAGAGAATCCACAAGTTAAAAGCGCTCAACGAGCCAAGATATTTATTTACTTGATCTTCAGACATTTTTACGAAACTGGGATCCTCACGAACAGGTGGAAGTTGCAGTAAATCACCGAATAAAAGTATATGTTTTCCACCAAACCAACCGTTTTCTTCTAGCGATGAATTGAATATTTCAATAAGCCGAAGATTTATGTACATCAGAGTTACATTCGATATCATGGAAACTTCATCGATAATTATTAACTCTACATTTTTGAGTTCATCTCTCAGTATTTTAATAACTGTGTCGGACAATTCTTTATACGATGGAGTTTTATCATGTTCAACTGGCAACTGAAAAAGTCTGTGAACTGTCAAGCCATTTATATTAAAAGCTGCAATACCAGTTGGAGCAGTTACAGCTGTATCTTTTTTATATTCCTCTTTTAGATGACCTCGAATCGCTTGTATCAAACGACTTTTGCCAGTTCCACCTTCTCCACTTACAAAAAGTCTTAATGGTTCTTTTTTTGCATCGACAGCTGAGCAAACTTGATCGAAAACTTTTTTTTGATCTACATTTAATCCTGCGATAATTCGTGAAAGATCTTCATCTAATTTAGCTCCTGCATCGTGAAAATCTTTCATCGCATCGCCAACTTCAACAGGGTCACAACCCAAAGAATTTTCATCTTTATCATCATTTGCAGAAGGATTTTCAATTTTCTCTAGCACCATTTCCTTAACAGCATCTATTCCGTTTTGTATATCAGTTAATTTTTCATAATACTTCATTGCGTCGTGGAGAATTGATTGAACTGCATAGAACGACTCTGCATACGAATCACAATCATTTTTTAATTCAGAAATATCTCTCCACGGTTGAAATAGTAACAGTAAGGCATAAAAGTATCTCTCTGGTTGAATTTTAGGATTGTTTCTGTAGTGATTGATGAGGTAAGGACGGTTCCTTTTTCGGAAAAATTTTTTCCCTACGGAAAAGTATTCTACTTCAGGATCGACTGGCGCTTGATTGACAATTCTGTACCATCTTGCAAAATCGTATAATGTCATTGATTGATACGTTTGTGGCCTTTGAGGATAGTAATCGTCAATGATATTAGGGCAGAAAATGTCGGTAGATTCAGGATCCAACTGTTCAATTTCGTTTTTAGATTTGACTTTACGATTTCTAATTAAATTGACGTCCAACCATAAAATGGTCGTTTTTGAATCCGTTCCATACAAGGGTATACTCAATAAACTATCAGCCGCTTCGAGAGCGCCACATTCTCTATTATTTAAAGCTTGCATCCCAATGTTCCATAACCGGCTAGTGACTGATTCACTCGATTGGATATCAGTGAACACATTGCCAGCGTAGCTTTTTTCACACTTCGTTGAGTACTTTGTACAGTACCAATTCAATATAGTGGATTTTTCTCCAACAAATTGGATGTCCATATTGCCTTCCCATGCTGTCAAAATGACTGGGTTATAATCATTTATATCTACTTCTTTTTTACTACGAGGTAGATCATACAATCGACTGTTGCTTTGTAATTTCTTTCTACCAGCAATAGATGTGATAACATCTCTCAATAATAATGTTTTAGAGACTGGTCTAGAAAATCCAAAGCGACATACAGACTTTGTTCGACCATTGTACAATTTTTTTCTTCGTAAACAGTAAGAATTGTGATGGTGTTTTTGATGAGCTACCACTCGATTATACAAGGTTGGAGAAATTTTAGGATCAGGAATCCTGCAAGTAACATATTTTGTAACAAATTTGGCGACGCTTTCATTATCGTCTATTCCTAATACTGGAGCATCTTTCACCCACAGTAGTAAATGGAAATGCTGAGTACCTCTACCTTGATATTCTCTTCTCCAAAAATGATGTGTTATTTCTCCTATTGGATGATCTTTCGAATACAAGAAATCTAGCATGGCATGAAATTTGTTATCAATAAATCTCGAAACTGAAACAGGATCCGAGGCAATCATTTGATTTGCTGACATTTTATTCATATGTGGGGTATTAACTTCACGAATGTAATCTATCAAATCCATCCATAACCATTCCGCTGGACTCAAAGTTAAGAACCAAGTGGCCGGGCCGTAATTTTCAATCATACACCGCAGGTTGCTTCTTGGAATGTTCCAATATTGCTCTGTGTTTCTTAGACGCGAGAATATTGTTTTCAATTGTCGTTCCAACAATTCTTTGGAAATGAGTTCTAAATAATTTCCTGCTGTATACTTTTCACGTGGATTACTAATATTCAGTTTCTGGTATATACCTGCTTTTATTTGCCTTATATTGTGATTGTTCAACAAATAAAAAAGGTATTGTATATCAAGTCTGTATCTTGAATCTTTGGATTTTAGCCTTGTCTTTATAAATGCTGAATCACTAAGATGTATTAGTCTTTTTTCATGTTGTCCATTGATTCCATTAGGGTACAAATATGGAAAGCATAATAGATCTAAAATGTTACACCGATTATCTAGAGGTGAATCTTGAACTTTGCACTGTTGATATAAGGTAGTTGAATTTTTATTTTCCCGTTTGTCATAAATTGGGTAGATTGTAAATTGTTCATAATAACTGTCTTCAGGATCTGCTTGAGTGACAAGTGCTGGCTCTTTTTTCAATTGTTTGTCCACATCAGCGTCTGCTTCTTCGACATTATATTCAACATCGACCAAATCTTGTAAATCGCTACGTAACGCGCTTGGATTTTTTGAAAGCTTAATTTCTTTATATAAAGGATTAATTTGTTTCAAAAGCACTAAAGCATTGTATAAGTCTGTGACGTTAAATAAATTTTCGAAGATTTTTTTGGCTTTCGTCGGAAGACTACGAACCAAAATGTATAATTCATGATTCAAATTTATCGCATCTGTTGGCTTGCAGATTTTTTTCATGCTCTCTTCTAATGGTAAAGGTAGATGGAAAGTTCTTCCTTTCACTTTTTGAATTTTATGCCTGTGTGGTAAGTTTTTTTTCTTCGATATTGTGTCCATTTGTTGAACAACTTGGAAAGCTTTTGCACGTTGAATGAAAATTCTTCCATATTCATTCAAACGTTCAATTTCTGGAGGAATCGGATCGACTTTCAAATTATTTTGAATACAAATAGGTGGCATTTTATTTTTACGAAAATGATCAAAGCAGTATTTACAAATGAAATCACTTTCGATTTTGTTGATTTCAGCAAAAGATTTAAAACTTTTCCATGATTCGGAAGCAATAACTATTTTCATTTTGCTGATGACTGTTATTTCGCGGTGATAACATAGTTTTTCACAGGAAATGCAAGGTTTTATCGGAACGTCAGTGGAACGTTTCAATAAACTTTTGAAAGCATTCTTGTTATTAGATATAATGCTGTCCTCAGCAAGATTTACCTCATGTTCATCAATTACTACATTGCAGTCCTCAAGCGCCTTATCGCGGATAGTTTTTAGATACTCAACATCGTTTTGATCAAACGCCGCATCAAGTGTACATATTAAGCGATAATTATTTATTATTCTATTAATTATCCTTTTTATAGTTCGGGCTTGTGGAAAATGTGGCGCTAAAAGCAAAACGGGCAAAAAAGTTGATTTGCAAGTCTGTGGCTCAATGTAGCACATAAACATATGACCCAAACCATTTGATATGTGTTCTCGATCACAAAGTCGTATCGCATTAACGAAATTATGAAGATTTTTCAAATTACAAGAAATCAAAGACTTCAACAATTGTTCGTATCGTAACAATACAGATGCGTCCTCAAGGCGACATTTCTCATTGCATTTCCAATATTTTCTTCCTTTATTGTCATAAAGAACAGGAAATATGTTGGTTACATAACCCACGTCGTTTACAATATACCCATCAATTACTTTCTGGGATTCAACTTCTGAAGACAGATTATATTTCTGATAAATATCGTTATTCAATTGAGAATCATATTTGAAACTTGAATCAGGTGCGAATGGTGAAATATCCATCTTCTCGTCATATTGTGCCGTTTCACTTTTGGCATAATTATGATCAGGTTCTAATGTGTTTGATTTGATATTACCCAAAGGTAGGTGATGGTGGTACGATGCTTCATAATAATATGCTTCTGAAGAAGGTAGATGTTTTGAAATCCCACATAAGGCTTCAAATTTTTCTTTAATGTTTAGGTCAGGGCAATTAGTAGTACGCGTAAGGCACGCTTTAGCTTTACTTTGTAGCATAGTCAAATCCTTTTTTATATGATAGATGTATCGATTTCTTTCTTGTCTGCACCGCGTGTAAATATTCATAGCACTCAATCGATTATTTAATCGTGATTCTGGATTAACCTCTCTATCCATCGATTTAGCAATATTTTTTATGACAGATTCCGCAGACATGCGTAAAGCTGTTGCGGATTTGAATTTAGGAAATCGATTGTTGATGGAAGTCCCATCTGTTGATGGCAAAAAACTACTGTTTTTCATATGTGATTTTCCTCGACTTAATTTATAACGTAAAACGCGCAATCCTCTGTAATTCAAATATGGTTTGCGAATTGGATAATTCAAAACAATACGACCATGACGTAGCGCAAGGTATCTGACTTTAACATTTATTTTTTCAGAATTACGTACGATATGTAATCTTTGGCTCAACTTACGGCTCCCATTTTTTTTTAACACGTGAGCTTTTATCTGTAATAAACATTTTTTCTCATTATTTCTTTGTTTATAAGTTTTAAAATTCGTGAACAATTTGTCTTTATTGGTTGCGTAGTTCATTTGACGTCGTAATATCAGACGTTTGTTTTTTGCGTAATGACGTTGTGAATCAACTTTTTGTTTCTTTGACAAAACTGTATCCTTTTGGCGGTAAGCTTTCATTTTATGCGAAATATAAACTTTATTTTTTCGGTAATATTCTTTTTTCTGTTGCGTTATGGCAGCTTTATTTTTCTGGTAGTATTTTTTCTTCGATTGTAATATTTGGATTTTTTGTTTTTGGTAATAATCTCGTGTTTGTTGCAATCTTTTTGTTTTATTCTGCACGTAATGCTGTCTATTAAGAAACTTTTTTTCCTCAGCATTTTGCACTTCATTCATTTTTTTGTGTTCTTGACAGCCAAATGATAAATGTGAATTTTCAGCTGTATTCATTATATTAACGTTTTCAATTTTACTGTCTTGACTGTTCCTTGTCTGGGTACCTAGATTATCAATTGATGGAAATGGCTGCAAATCGCGACTTTGTAAGATGTACAATAAGTGATCGCGCATTTTTGACGGATCATATCTTATTTCGTCAGGCATCATTTCGAAAGCAAGTGAAGTAGCAAACGCGATAGCGTACACGCCACAATCATTGAAATTTGGTTGCTGGTCAACTGTAGGAAAGTATATGGACGTATTATTTACAGAATGAAAAGGGAACAGCTTTTCTAGATATTCTTTATGATGTTTATGTAACTTTTTTTTATTCAAAGAATCGTATATAAATATGTTGATTGCGTCATAATAGCAACAAATCCAGTGACCCCCAGGGCAATCTGTTTTCATAAAATCGTCACTACTCATACTAAACAAAATTTGTATATGGCATTTGTTTTTATCAATTGAACGGATTAGTTCCAGTTGTTGCAAGAAAAGAGGAGATAATGGTGTATACGAAGTTTTTTCTTTCAATACATCGTTAAAAAGATTAATGTGTACATCGCTTAGCCAAGCTCCACTAGTAATTATGTGTACACTTTCATCCGATAGTTCACATCGTCCTCGTTTTCTCGATTTTGATGTTGATGTTTTTTTTCTTTTTCCCATCTGATTAAACTGATTTTTTCGAACAATTTCCGTGACATCATTTTCTCGGGCTGAATTATGAAATAAAACTTGCCCTTCTGTTCTCTGCCTTTTTAACTTTTTCAGTGTTGTGTCACATGTCACTGAAATTTGACGTTTCAACTTTTTATTGATTATATTCTCGGGTGTCATAGCAAAATTGTCATCAACTTCCAAAATTTCATCATCGAGATCATTTTCATTAATAGTAATGTTGGTAACATTATCAATTAAAGGTCGTGACGTATGAACTTGGTTAACTTTTTGATTATAATATGACTCTTGTGACAAATTTGGAATATTTGTGCACTTATCAAGCGAATCAGGAACTTCGACATGACCCAATCCATCGTCTCCTTTTGCTGACATAGATTTTTTTTGTAACTTGAATTTTTCACTTCGAGCAGGGAGATGTAGTTTTTTAGCAAAGTTGTAGTTTGGAGTCAACTTCTTGTTCAAAGTCATTGCATTGCTTGGAGTAGACAAATCTTTAGAAGTATTTTTATTTTTATACAACCTAAGATTGTCGCAAGGAACAGTCGTGCTTTTAAATACCGTTTTATTGCTTGGAGCAGGCATATTCATTTTAAGTGAAGATGTGTCGTGCAGAATATTTAAATTGTTTTTGTTTGCCTTGAATTTGTGTGTTTGGGTAGACAAATCGTGATCTTTATTGTGAGCCGGATTTTTTCTTTGTAAATAAATTACATGCTGCTGACGCTTATTTATTGCTAACGCAATGGGCAACACTTTTTGTGGTTTTTTAACCAAACAATTTTCTTGGATAAAATGTTCGAACACCAACTCGGTCAGCATAGTGTACAAGTGTGTCCGTAATTTTTCAAATTTGTAATACACTTTTTGCGGATCAATACCAAAAGCAAGTGACGTAGCGAATGCAATGGCATATGGTCCACATGAATGACTATCCTGTTGTTGCTGTACCTTTGCGAAACATACAGTCGCCTCATTGATTTCCATATGAGGGTGTAACCTTTTTAGGAAGTGAATCTGTTCCTCGTGTAAAGGTACAGATCCCAACTTTGAATCATAAATCGTAATTTTTTTCGTGTCGTAATAACTGCATGTCCAGTGTCCTGGACGATGTAAAATTTGGATATGATCTAAATCAGGTCTAACAGGTTCGATGAGGAATGGTGCATCCCTTAAATAAGTCGGTCTGATTTCGATATTCATTCTTTCATGCAGCAAGCGAGCAAAGCAGTTCATATGAACGTCTTCGAGCAAACCACCAGTTTCTGCGTGATTCATTATGATTTTTTTATCTCTTGTCGTTAAATCGGTACAAAAAAATGCTGGATCTATGTTTGTACGATTTTAAATATTAATGCGTAAAATATATGTCCAGACTAACAACTCAAGGACTCTCTACTTATTTTTGAGAGCAATGGAAAGCAATGTATTATAAGCGCAAGATTAGCCTTTTTAGCAGAAGAGGCAACTTTTATTGATGCAAGAGACCGCCTGCGTAGTACAATGGCAGTCAGTATTGGCGCAAGTGGCAGCCTGTATGGCGCAAATGGCAGCCTGTATGGTGCAAATAGCACTTGTATGGCGCAAGAGGCAGCCTGTATGGTGCAATAGCACTGTGTATGGCGCGAGTGGCAGCCTTTATGGTGCAAATAGCACTCTGTATGGCGCAAGTGGCAGCCTGTATGGCGCAAGTGGCAGCCTGTATGGTGCAAATAGCACTTGTATGGCGCAAGAGGCAGCCTGTATGGTGCAATAGCACTGTGTATGGCGCGAGTGGCAGCCTTTATGGTGCAAATAGCACTCTGTATGGCGCAAGTGGCAGCCTTTATGGTCCTAATAGCACTCTGTATGGCGCAAGTGGCAGCCTTTATGGTGCAAATAGCACTCTGTATGGCGCAAGTGGCAGCCTGTATGGCGCAAGTGGCAGCCTGTATGGCGCAAGTGGCAGCCTGTATGGTGCAAATAGCACTTGTATGGCGCAAGAGGCAGCCTTTATGGTGCTAATAGCACTCTGTATGGCGCAAGTGGCAGCCTGTATGGTGCAAATAGCACTTGTATGGCGCAAGAGGCAGCCTTTATGGTGCTAATAGCACTCTGTATGGCGCAAGTGGCAGCCTGTATGGTGCAATAGCACTCTGTATGGCGCAAGTGGCAGCCTGTATGGCGCAAATGGCAGCCTTTATGGTGCAAATAGCACTCTGTATGGCGCAAGTGGCAGCCTTTATGGTCCTAATAGCACTCTGTATGGCGCAAGTGGCAGCCTTTATGGTGCTAATAGCACTCTGTATGGCGCAAGTGGCAGCCTGTATGGCGCAAGAGGCAGCCTTGGTAGAATATGAGTGGGAAAATGTGTGATTCCTTAATTCCTTGAAACCTCCGGATTGGTGGATCTGTAAAAAAGAAATAAAAAAATTAGAGTCTTGCTTTATTGCCCGGTCAAATTTATTTCGTTTTTGATTTAAGTTGATAGCAAGAAGACTATACAAAGAGAAGTGATTCTCTATCTTTCCTTATGCAGATTACAGAGCAAGATCCCGATATACTGAGTAAGTTCTATACTCATCCGGCATCGTTTTTTACGCGCAGAACGCTGATAATTGTTCAACACGCATCTCGCTATCTTGTTTATTGTTCACACACGGAAGCACTTGCAAGATAACATAACAAAAATGAGTAAATTGAGAGGCTGAGAGTGAAAACTGAACAAGTGACAGACGAGTAGATGTCAAACATCATGTTTTCTGTCTCCAATCGTCCAGTTTTTGCTATCAGCCGCTCAATTGAAGTATGCTACAACAATATAAAATGAATGGGAATACTTGCTGTATTTCCGAGTGATCTATCAATGAAAATAAAATGGAAAAAAAGTCTTGTTTTATGTGCCAAAAGTGAGTTACGTTGAATGTGTCAACTAAAATGAATTCTACTTTTCCAGAGTATATTAAAGTATGAGCTGTAAATGCAAATCAAATGCAATATTTAATTTAACTACGGGTTAAGTTTTTTTAAATTATTCTAGCTTTAGCTCAATCGTCAAAAGAACATTCTTTAAAAACATGTTTCACAAAAAAAAAATTTATGGTCAGTTCCAAAAATGCTATCATAACCTGATAACTGTTTCAGCAATAATTTGTAGAAAAGCAACGTCTGATTTGAAAATTTTCAAAATAGTTACCGTCGTTTAGAACATTTATTGTGAAAACAATGATCAGCTATAAATTAAGCCTTATTAAAGCGAGCAATATTCAATAATACGAAACACACGCATTTTCAAAGAAAAAATGTTTTCCCATTATTAGAAAAAGTAATAAAATTAGTAGCACCTTGTTGAGAAATAACAATACAGGATGTATTACAAACTATGAAGAATGAATTAACTAATTTTTTTTCGAATTTTTTTGAATTGAAAAGTCCTTTGTCACTTTTTACAAAACTTAAAATCAAAACAGATATTCATCAAGTTCGAAATTGAACCAATAAAAGCGCTCTTTCGAGGAGTGAAGATAAAAAACACGGACCAAAATTAACCGACATTTTCTCTATATTTTTTTGAGTAAAAAAATCTTTTGCCACTTTCCAAAAAACTTAATATCAAAAAAGATACTCGAGTTTCAAATTCAACAAATCTAATTATTTAAAACTTTTACCTTAATTATCTTTTTTCGATTTTGAGTTTTGTGGACAGTGGAAAAGGACTTTTCGAAAAATGTGGCGAAAGTTTTGGTAAATTATTCTCTATAGTTTCTGATAAACCCTGTATAATAACGAAAAACAGCCTATTAATGGTATCGTAACAATAAGGTGTGCAGAAATATATTTTTGACTTTTTGTCCAAAACGAACCGACGGGACCTTTATTCCACGAGAGTCAGTTTTCTTTGTATAGTACTCATCAGTTCTGTATGATTCAAACCAATATTGCTTGAATAATAGTACGGGTGGAATGAGAGAGTATTTTTCGTTTCATATCTTTTGCAAAAAAAAATAATGCTGATATTTTTGTAAGGCGTGAACAAACATGAATTTGGCCGTGTGAAAAACATGAATACTCTTAATTCAAAGTCAATAAACTTTGATTACACTTTCGAAATTGTGAAATTTTGAAAAATCAAGCAGATCATGAAAAAGTATACTTTGAAGATAATAGCAAAATCATACAGATTATTTCAAGTGCCATAGTTTTCCAAGAACCCAATAATTTTGGAAATTTTCAAAATTTTCAGATTTTAAATAATTTCAGAAATTCGTGAGGTTTGGATGATTTTGAAAATTCTATAAGATTTAAAAAACTCGGAAATTATCAGAACTCGAAGAACTTTGGAAATTGCAGAGTTTCGAGAAAATTTCAGAAATGAACAATATTCTTATAATTCTCAAAATATCGAGAATTTCGAAAATTCTTGGCATTTTTAATGCTGCGGAATTTTCAACAATGTGAAAAATTTTCAAAGTTGAAACAGAGTATTTCAAAAATGTTATAAGTTCTTGGAAGTTTGAGAATTTCAAAACTTTCGTGAATTTTAAAAATTCGTATAATTTTTTGAAATTCTGAAAAGTTACATTAACAGTTATTAGAATTTCGGAAATTTTAGAGATTTCTCAAACTTTTCAATAGTTCAGAATTTCGATCATTGTAAGATTTTCAAAAAATTTTCAAATTTAAAAGTTTAAACCTACTATTATAAACATTTTAAATCTAGAAAAATAGAAAAATATATCAAATTTTCAAAATTCACACATTTTTGTACATTTCAGAGATCTTAAAATTCCTCAAATTTCTCAAAGTTCAAATTGTTAATGATTTTTCAACATAGAAAATTTTAAGAATTTCTCAAATCTCGAGAAAGTTGTTGATTTTGAACATTTTTAGGTTTTATGACAATATTTCAAATTTTAAAAGCTTGGAGTATTTTAAAAATATAAAGAAAGTAGAAAATTTTGATAATTTTTAGAATGTAAAAATTTATTCAATTTTCATAAACTTCAGGGATTTATAAAAGTTTTAAGAACTCTGAAATTTAAAATATTCATGATTGTTGAAATTTTTAAATAGTTGTACTAATCTTGTAATTTTTGAAAATTTTATAACTTCGAACATTTCAAGATTTTCAGTTTTGCAAATCTTAAGACTTAGGAAGTATTTTATTTTAAATTTCAAAAATTCACACATTTTTGTACATTTCAGAGATCTTGAGTCTTCAAAATTCTCAAAATTCATATTATTATTGAGTATTGAATTTTGAGTTTTCAGAATTTCCCAAACCCCAAGAAAGTTGATGATTTCAAATATTTCAGGATTTTTATAACAATCTTTCAAGTTTTCAAAGCTTGGAGTAGGTATCTCAAAAATATTAAGAATGTGCAGATAATTTTGACAACTTTTACAATTTACAATGTCAAAAATTTATCCTTGACATGAATCAAGTATGACGTTCCTTAATTATATAATTATCAATATCTTTGATCCTTGGAGCCAAATTATAGTAGTGTCTCATATTAAAAATCGCCTTTTCTTTTTCTTCATAGTATATTTCTTTCTCTTCTTACACGCTTTCGACCTCGAGATTTCGCGTCCTCATCAGGAGATTTGAAACAAAGTTTTTTTATTTAAAAAACGTGTCAATTCCCTTTTTAATCAACATATCGTTAATTGCGTGCTTCCAAATCATTATGTGTAATTCTATCAATCTGACATTATTCAACTTCAATCATTGACTATTAATCATCCACAAATATATTATGAAAAGAAAGAAAAGGCGATTTTTAATATGAAACACTACTATAATTTGACTCCAAGGATCAAAGATATTGATAATGTCAAAAAAATTTTAATTTTAATAAATTAAGAGAATTATGGAAGTTGAGAGAAACTCTGAAATTAACAATACTCATGATTATTGGAATTTTTGACAAGTTGTCCTAATTTTTTTATTTTAAGAAAGTTTATAATTTCGAATATCTTAATATTTTGTATTTTGCAATTTTTAAGACTTTGGAGTATTCTTAGCATTTCAAAAGTCTAAAAACTGATTCTTGCATTTTTTCACCGAAAAATTTTTTTCGTTAGCATAACAAATAAATTTGGGACAAATTTTTGGAGCATTTGCAATGTTAGAAGTTTCAGATTTTCTACATTTGAAAATATAATAATAAATATTATAATTATATAATATTGATCCATGTTTGAATATTTTATGTTCACTCTTAAAATTATTTTATTGCAATTTTTTTACAAGAAAAAATAGTTTGTAAGAATACGAAAAAAATGTGGAAAAAAAGTTTGAAACTTTTAGAATATTCAAATTTTCACATTTAACAGATTTGTTATTCTCAAAAAATATTTTTGTTAACATTCTGAAAAAGTTTGTGAAACAGTTTTAATTCTTTTCATATACTGAACTTTTTACATTTCCCACCTTCCTTTATCTCGATTAATTCATTTTTCCATGTTCAATTATACTTTTACTTTTTTTTCCAATTTTTGGTATTAAAAGTTTTTGATGCATACACGAAATAGATTGGATAAAACTTTTGAAGTTTCTAAAATATTGAAATTTTTATATTTTTCACATTTGTTTCTTTTTCCCTTATTTATTTTACAATTTTGCTATGTTATAATACCTTTTTTTTTCAATATTTGATTATAAAATTTATTGAAAACATACCGAATAATTTTGGAAGAAATATTATTTTGAAGGCTTTCAAAACATTGAAATTATAAGTTTCCAAATTTGTTTTCTTTGCTTTCTTCATTTTTCAAAATTGATTTTCATTATTACTTTTTTTTGTGGTTCCATTTAAAAAATTTTTTTTTTTCGCATACGAAGAAACTTTTTAAGCATTGAAATTTCCAGATTTTTCACGTTTATTATTTTTGCTTTATTTGTTTTCCTTTCTCATTTTGATAATAACTTTTCTCTTTTGATTCTTGATAATAACTTTTCTCTTTCTCTCTTTGATAATAATCTCAGTTGCGCAAAACTTTGATAATAACTTTTTGTTGCCATTTTTCCAAAAAACAATTTTCTGTTTTTATAGTAAATAAATGTAGAAGAAACTTTATAAAGGCTTGAGGAATATTGTAATTTACAGATTTTCTAAATTTGTTTGTTTTTCCTGATGCATCTTTTAATGTTGATTAAAAAAAAAGCAAACGTGGATTTGTAAAAATCTTTGTTTCTCAGAAACTGGAATCATAATTTATCATTATTTCTCGATACTTAGCATTAGAACATACTTATTTTGATACACATTTTAATTGTCAAGGTGTACACATTGAATATACAAATATAATCTCTGTAGAATTTTTTACTTAACTATTAAAACTATCAAAACGAAACCTACTTTTGCAATTACTTACGTGATCAATCTGTGTCAAAAATGATAAGCACTTCTGAAACTTATCACGTCACCAACTAAATAAAAATCTCCAAAACCACACGAAAATCGCAAAATTGTGCGAAATTGGATAGTCGTTTCGAGACGTATCCAGTTGTATCGTGAATATATATATCTATATATATTTGTTATTTGTAAACAAGCGGCACGGGACTACCACCAGTTGCCATCTTGTTTTCTCTCGTATTTGAAAATTTGAAGTTCATGATTGCTGAAGGAAGAAACTCGAATCCGCGCTCGCGAGAAGTTCTGTAAAATATATCAGCTGAGTTGACAATTCTTTTTCGGATTTTTTTTTTTTTTTATTCTATTAATCGCAACTGAGATTATTGATGCTGTGCTGTGCTGTGCTGGTGATAAAGCATGACAAGTGGTGCTGAATAAATGAAAAATATACAACAATAAATATATGATATATATTTCTATTTTCGAGTTCTTTATTTCATGCCCGTCTTTTTTATAATTCGAATCGTATTAAAAATAAATGTTTTCATTACAAATTATTCCAAATGATTTCGTCCATAATTTTAATTTGAACATCGATAGCATCGAAGTATCGATTGTTACGAACTATCGATAGTGTGCAATATGCGGAATATGCGCATTAAATTTTTTCAAGTTAAACCGCCATTAACCGCCAAAACCCCGCAAACAGTTGCGCAAAATAATAGCGAATAATGGATCATTTAAGCCAAAATGTTGGTGAAATCGATTTGGCGGAAGAGGTAATTATCATTTCTTTGATTTTAATGCATGTTTACATCAATAAGAGTTCTAAATATTGCAAAATAGTTAATGTACATGCATGCACTGTGTATTATGCACGAAATCGTTCCTTCTGAACGATTTTGGAAGTTGGAATGTGATTTAATTCAATTGCGAATAAAGGCTGTAACAAAATTGTTTTTTTTTTTTGAAAGAATTATCGAAAATATTTGACAAACGGTGCAGTAGTAGTTGCTATGGAGAAATTTAAATGTTCAAATTTCTTTGTTGCGCGCGCAGAGCATATATAAAGAACAGTGCCGTAATTACATATTTCGGAGCCCTGAATAGACAAATGAATCTTTTTGCAGTTTGGACTGTTATTTCTTTAATTTTTCATATAGCTGTTAATTTTTTTCAATGTATGAATTTTATATTCTGTTTTCATTCTTTATCCGAAATACGAATTTTTCATTTTTTCAATTTAGAAGTATCAATTGTTCAACTTCTGGACTTCGTAAAATTTGAATTTTAACTTCAATAAAGAGATTCGTATAAATAATGAAACAAAAAAAAAAACAATTAAAAAATGAGGAGCGGGTAATATTTTTATCATTTTGAAATTCATAATTTTTCTCGAACTTAAAATTTTCATCAAGAAATATTTCCGTTTACTGGAATGTTTTGATTTCAAAAATATTTTGAATATAACAATGGATTAGAAATATCAATATAAAAAGTCCTAGTGCCAAAATATTGAAAAATAAAGAAAAAATTTTTTTCAGTTAGGTAATTGTGTACGAAATATCATAAAATTTGAAAAATTATCGTTATTGAGTGTTTTAAACTAAAACATTTAATCAAAAACAAAAAATGATTATCAATACATTTCTTTCTTATTGAGTAGATGCTGCTGGATGACATTGAGCCGCATCAAGCAAATTTACAAATAAAAAAACTGCAGACTCATATGGACAAACAAATCGAAGAAATGAAAAAGCAGCAGCTGTTGCATGAGCAGCGGACGAATGAGCTGCTTAGATTTATTGAAGTCCAGCAACAGCAGATGCAGGAGCAGCGGCGGCAGATGGAGCAGCAGCAACGGCTGATGCAGCAACAGCAACATGATCAACAGCAGCAACAGTAACAAGAAGATCAACAGGAACAAGAAGATGAACAGCAGCCACAAGAAGAGGAACAACAAAATAATGTACAGCGACAACAACACTTCACCCCAAATCGCAACGAATTTGTTTACAGGCGAAACAGAGCGGGGTGGAGAGTTGCTGAGCAGCGATTCATGGGGATGATGCGGCGTTACTGTCAAAATACAGCAAATAGAAGAGGTCGAGGGGGACAAACAAGAGGTGGTGGAAGAGGAGGAGGAAATTAAATTATTCGATTATTAGTTTTTGATTATAAATATATTTATTATTAAATTATTGATTTTTATGTACATGCCTGAAGTTCCAAACGTTTAACATTAAATGAAAAAAATTTATAAGTTAACATGTAAGAGACGAAAAATTTCTAGCTGCTTTAAAACATTTTTTTATTTCAAGAACAAACTCAATGCGTCTTAAAAAAATATTTGTTACGCTTCTCTTCATGATGAAATATAAAAAAGTTATATTTTTCTTTCCTAATTCTTTAATTTCAATTTTTATCATTTTTTTATTAATTTTTTTCATTTTTATTTCATTTTAAACGTTTGGAATGTCAGGTACATATTAATGTGAATATATAATCAATCAAATTTTTCATTAATTCATTATAAATTTTTCAATTTGAATATACATCAGCCTAATCAATTTATTATTTATACTTTTGATTTTTTATGTACTAATAATGTAATATAATCTACTTACTTTTTGAAATATAATCATTATCTATAAGTACAAGACGAAGTTTCTTTCCTTCTTTTTCATTCTACAGAATCTACAATTTTTAAAAATGTTATAATCTCGCTTACATTTTATTTACTTATTTCTGTGAATTGTGGTTAAATTCGAAAAAGGATCCATTGAAAAACATTGTTTTTGACCAAAAAGAAGACAAATGAATCCCTAAAATTGTTGAATGTTTATATTAGTATATTTATTACCACACCTGAAAATGAAAGCAAAAAAGAGAACTTGCATTGATTACCTGAAGGTTCAAATTTTGCGTCATGCTTGAAAATGAAAGGTTGAGATAAAAAACACATATCATTTATAATTAAAAATTTTTTTTCTTATTTCAAAAATGAGTAAATAATTTTGGAATCAGATTCACGAAAAAAAAAAAATGTTAGGAATTCTTGATTGATAATTTTTTTAAGCAACAAATATTATGAAATACAGAATACAGTCAAACTTACATGTTTACTAAAAGTTTAAATTTTGAATATGCGTTTCATTGAAATTGAAATATGAGTACAGAAAAAGCCTTTTAAAAACTTAAGCAAAAAAATGTACGAATACAAACACACATTTAAACTTTTTGCACTTGGGGGATGAGCAGCATTTTCCTGGTCATCAATAGCATTGGGCACAGCTGATTTTATTGCCGGAGATGCTTTCACAGCGGGTTAATTTTATAACATATATGTGCTCATCTTTTTTCTCCTCATGTTTCCCTACAACTACAATATTATTATCAATAACCTGAAATGCAAAAATATTAGATATAGGTAAATATTTGGCTCACCGCTAAATTTATAATTTTTGAGTTCTTTTTTTTGTATGTTAAATGATTTCACTCTAAAAAATAAAGTCAAGTTAAGAATTAAAATAAATTCTATTTTTTTTTCAATTTTGAAAACCCATTGTTCGATTTAAAATTCCAAAGTTGTTGTTCATATTTTTTAAGTATGGTTTTTTCGTTAGGTTGTATGATAGTTGAATTTCATACTTATTGAATTGAAGCTTTAAAAATAAGAATGCAGTGTATGGCAAAATTGAAAATTTTATCTTCTAGTTTCTAATTAGCGTTAAAAATAACTGATTTTATATAGAATGAGTACATAAACACAAATAGTAGGTTTGTCTGAAAAATTTTAATTCATTATTGGGAATCATTTGAATTGATGTAAATTCATCTTCAAATACATAAATTCGACATGAGAGAAAATCAAATTTGCACACTTTATTGTAATAATTTTGTCTATCCTTATTCAAAAATTCCAAAATCTTCTCACTCCAATCTTTTTTTTAAAGAAACCAAAATTTATCTATCTGGTTTTTCTGCAAAAAAATCATAAAATTCAATTTCAAATAACTGTCACCGCTTCAGTAATGTATTACAGACTATGAAGGATGATTTGCCTGATTGATTTTTCAAATTTTTTTCAATTTGAAAGTCCTTTGTCACTTTTTACAAACTCAAAATCAAAACAGATATTCGAGTTCAAAATTTAACCAATAAAAACGCTCTTTAGAGGAGTGAGGATGAAAAACACCGAACAAAATTAACCAAAAATTTCTCTATATTTTCTTGAGTCAAAAAGTCCTTTGCTACTTTCCAAGAAACTTAATACAAAAAAAAATACTCGATTTATAAATTCAACAAATCTAATTCCGAAAACTTTTCAATAGCTTATATTTTCGATCATTGTAAGATTTTCAAAAAATTTTCGAATTGAAATGTTTGAACCTATATTTTAAACATTTTCAGTCTAGAAAGTTAAAAAAATATCGAATTTTGAAGATTCACACATTTTCGTACATTACAGAGATCTTCAAATTCCTCAAAATTCTCAAAGTTCAAATTTTTATTGATTTTTCAACTTTGAAAATTTTAAGAATTCTCAAACCTCGAGAGAATAGTTGATTTCGAACATTTTAAGATTTTTATGCAAATTATTAAAATTTTAAAAGCTTAGAGTATCTTAAAAATATTGAGAAAGTCTGAAAAATGTTTTCAATTTTCATAAATTTCAGGGATTTATAAGTTTTGAGTACTCTGAAAAATTTTCAATATTTATGATCCTTTCACTTGTCATACTTTTTCAGGATGCGACTATTATTAAAACTATAAAAACGAAACTTATTTTCGCAGTTACTTACGTGATAAATCTAGACCAAAAATGAGAAGCACTTTTGAAACTTATCACGTTAGAACACTTATCACGTCACCAACTGAATGAAAATCACCGGCAAGATTTCAGTTCCTGTGGCCCAACAATAACAAAACAAAACAAAACAACGCGAAAATCGCCAAATTGTGCGAAATTGGATAGTCTTCTCGAGACGTATCCATCCAGTTGTATCGTAATTTGTTATTTGTAAACAAGCGGTATGGCACCGGTGGCCATCTTGTTTTCTCTCGTATTTGACGTTTTTGATGTGGCACTGGCTGGTAGCGCGCCAGTGGCGCTGCCACGCGGCGAAAATCGGCAATACCAAAATGCTGAAGGAAGAAAACGCGCTCGCGAGAAGTTCTGTATATATACTCTCAGTTGAGGTGACATTTTTTTTCATGTTTTTTTTTTTTTTTTTTTTTTTTATTAATTCTATTAATCTCAACTGAGATTATTGATCTGCCAAACTTGAAAACCGAGTAAAATCGACTCGGCCCGAGGGGTTACTGCAACTCGGAAATGTTTACTCGGTTAAAATAGTCGCATCGACTCTACAGTATGAGTAAAAGCGACCCCTACAAGGATACTCGGCTAGCTGCGTAAAAGATACTCGGCCGCCGAGTATCAACAATTTGGTTCCGAGTAAAATCAACTCTGCTGTTCTCCCAGTGTGGAAGTTTTTCACTTTTTGACAACACCAAATAATGAACGCGGCAACGCTGTACGCGCGACAGATATATATATGACGGGCGAGCAGACTACAGCTGGCGCGAAACCGCATACTCGTTCTCAAGTTTTTGATTTCACCAAAAATCCCTACTCGTTACCTAGTAAAATCAAAGATTGATCATTTGTTGTGTACATAAACTTTGATCAATAATTTGTTAATATTAACTAGTACGTATGATATTTATACCTATACAATAAAAAAATATGATTGAATTTGGGTATTTAAGAGATAACATTAATTATATAACACAAAAGAAAAAAATTAATAATATTGTAATGAAATTTTACATAATTTATTAATAAAAAAACGTGATTTCAGTTGTAAATATGCCAATTTAGGCAGTTCTTCGTTAAATTGTACTTAGTCAGCCATTAATATTTGAGCATTTATTATGGAAAATAATTGTAAAAAAAAATAAAAAGTGAAGTATTCTACTGAGTATTTTTCGTCGCATGTTTTGTTTACATTTTTAAAAAATACAACATACTACAGAGTATAATGCTGTTGATAACAAGTAATGTTTATTTTACACTTTTCTATTATTCGAAAATATAAAACTTACTGTTATGTACTATAAAATGCGACACTTAACAATTAATAACAAAAAAATGCACAGTAAATCTACTCTTTGGAAACTTAATTTGAATACTTTGGAGAACTTGAAATTATATTTTATAGAACACATCATTTAATAAGTAAAAATAAAGTAATCCAAATTAAATCTAGTCTTTGTATATTTTGGATACTGTGGAGAACTTACAATTATATATCAATAAATTTTTCAAGATTTTACAACGGTAGAACAATTTTTGAAATGTGCAAGAATTGTGTCCAATAGTTTTCCCAATTTGATAATCCTATTTCTTTTATCTTCCCTCCACAACAAAGCAACAATTGCACTTTCACCACCATTCTGATACATAATCCTAAGCTTATCGTAAGAAATATCGGTCTTTGCAAGTCTTTCTATCATTTGGTTGGAAATTTTTGTCCGATCAATGGTCGAAAAGTATTTTTTAGAACTTTGGCTTGCTGCGAATTTTGATCCATAATTAATACATCGATTACGATTGTTTACGAAATAATACGATTTTGATATATCGTGAATATCCGTAGTCTCAGTAGACATTTTGAGGAACTCAAATTGACGATACATAGCATGTCTAGGAGATCTGATGTCATTATTTGTACTGAATCAGTTAGAATTATATTCAAAAAGGAATTTGAAATAGAGAATTATAAAATATTTTGTAAAAATAGTGACAGTAACAGAAATGAAGGTACTGTTATTTACATTTCTAAAACATGTAACTATGAGGTATCAGGCGTTACTATAGGAGAGATATAAGCTTTCAATATACAGATCATAGTTGGAGAGATTATATTGTTAATAACAGCTTTCTATAGGCCTCACACAGTTGATAAGAATCAATTTGTAAAGAATTTAGCTACTTTTTTAGATAAGTACAAAGACTACAGAAATCACTTCATTATAGGGGACATGAATTTGGATATTACAAGAACTACCACACTTATTTATAAATATATGAATAACTATCATCAAAAGGGCTACCTATCATTCATAAATGATTATACGCGGGTTTATTAATATTATAAATTAAAATCCAGAATCATCCAAAATACTGAAAGGTATTTTTTTTTAACATTAATAGTCACCAATTCTACACAGCTGTCGTAAAATTCTTCTTTGGTGAAATTTATCTTAATATATGGTAATGCATTTCGTTAATTTTCGGTTGAGCTTGTGTACTAGTGCACGACTTTTCATTTGTGCTTTCATTGAAAATTTTTTTTTGAAAGTTGTGCGTGGTAATCAGATGTCTTTGCAAGTTAGTTCCATGCTTACCGTAAGGATAAGAAAAATTAACAACGATAAATAGTAAAATCACGCTGATACCTCAAAATCTTAGGTGTTTGTACGACAAAAAATTAAAAAACGTCTAAACTCTGTTCAACGAGAAGTAGGTATTCCCACTCCTCGTTGTACGCACTCACTAACTTGGCGGGGGCCAGTAGGGGCTGACGAGCGAAGGGCATCCAGGAGCGTATACACGAATGTGGTGCTAACGGGGTACGGACGCACGGGTAAACGAACGTGCACGACTCACTGCACGCTTCTGCGTCCCATCCCACAGAAGTGGAGAAAGGGAACGGTTGGGCGGAGAACTGCGCAGCGCGGACGAAAAAAAATACCTACTTCTCGTTGGACAGAGTTAAGAATTGAATCTTCACGAAAATAGAACTTGGAAATCTACAATTTTTTCCCACTATTCTTCAAACTAAGTTCAATAAAATAGTATTTTTCTTAACGAGTGCAGAATGAGCTTGTTTGGTTAGGTTAGGTTAGGATTATCATAATTCTGTATCTTCACTCGCCTTCGGCTCGTCTTGCAAACTTCACATTCGCTAAAAAAGCCTTCTGCACAAGTTAAGGACTATATTTTTTCCAACTAAGTGGAGGAAATGCGATTTTCGACGAATCAAATCGTGGAGAAAAACGCATTTTCTTCACTTGTTGGGAAAAAACCTTTTTCAACATTTGACTCTATTACTCAACATTTTTTCTTATCAATTCTGAGTATCTCAAGATCTAGATATGAAGAAAACTTAAAATTTATTCAAATCTATGTATCACTCGATAAGTGACATCTTCAGAACGAAAACATACCAAAGCCAATGTATTTAAAATAACTGTTAAAATGACTTGGAAGACATTCTCTTTTCGTCCTCCTTTCCCTATATACATTTTCGTTCTACGCGTCTTTCTCACACTACAGTGGGTTCCAAGTCGTCTTAATGCGTTTTTGTTCTGAGCGTAGAAATAATGTCCAAAATGTCGCAAGATTTTTGTTCAATGAATAAAATACCCCGAAATTTTTGCAAAATAAGACAAAAAATCAACTTTTTAGAAATTCTATAATTTCTGAACTACCAGCAAAAATCTCAACATTTTTTTTATATCGCAAAATAGATCAAATTCAAGTAGTCATTTGTTTTTTCGCAGTTTTTTTAAAGTTAGCCATTTTAGAATGCATTTAGAGAAATCGTATTTCATGAAAATCACTCCAAAATTAAAATTTTTTTTTGTTTTTAAACCCGATGCTCTAATTTTGAGACACGATTTGATTATTTTAGGAAGTTAAAAAAACATCTCGATTTGGAACTGCATTTTTGAACTTGGTATCACGAAACTTTTTCTGAATAAAACTCGAAAAAAAATGTTCCTTTTGATCAAAATAAAACCTCAACTGTCCGTACAAACACTGGAAACTAATTTTTCAACCAACGATCTTTGTTACCACTGTTCATTTATTTTTTCACTAACCTTTATGGTTTCCTTGTATATTTTGCATTCCGGAAAATCTTGAGTCCCATTGTATGAGAAATGTTCGTGGGCCTTATTAGTCGATTTTTGACCCATTTTAGTCACAAATTTTTCTTAAACATTCATCGAAAACTTTATTTCTTAAAGTAAAAATAGTCGGACACAACCTGTAACGAAAAAAACGAGATCTATGTATCTCAGATACTTGTCGTGCCGCGACGTGACCACAGGAACAGATACGAAATACATATATTTAACAATATTAAACGCCTTCAATTGTTTCAAAACGCTGGAGACTCGGGAGCACTTGGTAGTCCCAAGATGTTCGATTTTTCCCCTATTTATATCGAAAGTCCAAAACAATTCAAAAACGGCAAAATAATTACTAATAAACTGCTGCGGAACCGAAAAATGCGTGTAAAAATCGAAAAAAAATTTTTCGGTTTGGGTTTCGATTTTGGTTCTGTGAAAAATCTCAATAACGGTTTCGTTACGGTTTCGGTCCCACTTGAATTGAATCGGTTTCGGTTTCGGTTTCGGCGGTCCCTGGTTACTAGGATTTTGTAAGGATTGCTGCGATTCATATTTCAAAATTCTTCATATGCATGATTTTAAAAAACCTTTTTATCATTTGGAGCCAATTTTGTTAATATTCTGCAAAATTCAGTTAAAAAATATGAAGAAATTTTTTTTTAAATATAATTTTTTCTTTTTTCTTTTTCTACCTTTCAACAACATTTGTTTTTCTCATTGTATCAGATGATATATGTTGATATCATAGCTGGTGGTAGTCAACTAGAGGCAAGGGTTCACCAGCGAGTTGCTAAGCTCTTGGCTCTTAGACCGCCAAGCTATATTAACATAAACTATCCAAAACGTGACGTCATCGAAAAAGTTTTTTCCGTTTCCTACTTCTATTTAAGCTTCATTCCGTTAACCATTTATATATTTGAGATTCCGAATTCATAAGGAATCCAAATCCAACATTTATTTATTGTAAACTAGCATTTTTATGTGAATAAACTTTGTGAATAAAATTTCTTCGCCAGAATTTTTATGTCACGATGGAAGTGTGTTCTCATTTTATCAGCCGTCGGTAAAAATTACAACTTCCGTTTGTAAGGTTAAAGTAACACACTGACTGAACGCATCTGTGTTTTGACAGTTTGGCAACTTTGTTGTTTTGAAGGCAAACTTTGTCCTGATACGGAAAAAATCACGAATATTCATATACTTGTGCGTGGCTTCCCAAACAATAAAACAAAAACTTTGTGGAAAAAAAGAGTAATTATTCACAAAGTCTTCGCTGCTCTTGTAAAGTTTAAAAGCATGAATACCGAGCGAGTTTAAAAATACACTGGAGTTCCAAGCGAAGAGCTTCCTAGCGAAGAGCAATTTCTCGGAATTTGCTTGCCCGTGCTCGTCTCGAGAGCGAGAGAGCAGTGCCGACGCTAGCACATATGCATGTTTGGTTGCCAACAAGGCGCTCCCCGAGCGCTGTAAACTTGATGTCCGGCACTGACTTGAAAGAGCCTGTCGGAGCGGGACCGAGTTAATAGCATCCCCGCGGGGCTTGCTCTTAGCGTAGAACTTCTTGTTAATGCCAGTGATTTATTGAATAATTTTAACTTGGAATTCTTACAATATTCTATTGAAAATTAACATGCTCTGTTCCCTGATTTATTTCACATTGGAAAACATGGTATGACTGATGAAACATATGATTATTGAAAAAATAAAAAATATCTTTTAAATAGAGGAGTTAAATGAAACATAATGATGAAAAAAAATTGAAAAATTAACTGCACTCTGATGAAAGTGCCGAAAAAATTTCTAAAATGTTCAAAACAATTTTTATATGTATCACAATATAAAGATTAGATTTTTAACAATTATAGGAGAAATATATGTATATGATCATTGAAAAAATAAAATGTTTGCTAAACAAAAGGAATTAACTAAAACATGATAATAATAAAAAGGAAATGTCTATTTGCACACGTAAAGCCACACGTTTCGGGGTTTTTCACGCATGCTCGGTTGTGCTCGGCAGCTTGTCACATGCTCACGTGTGAATACTAATCGTCCACACGTAAATACTCAACGTACGCACGTAAACACCTTACGTCAAAGAATTCATAGCACTATGAATGAATTTTAAATTTACTTTTGTATATATAGTCAGTGGTGAAAGATTCACATTCAATTTTTGAAAAACTGTTTGTAAAATATTCTATCAGAAGATAAATGTATTAAAATGATTGTCAGGGATCTCGAGGTCATTTTTGATGCTCGTCTGACATTTTCTTATCATATTGATCACATTGTGAACAAGGCTTCAAGACAGCTTGGGCTGCTGATGAGATACTCTGGTTCCTTCTCCAGACCCTCATCACTCCTGCTGCTTTATAAGATGCTTGTGAGGCCACATTTGGAATATGCTTCTCAGGTGTGGAATCCTTCGTCCGGTTATCGCATAATGAACATTGAATGGATACAACATAGATTTCTGAGATTCTACATGTTTCGCTTAGGAGCTGCGATGTTACTTGATTCGCATGATTATTCAGGGGCATTATTGTCATCCGGACTAGGTACGCTGAGATTTCGCCGGGATGTGACGGACTTGATGCTATACTTTGACCTTATTAGGGATCGTGTAGATTGCCTATTTTTGCTGGAGAGAATTGGACTTTCATGCGGCAGGGTCACATCTCGGTGTCAGTCTCTATTTTTAATCCCATTTACCCGTACTGGCCTGAGGCAGTCAGACACTTTCGGGAGGATAAGTCGTTTGGCCAACATTGTGGCACGTGGTGTTGACATATTTTCAGATAGCCGTCTGTCATTTATTAGGCGGGTCAGGGTGGTTTTGAAGTCGTGAGATGATATTTGAGGTTCGCGTACACTTTTTTTTTTTCTCCCACATAAACGTTGATATTGTATATCTGGGGTTATGAGTATGAGTTTTTTTTCTTTTTTTATTGTAATAGTTTTTTTTTCTTCGTGCGACAATGAGCGCTGTTACGGAATATGTATTATACTAGAAAGGGCTTGTCCCGTGTGAGTTTGGAAATAAATAAATAAAAATGATGTTGCAGGATTATTTGAAAAATTTATTTTTAAATTTTACAAATTTCAAGTCAGATAAAAAATTTCAATGAGAAATAATAAATCATGATCAAATGATTATTAATTTTTTGAAAGTCAACTATAATGTTCAGTTTCACATCTTACATAAGTACAATTTTTTTTAAATGACTACTTTTATATAAATTTTATATTTCAAGGTTTTTTTTTCATAACAATAACACTAAACTTCAATCAATTTTTTTTTATTTATAATACTTCAGTTTACAAATCCCGATTTGACACTTCGACACTTTTTTTCCCACCTCATATTTCTCACTTTGACTAAACAATTTTCACTTGCCACCTTTTTCACTACACACGCGATCTTTACCCTCGTTCCTTTTATTCATAAGCGATTATTAAATTGCAAACTTAACCCGAACGTCGCGAACTTCGAATACTTCGAATGTAAATAATAAATACAATTGTGAGTTGGCCGCAATCGTCTGACATATTGGCTTACCTGTGTGGAGTCAGAATCGTAGGGGCGTCAACGCAATAATTAAAAAGACCGTTTGGCACTAAAACCTTACGTTTATTTTATTACAAAAATAGCCACTGTACTTGAAATAAAAACTCTACGCAAATTCGCTTATGATTGGAGTAGTCGTGTTCCGTGCGCGATTGACGACCGTCTGATTCGTTTTCTTAAATCTGCCTTTTTTAAAAACGTCGGCCATTTTGCGCGATGTCGAGCAGCCAATCCGAGACCAGGCCGCTTTCATTGGTCGCTTGCGGGTTGGGTTAGGTTTGTTCGTCTAGGGTCCCGGGATTGCTTGTGACGCGCGTCGCCACACCTGTACATGTAAGGTATTAACGTGCTCACGTTCGGTATTTACGTGTGGATAATTAGTATTCACCAAGAAGGCTAGATACTAAGGAGATATAACTCCCAGCAGGGGGTCGGTCCAAAATCCGTTTCCCGATTTCCAGGAATCAAGTGGTGACACGCGTGCGCGTCTCGCTGCTTTGCCGCGATCCCAGATTCCCAGCCAACGCCAACATCGAGATCAAAACCACGTGACAAGTGGCACATGCGTAGTACAGCGTTTTACTTCGCATCGAGGATACGGCTTTAGGCCCTCTCGATTCTTTTGTTTAGCCCGCCAGTTATATCTCCTTAGTTTCTAGCCTTCTTGGTATCCACACGTGAGCAAGTGACAAGTTGCCGAGCACAGCCGAGCATGCCCGAAAAACCCCGAAACGTGTGGCTTTACATGTGCACGTACGTGCACATATTTCACGTGAGTGCAAATAGACACTTCTTAATAAAAATATTAACTGCACTTTGATAATAATGCTGAAAAAATTTCTGAAAGACCATAACAAATTTTATGTGTACATTACGATATAAAAAAATGTATTGTTAAAAATTAGAGCAAAGAAGTTTCAAAATGTAAAAACAAAAAATCTATCACTACTTTTGTAATTGACAATTAATTTAAGATGAGTTGAGATGTTTAATGATGTAGCCAGCTTACCAAAAAATATCCATATCCCCCAAAAAAACATTTTCAATGTAAAATTTGGAGGTGAGAGTTCTAGTCTGAAAAAATTACGAAAAAAAAAAACAAATCTTTCGCATGCTTTCCATGAGGTATAATGATTTATGTTACAAGGTTATACATGTAAATGTTTCTTATGCAGGTTTTATTCATTATTTTATTCATTGAAATTACAACAGGATCATAAGTATCATTACACTTTTAGTAAATCTGGACTTGAGCCTTTCCAGTCACTCACCTGTCCGGTTTTTCTGACAAATCATTATATATTTACAAACTTTGAATTACTAATGTTTCTTAATAATTTTTCTAATATTGTCAAAACAAATAACTGTTATTCTGAAGTTAAGGGAGTCATGAGGTGTTATACATAATAGATTTAATTTGAAATTCATAGCAATGAAATAGTACATTTTCCATGGTGCATACAATTTTTTGTATCATAGCGGTCTAAAAAACCGATTTTTGACCGCGAAGCGGGCGAAGTGGTGGCTTCTGGAATAATTAGGACTCATGCAAAATCTTTATTACAAACATTACAATGAGCTGCTACTGCAAGTCATAAAGCTGGGTAGGTGAGTGACTGGAAAGGCTCAAGTCCAGATTTACTAAAAATGAAATGATACGTATGATCCTGTTGTAATTTCAATGAGTAAAACCTGCATAAGAAACGTTTTCATGTATAATCTTGTTACATAAATCATTATGATGATATCATTATACATTGTGTGTCTCTTGAAACTGGGCACTAGATTTGGCGTTAAAATGGGTTGGTACACTTGGATCTAGTGGATACCTATGGATATCTGCGAACACATGTGTACCAATTCATTTTAACACTAAATCTAGTGTCCAGTTTCAAGAGACACACGGTATTTAAAATCATCAATGATTTGCCTTCACGGAGACATGTAAAAGATTTGGTTTTTTTTTTTAGTAATTTTTTCAGACTTGAGCTCTCACTCCGAATTTTATGTTAAAATGTTTTTTTGGGGGTAGGTCATAATAAAATTGTTTCACTTTTTTCTCTCCCTGAAAATTACATGTATTGGAAATAATTTGCTAAATACCTTCACTTCTTATAAAGTTGATTCAAAAATAGAGTTGCGAATCTGCATTTTCGCAAAAAAAACAACAGGTAAAAATTGCAATCATCCTGCTGCAATTATTACATCTCAATTTTCCAAGATTATACGAGCAAAACATGTTGAATTACGGGTAATCATTGAGCCGCTTGATTGTTCATCTCATGAATCTTTTTCTCCGTGAGAATTCACAGCAAAATATTAAGTTTGTTTGAAAATAGTAAATCGATGAAGTAGAATCGCATCATTGAATATTTGATGATCCTTCGCATGTTTTACTATTTATTTTTTGTCGCTGCATGTAAATGTTGAATTTACGATCGATGATTTCCGCAACGAAAAAGTGATAGCAAGAAAGATTGTGCAACTGTATATATGTTTACTAGAAAGGTTTCAAGAAATCAATGCAAAACACTAATATTTTATTAAGTTACTTTTCATATTTATTGTTATTTTTAAGTTTATTGACCTGCGAATCTTAGTAAAAACGCAGAATCTACGATCAACAGTTTTAGAAAAATCATTAAAAAAAAGAAAATTAATGTACACTTTAAGGACAATTCGCTTTTGGAGTTGAAGTTGATTGTATGTGTACAATTTACTTGTATTTACATTTTATAAACTAACTTAAAATCATATGAGTCGAGAAAAATCATGAAGTTAAGAGAAATTCATTCTAATGATAACTTTTCATTTTTAAGTGAATTGCGTCTTAAGTACACTGACATGAAAACGTATTTTTCGTGCTTTGGCTGCAGGTTTTCTCCCAATATAATCATATGTGGGAAAGGATTAAAAGTGAAATGCGAAGAGAGCAAAATTAAGAATAATTGGTGCTTTTATTTGATAGCGAAAAATCATTTCATTCCAAGTAGTAAAAAACACGAGCGTAAGAAGAAAAAATACCGTTGTGTAATACTTGATCGCTGTTCCTACGATGTACTTAATAAACTTATATAATACTTGGTCCTTATTTTTTGTAAACGATTTGCAAAAATTGATCGTTGTTTTTAGAATAAATTGTTCTTTAGTATACTTGATCACCATTCTATGTCTTTCAACAGTCTCCTTAACTTTATCGTTGTGCCAAACGCCAAGTCCCACAATCTGCTGCTGATTCCAAATCCTAGAACCCCGATATTCGTTGAATTAGTTAAGAATTCGACAATTCGGAAATTGTAATGTTTGAGGTAATTTTACCATGTACAAAATGAAGAAAATGACAGATCTTACGTCAGGTCTAACGTAAAATATGACATCAGGAATAAAACTGATGACAGATTTAACGTCGGATCTGAATTAAGATTTGATGGCAGATTTTTGGCCAACGTTAGACGTCAGAAGAAATTTCATTTTTAGTAGAGAGTGCATAGTTTACAATCAAATAATGGAAAAATGACGATTCTTGATTGTAGAAGGAAATTTTACACTTGAAGAACCTTCAATTTTGAAGTTTATCATCAAAGATATTAAGAACGATTTCTGGAATTTCGAGGTTTGTGAACATTTTAAAAATTAACAGGTGTAAGCTTTTCAGAGTTTCTTTTTGTCAAAGAGCTTCGAAGTCAAAAATTTATTAATTAATAAATTTGTATGGGGAGACTTATTGGGAGACAATTTTTGAATTTATAACCTCAAAATAAAAGTTACTTTTGTATTTTAGAAAATTCCATGCTAGTATATCGAAAATTGAAAAATTTTATAGGGGTGCAAGACGATATTCAAAAAGTTTTAAAAGATTAATAATGATGTTCACAATTTTCGCAATTTGCAATTTGAACAGTTTGAAATTGTGATATTCAAACATTCGAAAAATAATAATTTATTATCAAGGTTCTTCAAGTGTAAAATTTCCTTCTACAATCAAGAATTATCATTTTTCCATTATTTGATTTTAGATTATAAATTTCCACATTATAAACTATGCACTATCTACTAAAAATGAAATTTCTTCTGAAGTCTAACATTGGCCAAAAATCTGAAACGAACAAATAGTGAAAGGAAATAGAAAAATCTGAGTACCTTCAATTTGGAAGTTAATAATCAAAATATTTAAAATTTTTGTAATTTTAATGATGTTAGTTATAATGTTAACAAAATTTTAAATATGAAAATATTAGAGTATAATATGAAGTTCGGACTAAAAAGTTTTTTATTTTAGAAGATTAAATTTTTGCAATTCACTTTTAAAGGTATGAACATTCAAAATTAATACATTTGTTAATTTGAAAAGTCGGAAAGTTTTGGAGTAACAACAGAACAATAAAAAAATTTGTTAAGATAAAAATCTAACAATAAAGCAAGATTTTTAAATTTGAGAATTTAAAAAATTGTATGATTAAGTTAAAAACCACAACAAATAACTACAGACGCTTTGATTTTCAATGACTAAAATTTGAAGGTTCAAACAGTTTGATAATAAATTTGAAACTTTTTAGAATTACGTATTCACGAAAATCAGAATCGCAGTTTGCGAGAATTCTAAAAATGATTTCCTCAAAAAATACGAGGTAATTCAAAATCTAAAAGTTTTAATTTGAAATGTTAAATGTGAAATGAACTGTATGTGTATCATTATTATATATTTCACAAAATTCTGAAATTCAAGAACATTTGTGCAATTCTAGATACAAAAGAAAAAGCAAATTTGTCCTCGAATTTCCTGATTCAGTGCAGGTAAAAGTAAGTATGAATAATTTTGAAGTTCTAGATAAAAATTGACTAAAATATATAATGATCATCAACGAAAGTACAGAATTGTAGTAAGTGAATTCTGATAATAATAAAATAAAAATTGTTTTTACCTAAATCGTGGTGTGAAAAGTGGTGGTAATTGTGGTGCCTCTTCAGCGAGTAAAAGTAGGAACCAGCTTTTGGCGCTCCTTGGTGTATATAGAAATGCGTCAAATCATAACATAAGTAACCTGAAAACATTTAATTTATTGCTAGGACGTATTGATTACCTCAATGATAAATGAAAATAATAATAAATTCAATGAAAATAATACATTTTCATGGTCAGCGTTTGAAAAGAGTGTGTTAGGCTGCTCGCGGATTGAGTGTAAGAATCCCTTTTTCACCCCGCTGCGCGCCAACACACTCATTTCAAACGCCGACCAAGAAAATTAAAGTTCGTATCACGGGGCCAGAGCCTTTTCACGCGCGACGGCAACATTCTCGGAACGAGGGAATGTTGCCGTCGCGCATGAAAAGACGCTCGTAGGTCCCTTGATACGAAATATACTACTATGAAATATCTAATGAATAGAAATAATAATAATTGAAAAAGATTCTTCACAATATGTAAAATGTGAGGACTTTGAAAATTTGAAAGTCAATCCGTAACATATAAAACTTCTGGAAGTATCATTTACTGGTTATTTGCAGGCGAATCATGAAAAATTCTTATTTTTCAATACCGCAAAGTGTGAATTGATCACAATTCTTGAATATTACATTTGTATTGTATTAAGTTTACGTTATTTCAGATAAAAAATTCCTACAATTAAGCCTGAAAATAATGATGATTACAATCAAAAACATGCTAGTTTATTAAATGTTTTTAAATTATTCAGAATTGAGCAACTCGAAGAGTACACAGTAATTTTGCCAAGCAATACAACATTTGGTAAAGAAATTTTAAGAAATTTAAATCATTTCTCAAATCTCAAAATGAAAAAATCTGTTTTTTTATCGATAAAATTCATGACATATTTTGTACAAATCATAATTTTCCATAATGTTATATTATATGAATAATTCACTATGATGGTTGTGATAAATGAATAATAAAATATAAAAATAATTTAAAAAATTCATAATAAATATATAATGATATGAATCTAAATTATTTTTATTGATTGAATCATGAATTGACATATTTTCAATAGAAGAATTATTATGATACTTTCTAGCAATTTTTATATTACCTGTCATTATTCCAGCAGCAATAAAATGTAACATATATTCAGGTAATAATGACTTGTAAATGGCATAAAGTGCCATTGCAATCAACATGGCAGGAACTGGAGGAAAAACAAGTCTACGGTGATCGAATGGAGCCTAAAACAAAAATTATAGGTATTTCAAAACTCTGTTTTCATCTGAAAAAATGAAAAATTAAATTTTTTGGAAATTGCTGATTGAGTTGAGGAAAAAGGTTGAATAATTCAACTTGAATTGTTATATTATTTTGAGAATATTAATTCAGAAGGTCGAAGAGGACATTTTTAAACTAATTGGTAACCTAATAACTAATAATAATTATAATATTTAGATTAAAATTATGAAATAAAAACAGCGAAATTAATAATTTTGAGTTTGAAATAATAACATCCGTCAGAATTTATTTATACAAATGATCTACTTTTATTTCAAGAAATATTAAATTTTTTTTATTTAGTGAATCTGAAATTTCAAAATTATGGTATTCGAGTCAAAACTGAAGTACACACAAAGTGAGAAACCAAAGTTTGAAATTTTCAAGTTAAAAATTAAAAAATCATAAATTTCAAAAGATTCAAGAACTCTGAAAAGAAAATTAAATTAGTAAAGTTCCAATAACCATAAAAAATCTTTATAATTATGTAAATCAGTTGTTAAAAAGTCATAAATAATAATGTGATGTACATTTTATTTCTTTTTATATTTTTTTAAATCTTACGTGGTTCAAAAATTGAGATTGGCATTAAAATTTCCCAAAACATGTCATTTTTACATCATCAAATTTTTAATATTTTAGATTATAAACTTAGTAAAGTTATGTGCCTTCTTCCACGATTTTTTACTTGTTTGAACTTGAGACTTAGATTTTTGGAAAAAGTGAATTTGGGTTCATATTTCAACTGTTACAATCGAAAACTGAATACACACAAGTGCAAAGATTTCAACTTGGACTTAAAGGGAGAAAAATGCAAATACATATATAAATCAGTAGATATTAAAATCGAGGTATGAATTCCAGAACATAGTTTTTTTTTAAATTATTTTACTCGAATTAAAAAAACGCCAATATGCAAAAAGTTAGAAACAGAAATTTTTAAGTTCTACAAATAAATGTTCTTATTTGGAAATTGAATCGTCGTAAATTTCGAAAGATTTGAATGATACAAATAGAAAATTCAACGCGTAAAATATCATTCAAACTGTCAAAATTCTATTGATTAGAAATTTTTAAAAAACATATAAATTGTAAATTTAGGAAATTGCAACACTTTGAACGTGTAGCTCAAACTTACGGTTCACAGTATTATTTCAGTACGAGTTTTTTTATCTGATACTTTGTTTATAAAGAGCTTTGAACTTTGTCCTAAATTTTCGGAATATTTTTATTTTTAGTTTACCTCCGTGTACAATGAAGCGAGAGTGATAATGAATGATAAACACTTGAAGTTCTTATCAGTAACAACTAAATCCTCAAAGTAGCTTATCGGAACGTACAGAATTTTGCAATGTTTCTTCAAAGTTTAAGACAAATAATGATGTTATTTTAATCGCTAGTTTTTACCTTGTGATGAACTCCATGCAACAGAAAATGTAGAGTCACCAACACTTTGCTATTTGAAGGAGGCTTGAAGTGGAACAATTTTTGGTGAATCACATATTCCAGTAAAGTCCACAGCAAAATACCCCATACAAAAGCAATCATGATCGCCGGAAGGGAATTGACTGAAAAAAAAACATTAATTCCATTGTCAATGTTTTTTTTTTCTAAAGTTTGAATACATTTCTGAAATATTGAATAATCATTTTCATATTGATAAAAAGTTGTCATTATAAATATATCAATACAGTTATTATTATTATATATTAATAATTAAACAATGGAAAATAAAAAGGAAAATATTTTTTCCGACGTATGAAAAAACTGGATCTGAAGTTTCTTTAATGGACAGGACTTTTCAAAAAATAGTTTTTAATAATATTCAAAACACTATTGAGGTCGAATTTTTTAAAAATTTATGCTAACAAAACGAAGATCACAGTGAAATATTCTTTCGAAAAAATGAACGTAATTATTTTCAATGACGTAAATGAACATAAAATGAAGGGTCGGCGGTCAAAACCGGGTAAGTGACATTTTTTTTGAAATGCGGATTTTTGCACTTTATGATTCTCCTGTCATACTTCGACATGAAACATATTCAGGAATTGCGAAAATGTTCATAGTTTCGTGTTAGTGAAAGCCTCAAAATGGCTATTTTACTATGTACATGGATGACCGGCGGTCAAAACCGGGTGCATAGGCGCTTATTGAGTCCTATGGGAACATCATGTTTTTTATTGTTAACGGGAGGTTTTAGCTTTGTAGATAATATACAGCTGCCATCTCTTAGGCGCTACGTGTAGGGAAGAGTACAAGAAAAGTCCACGTGCCGAGTTTTTCACTTCCCACCATAAGCACCTTCTCAGTATACTGTAAACAACTTTGAGGTAAGGAACGACTCGTGTTTATTTACCTTAATATTTATCTATCGCAATCTTTAAAGCAGAGTATGCTATCGGAAAATTGAAAACGAATCATTTCTGTTGAGTTTAATATGTTCATCTTTATTGTCGTTATATAAACAGCTGAGAAAAAAGCGAGAACGCGAAAAAAATCGAGAGCATCGCAGAAGTGGCGAGGAGTACGAGACCAATAAAGGAAAGCATAAACAATTTGTCATTACGAGGTAATGATAAATTGTTTATGAAACACATCTCGTGAAGAAACTGAAAAAATTTATAATCTTCATTTTTCATTGCATAGGGAGAAGCGACAAAGGTTTGTACAGTTTCCAGCTCAAATGCATTGAACTGAGAAGCTTGTCGGACGAAAAAAACCTGCTTCCGATAAATCATCGGGAATTTTACAGTTCTTTGATTTTATAAACAATTGTAATGAATATTTGTAGAGTCGTTTTGCCAGTAAAAACGCTGGATATACGTTTTTATCGTTTTGGAAATTAAAATAAGAACTGTAAATATACACTTAAAAATTTTGAACTATTTTTTGTTTATTTATTCTTTAAATCAACCCATTTATCTTTTATCAGATCGAGTAATAATGCAAACGCAAAGATAAAATTTTTCAAATAAAAATACACAGCTCGAAACAAAATTTACTAAGTATTAAATTATTCATGTGCGTTGTCCTCTGCACATACCCGGTTTTGACCGCAGGAGACTTCTGAACTTACCCGCCAGTAAAACTTGAACGTTGACAAGGGATACATAATTTGATAATGATGGGCTAAACTAGTGAACGTTCGATTTCAACTGTATGAATGAACTAACTAAAGAAAAATTGAATATTGAATCAATTTCTAATATTTATTAAAACTTTTTGTAACCTCTGCACGGTACTGTAATTTTTGAAATTCGTAGTTTCATAGTTTTAATTTTTTTTCAATCTATTTTATTTAGTCATAAAAAATTTTATTTTCTTTTCTTGTGACATTAATTTGCTTCCTCAAGGTGAACATTTTGGAACATAAATGTAATACTTGTGTATCGCAATAAATTATTTTCTTGTTTTAAAAAAAATCGTGTCACTGAAAAAATCATAAGCTCTGAAATGAAAAGGGTCCAAATCTTTGTCTCAATTACTCACACGTTAGTAGACGTCTTAATATCCCAATGAAGATAAGATATGAAATCTGTCATACAAAAATTTCACATACTTACCCGGAATTAAATGTAGTACATGAAATTATTTCACAAAGTTATCGACGATTAATGAATAATATTAGCAGAACATCAGACGACTAATATCTTAAGCGTTTCATATTTTTTGCAATGAATGTAAGTATTCAGTATAATCCTAAAGTGACATTGAATTTATTCAAAAATCAAGAAGTTTTGTATAATTCAATTCAACAATTCTTGGAATTAAAAAATGCTAATATAAATAATACACATTATAATAATGTGTATGAATAATACACATTAAAAAGAATTAAAATCAAAAATGTGTTTTTTATCAAAGCGGTCGAAAAAGCCTACTTTTTTGCCGCTTCGCGGGCAAAAATCAGCTTTATGCCACTCTAACCTCAAAATTGCAACTTTAAAACGGTTTTGCGGCCTTCGTGACATAAAATATTGTATGCAACGTAGTGCAATAAAAAAATCGTTCGCACCATGGAAAAAAGTTAATTTCTCACTAGTGATATATTTACCCGAAGGAGAAATTTATTTTGTGCGTCTCCAGATCGAAAACGCTCGTTTTCGCTCCGCTCAAACTCGCGTTTTAACCCGTTGACGTACAAAATCTTGTAAACCTTGGCGCATTTGCTATCCTCGAACAAAGACGATATTTTCCTGTCCTCAGCTAGCGCCTCAGACAAAAAATTATCGTCCTCGTCTTCGGAACAGCAATAATGCGCAGCAGTAAAGAATGTACTATTTTTTCATACATACACAGCAATGTCCACTTTATCGACGCGATTTGCTGGAACAACGCCCTTTTTTTCGGATACCCGAGATGGAATTTCTCAGCGGGAACAATCTAAGCGATTGCTCCTTCCAAGTAATCTTCCTAGGGAGCAATCACTTAGATTGCTTCCGCTGAAAAATTCATCGCGGATACCCGAAAAAGAGAACACTGTTCCTGCAAACCGCGTCGACGAATTGGCCATTTCTGTATATCTATGGAAAAAAATATTGTATTTGACATGAGAGGAAGTGATTTCAACTCGTGTGTTTTGTTTACCTCGCTCCGTTACGCACCGCTCGGACACAAACACACACTCGTCGAAATCATCCTTTTCCTCCCTTGCTGAATAAATATCTATTCTCCCTAGATGTGAAATGTACTATTACGCCATTTTAACCTCAAAACTGACATTTTGACGTGACTTCTCGATTATCATGGCGTAAAATACCTCACGTAGCAGGTACGTAATGTACTATTTTGGACAATATTCTCATGATTTTTAGAATAAAGTAAGTTCTTAACCTTTTTCGAATCGAATCTGGAGTCTTAACAAAATATTTATTCTGAGTGATAGTGTGAAAATTCTGCATAGTATGAAAAAGATTCTAAGATCGTTTTTCAAAATGTAAAAAATCGATTGTTGAAAAGTTCGTGAAATGTTTATCATTCAAAATTTTCAAGTGCAGATTGTTGTCAAGTAAAAAAACAAGTTAAATAATTTTAAATTCAAATGAACCATATGCAAAAGTTTTACTGCAGAATCTGGATCCGAATTCGATCGAAGTTAACTTCTCGATCTCGGTGATTTATCAATTCAATAGGAATTCAGTGATGAGAAATTACAAATTATTACTTTTTATGACAAACGAACAATCTAATTAAGAAAAGAGACTTTTTTATCGTTATGAAAAATGGTTTTTTAACTAAGTTTATACTATAATTTTATATAAAGTTTAACAATAATACAAAATTGTAAGAAGAACTCCAAAGCATAGCCAAAAAATTAGTTGAATCGGTAGTTTAACAATTGAAAAGCAACTTCTTAAAGCAAAGTACAAAAGCCATTAGGTATAACCTACGAAATACGTGAATTGTAAAATTTTGATTGAAGAAATCAAAAAAAAATTGTTACTCCAATATTTAGAAAGCTTGCTGTAGGACACTTGTTTTTTCGAAAAAATTCTCGATCTAAACTTTCGAAGTAAAAAACTTCATACCGAGCAGAAAATAATTAAATGATTTTTCCAAATGATTTGACCAATATAGTAATTCGTGGGTAATCCAATAAATTTTCTGAATGGAATGACTAGATGGATTTACCAATTGGATATCAATTAGTTTACCCAATGGATCGAATAAATGGTGTAACAAATGGATTGATCAACTGATTTACCAAATGGATTGATCAACTGATTTATCTGTTGGTTCGAGCAAATGATTTACCTAATGGATCAATCAAATCGCACTGAAAATTTTTTTCATGAAAAAAAAATTCATTATGTATTTTTAAAAATAATCAAAATGAAGTTTCGAACAAATTATTGAAAAAAAAAAATCCTATTTTGTGTGGATGTGAACCCACAACCTCCGATGTGACAGGCGAGTATGTAGACCACTCGGCTATCGGCAATTTATATGAAAATATGAGTACGAAAGGAACTTATTTCGAACATGAACACAGTGGCAACAACAATATTCATTTGTTTTCTACAATGTATAAGAAGCGTTGATAGCTGAGTAGTGTAGACAGTTGCCTGCCACTTCGAAGGTTGTGGGTTCGACCTCACTCGAGGTTGAATTTTTTTTTTCAAAAATTTGTTCAAAACTTAATAGTGATTATTTTTTACAATACATAATGAATTTTTTTTTTCATGAAAAAATGTTAAGTGCGATTTGATTGATCCATTACGTTAATTATTTGTTCGAACCAACAGATAAATCAGTTGATCAATCCATTTGGTCAATCAATTGGTCAATCAATTTGGTATATCAGTTGATCAATCCATTTGGTAAATCAGTTAATCAATCCATTTGGTAAATCAGTAGATCAATCCATTTAGTACACCATTTGGTCGATCCATTAGGTAAACTAATTGGTTATCCAATCGGTAAATCCATCTAGTCATTCCATTTACAAAATTTAATGGATTACCCACGAATCACTATATTGGTCGAATCATTTGGAAAAATCATTTAATTATTTTCAACTGGGTATTCATAATTTTATGCAAACAAAAATCAGATTGTAAAAATTCAACATTCAATGATTGTATAAATAGAGTATTGAACTTTTTATATTGCAATTTAGATTAAAAAACTCATTTTTCGTAATATATTGCGAATTTCAAAATAAATGCAAAAGAACCATGTCGTAAACTTCAAACATACTTAAAAAAATAATAATGAATGTCTATCATTTAATGACTTGAAAATTATAAGCCTAAATATTGACAGTTAAATACTTAAATAACAAACGATCTGAGCTAATTTAAAGATCCCCAAAAACTCGAAAAAATTCTGCCTGCCCTATCGGCATGCCATGGACGTTCGCGGACGTTCCGAACGTCCATGAACGTTCGCAAACGTCCATAGAATTTTTCATTAATTTTTCGTCGAAAAATGAAAACCAAAATGATGTAATTAGTGAATCAGGGTCGTTCTGTTACCAAACCGTGCAGAAGACGTTAAAAAATGTTGATATAATAAAATAATACACAAGCACCTCGATTTTACTGGAGATAATTCACCGGGACGCGGATTAGTCCCGAGCTCGAAGACCCTCCAGGACCGTATTCCCTCGATTGAGCACATGAAAAGAAATGTTTCTTATACAGCGTCCTCGAACCTAGGCGGGCGGACCCTTTATGTGTACAGGTCTGCGCTTACTGGAGCTTGAGTTAATCGGATTAAACGCTCTCTCGATTTAGTTGGAGAGCCCCGAACCACTAATAAAATCGAGGTGCTTGTGTAGAATTCACTTGTCTTCTCGTCCGTCTCAGACCGTGTACCCGGACACTTACACCTACACGGACTGTCACAAACGTAAAAACAAGTGATTGTATTATTTTATTATAACCATATATATATATATCTTGCGTGATTTGGTTACAGAGTGACCCAAACTGACACATTACATCAATTTCCTTCTTATTTTTCGACGAACAATTGATGAAAAATTTGATGGACGTTCGCGGACGTTCGGAACGTCAGCGAACGTCCACAGCAGGCCGATAGGGTGAATATTTCGTATGCGTAGGATCTTAATGAACTTGTAGTGTACAATTAATAAGGAGAACAAATCAGATTCATGATCACTTGCCTGTACAAAACTTTATCCGCAACCGCCATGTTAGGAGCTCGTAACCCCCCTTGAAAAATGAGCGTTCTGTCACCCATTACTGTATGGCGAACAGCTGTGATCACGTTAATAGTTCTGGAAACCGCCGACCAATAACGCACAATACTTTCACCCGTCGCGTTATGGATTCATAACATTACGACACCAAGAACAACCTATCTCGAATGTCTTTTCGAACTTCCCGCGTGAAGAAAGCAGCCAATGACAGCAAAACTTACAAGATTCACAAGCACTCACAAAATCTTAAGTAGAACAGATGTTTTTGCCAGCGCCAGTTTTTGCGCCATATCATTAATGGGTGACATGACGCTCATTTGTCAAGGGACGTTACGAGCTCCTAAAATGATGATCGCGGATAAAATATGGTACATTACTCGTAATATTATGAACGTCTTCACGCGCGAAGCACGGTGTTTCCAACACAAATTATTTGCGCCTGCGCGCCGTCATGATGAGTGTCCGAGGCTGCACGCCATAGACGTGCAGCCTCAGACAACTCGTCCTGAAAACATCGTGTTTCGCGCGTAAAGACGTCCACAACATTACTCGTAATGTAATATACTATTATTAAGACCTGATTATCGATAATTATTCCTGAAAGAATTATTAAAAAAAGAAAAAAAAAATCAAAAAATTATTGATCTGACCTTTCAAAGTAGAAAACTTTATCTTGCAAATTGTGGCACACAAAAATCAAATTGAAAATTTTAATTTAAATAATGATGTTAAGTGATGAAACTTTCAGTTTTGCAATATATATACCCAACATTTCCCTTTTTCGTAATAAAATATCAATTTTGAGAAAAAAATAAAAACATAATAGTGATTATTTTGATTCATAGTAGCTCGAAAATTGAAAACTCAAATCCTGGAAATCGGGTACTGTAATACAAAAAAATAAGATCAATGTGGAGATCTCCAAAACTTAAATCTCTCCTGAATATTTATTCTTTGTAGGCCCTACGGAATAAGTAAACAAATAAATTTGAAAAAATTTTCGATTCTTGATTGCCTGAATCATAGAAAAAATTTTATCAAGACTGACAAAAAGAAGCTAGTGGATTCTCCAGGGAAACAAAAGATTATATCTCAAAAAACTTGAAATATACACCGGAAATATAAAAAAAGCATAGCAATCTAAGCAATCCTGTGAAAAAATCCTGCCAATACGTCGATGTTTCGAAATATGACAGGTCATTTCTAAAACAAACAAAAATTACCTATGTTTCCGGTAATGTCATGAGAATAGCCTCTGTAGAGAGTCAAAAGGATGATTGGTATCCAAAATACAGGTACTATGAACCAAGGCGTCATAGATAGGAACTCGGCTGTGCTTGATTTGAACAAACGAATACGTCGATTAACTGGGAGGTTCACCCACTTCCAATAGTTGTCACCTAGAGCGCTAACTTGACTTAACAACGGAGCATTCCAGTCAACTAATTTCTACAAAATAAAAAATATAGAATAGCCAACATTAATACAAAAAAATCAAGCAAAAACAAGATAATGTCGATTAACTAAGCTACTGAAAAATCGAAAACAAAATCAATTATACTTTTAGTAATAATGTTACATATCTATTTAGGACCTACACCCTGACAAAAAAAATCAAAATTTTTCCATCTACCCTCAATCTCAAGTATGAAATATAAAAAAGTTCGCTGTTAAGTTGTAAAAAACTGCTATAACAACGTCTACAAAGAAACCTTTCAATTTTAAGGTGACCCTGATTTTTTCAAAGTCATATCTAAATTTTATGATATCCTAATCAATTAAAATTATCAATGTCACTCGTGAAACTAAAGATCACTTCCAAGTTCATGGTAAACCATCAATTATATTCAAGGTAACTCAATACTTTCGAGAATTACTCTTAACTCAATATGCAAAAATTGAAATGCAATAACGCAGCGAAGGTTCTACAGTTGAAGTGATTAGCGAAAAAAGTAGAAAAAGAAGTTTTTTCTGCTACATGATGTGTACATATCATCGATGTTTTTGCCTTTAATGAAAAAGTTGCAAAGTGCATATTAGTTTTTAAATCAGTTCAACTAACATTGACTTCATTGTTTTCATCAACATAATATATTATTCATGTTTTTTTTCATATTTTTATTTCAAGGTCAATGGAAGAGTTGAGGATGTTCTTGAAAGTTTAATTGGCTCATAATTCGGAAAATGCAAAGGTTTACTGAAAAATATTCTGGAAAATTACGGGGTATTTTTGTAATCTTCACAACGATTTTCGACAAATTGACCAATTGAAAATTGAAGCATGTTAAGTGGAAAAATCGTTATTCAATTGATCACTAAATATGACTAATAAATCATTGATTATTATTTATTATTGTACATGATAATTTATTTTATTTGAATTATAATAGTTTATTGATACTTATAATATCATTGATGGATTACAATTAATTTATTATTATTATTCTTATGATTAACATACAAATTTTTTTACTCTATTATTTTGTAAACTGTAAGTAGGACGTTTTTTCGTTTTGTATGAGTAGGATTATCGGTTATTTTGACATTTAAGAAAATGTAAATTGAAAAATAGAAAGTGAAAACTTCGAATTCAAAAAGTTTCAAAATACCTCAATTTCTAAAATTTTAGATGTTTTATATGTTGAGTATGAAAATAATACCTACTAATTTTTAGATAAATACAGTCGATATATAAGCATTTTAGTTGCATCAGCCAAAAGGTAAATATGAGCAAAGTGAAAAAACTCTAATCCTCTGGATTTTGTTGTACTTTAGAAATTCGCATGAAATCAATGAATGAAGTAAGAGTTCAAATTCAAACTTTTACTTCATCTGCAAGCTTTAAAAATATTATATTTATTTACAATTTACTATTTACATATAGTAAATATTCGATCTCCCGAAGTTCGAAGTAAGTACATGTTTCGTTTTCACTATGTTCTATTTTGCACGATATACACTTAAAATTTCTATCGCAAATCGTTGTTACATAGTTTTTTATATTTCAAATTCATTGCATCAATTTTTTTTAATTATATACACAATATTAAGAAGAATAGTAAAATTGTGTATTACTTTTACTTTTGCTCCGAGGATCGTGAGACTTTCAAGATTACATATTACACGGAGCGTTGACCATCAAAAAATTTTTTTAAGTTTGAAAGGTTTGAAAATTATGGACATCGAGTTACTTAGTTATTTATCGATTTGAAATTCAATATTTTTTTAAGTTTACCGATTTTAAATCATAAAAAACCTACGATATTTGAAAACCGAAAATTTAGAATGAAAAGGAAATAAATTTACAAATGTTAAATGATTCACGATTTGCAGTGTTTAAGCTATTAAAAATTATCTCATGACGTACCAATTACAGTCTTGGTAATTCAAAAGTGATTTAATAATACTTTTTCATTATTATTCCTGCTATGAAGTTCGAAATGTGAACGATGTCGTTCTTTCAAAATTTACATCAAGTTGAAAAAGAAATAAAATATTTGAAACATTCTATGCGCGTGGTTCATTATTCTTTCATTTTTCACTGTATTGTAAATTCTTCCCACAAATTGCTGTAATATTCTGTTTTTTAAATTCAAAAAATTAAAATGTTTTCATCCTCGTAATTTTCAAGAGCTTTTCACCATTTTTGAAGTATTTTTTATTTCTTATATTTTCACTCCACCGATTTGAAATTCTGAAAAACCTACAATTTTACAACTTCACTTTTCTGAAGTGAAATAGAGAAATTACTAAAATTCTAACCAAGCGCAAAATAAAAAACACTAAAAACTATAAATATCAATCTACGCAGAAATGTCTATTGACGAAACATGCAGTAAATAGTGACGATGAATAATATTGGAACTAATGATATATCGTTTTGAAAATTATTATCACACAACTTTATTTCACATTACTAAAAGTGGTTGACGGAAAAATTTATCATTCGATCACGTGTTTTATAATGAAAAATTGAATTTTTTTACTCTGCATTTGATTGTCTTGACATTGTTCTGCAGTCATTGAATTTTAATGAAAGAACATTGAATTACATTTATGACCAAATCTAAAAATTTGTTTCCAAGTGAAATATTCGACACTCGTTTTTTATACTTGTTGGAAAAAAAGTAACAAATGTACAAAGATAAAGTTAACATTCTTGATTTTACGTAAAAATTGTTTAAAAATGGATTTCTTTGAGTCGTCATTATTAGAGTATTTTATTTCACGAACTCAACCTTTTAACATCGTAAACTCGTAAAATTTTCAATCATTTAAAAAACATTAAACAAAAGTTTTCATTTTTTTCTTGAAATTATTTTCTTATTACTTGTTTTATAATTTGCTTTTCACTACATATTGAGTATTTTATACGTAGATATAACAACACTTCATGAAACCTCGAAAAAAAATTCCAATAACGACCAACATTGACGCAAATATACGTTGAAAAAAAAGTTCATGAAGAATGCCAAAAAACGTTGAAAAACCCACAACTAGTTCGGTTTTCCGATGTCACGCCTCACGCAGAATCTCTCGAAGGTAAACAATCACTTCGAAAATTACGTCATAAAACTAGATAATTACGAACTAGAAGATAACACCTAATCAACTAGACCCAAAGCGACGTTAGAAATCTCGCCCAAAAAGCTCGCCAACTTGAAACTATTTTTGAAAATGCGCTCTTTACATAACTACCTTCCTCATTACATAATTAATTATACCGATTTATCGTGTTCATTTCCACGCACCACGCGGTTCACGTCATTCCACTTTTTTTCAATTTCCCGCAAACTCAACACCAAGAAAATTAATTAACGAACTTCGAATCCCCCATGAAAAACCTTTAACAGGCGTTATTAAGAATTATCTTTCGGAACTTCGGCGTCGTATCGATCCTTAGATTAGATAGAGTGAAAAGAATTTTTCCTCCAACAAGAGTGAACAAACCGGTTAAAAAATTATTTATTGTAGTTGTATTATAAACAAGAATTTAGGACGATACCTCGATGTCATCATAATTATCTTTATTTTCCAAGACGAAATCGTGTAGCAAATGATAGGCCGCTTCGGAATGCGCTGTTTCTTTCATGATTGTGTCCAAATTTAATCCCTGGTAATGTTTCACGGCCTTGACACCCCCCGGGTGGTATTTCAAAAACGCGGCGATGTCGTGCGACGAGCCATCGTAATTCACGAGGAAACTCTTCGCTTCCACTTTTCCCGCACATTTTTCCGTTTCACTGTTTTTCTTCGCGTTTTCCCGAGCACGTGGTGACATCGCGCCGTGGTCGCGCTCGCACTGGCCTTTCTGCCGAGCGCCGTTTATAGCTTCTTCTTTGATTTTCATATTTATGCCGACACCGAACAACAGGTGACACTTCCCGCGAGTACCTACGGCTTTTCATTCGTAGTAGCGCGATCGATCGAGACAAGTTTTTCATTGTAAGAATCATCATGACTTGGAGTACGTGTCATCGATCTATCGACCGGTGGAGGGGGGAGGGAGTGCTTGTTAGGAGAAATTTCAGAAGAGATAAGGCTCAGGTGTGTATACAGGTATAAGAATCACGTCTAGCGTGATTGATGCATCCGGGGTTTGAATTTTAAAGGTTGAGGCGTAGAACGCGGTTGATTATTGAAGAATTCAGGGCCTGGTCCTGGATCGAATAAGGGGATACGCGCTCGGTCTAGTAAGCAAGGGAGGGGATAAGGCCCCTTGCGTAGAGCAACGTGAGCGTGGTCCTGCTGAACATTAAAAATCTCATGAAACTTAACTCGCTGTTGCTTCGGTAATAAACAATCTATTTGTATGAAATTTCCACTCAGCCTTTTGTTTACCTTCAGCGATCCCATCAAGATGGATACTTTTCTAAAATCTGTTCAAAACTTATTCAAAAATTAATCTCAATTATGATACAGTTTTTGTAGCACTTGCCTAAAAAAACGATAATTTAGTTGTGAAATTTGTTCAAAAGGCTACAAGAAATATTTTTGCAATAATTGAAATGAATTAAACCTATTCACAACGACAAGATTGTTATTTAAATAAAAGTCACTTAGCGTAAAACGGAGCGTTCGATGTCTACGACCGAATTCAATGTTTTTTTATTGCGTACGATTCTCAAAAATAAAAACAATGTCCTTGAAAAATATTTTTCATAAGAATCCGGTAAACCAATTGTAAGATAATTCAAAATAGAAACTGATTGAATCTTGAAAGTTCAGATTACAATTCATTTTTTTCTTCATTCCTTACTACAAGTTTAGTGTGCTAAATCTATTCAACCAAAAAGAAAGAGAGAAAAAATAAATTATTTAAAATATCTGTAACGTTCTTTTTTTTTTATTCACTTTGCAAAATACAGACTGCAAAAAACAATGCATAAACCGTTCCCCTTCGTCAGACAAGTAGTAAATCCAATTTTTGACGTCTCTTTTTCTTTGGAAATGCCAACAATCGGTGGTTTTGAGGCATTTTCTAAATATTTGAACTACAGTGTGTTGTCCATTTTGATGGTTATTGGCTTACTATTGTAATCGTAATATACATCTACATTTCCGTTTCGACCGTAAATAATTTTTTTCCATACATACACAGCCATGCTCTCTTTATCGACGCGATTTGCGGGAACAACGCTCTCTTTTTCGGATACCCGAGATGAAATTTCTCAGCGGGAGCAATCTAAGCGATTGCTCCTTCCAAGTAATCTTCCTAGGGAGCAATCACTTAGATTGCTTCCGCTGAAAAATTCATCGCGGATACCCGAAAAAAAGGACACTGTTCCTGCAAATCGCATCGATGAATTGGCCATTTCTGTATATGTATGGAAAAAAATATTGTATTCGCCATGGGAGGAAGTGATTTCACCTCGCGTGTTTGGTTTACCTCGCTCCGTTACGCACCGCTCGGACACAAACACACACTCGTCGAAATCATCCTTTTTCTCCCTTGCTGAATAAATATCTATTCTCCCTAGATGCGAAATGTACTATTACGCCATTTTAACCTCAAAACTGACATTTTGACGTGACTTCTCGATTATCATGGCGTAAAATACCTCACGTAACAGGCACGGATGTGCAATTTGGCAAAACGGCTGAAAATGCTCCCGGTATACTTTTTTTTTCTTTCATTCTTTGAGAAGCGTAAAGATCTATTTCCTCTACCATCATATGGGCATCTTTTGTCGTCATCTCGTCCATTGTGTCCAAGTCATTGGGTCCGAAACATCATTCGATACTGATTAAAAGGAAAGAATGAGGAGGAAAAAAAAATTTCGTCAGGAAATTCGCGCATAAAAATATTCATGCGATCGCGATTTTGTAAAGATTTTCGAATTCTGTGTGAAAAAACAGAAAAAATCGTTTTTTAATTTTTAAAATAGTATGGAAAATGAAGAATCTAGATTTTTTACATTTTAAAGTCCGTAAACATTTTTTTACTGTACGCTCACGCAATGATCGTGTTTTGCTGGTCCCGGATTAAGTGTAAGAATGCCCTTTCCGAGCGGTGAATGGAATTTCTATCGATCGATCCATAAGCCACTCGCTGGCAAGTGGCTTATGGACCGATCGGTTGAAATTCCATTTTACCGACTCGAAAAAGGGCACCTACGCTTAATCCGTGATGCAGCAAAACACGGTATCATTTTCCGCGCTAACAATAAAAAATATAGTTCATATCACGGGGGAGAGTCTTTCCACGCGCGACAGCAATATGAAAAGACGCTGCTCTCCCCCTTGATATGAAATATACTATCAATTCGCAAATTCCGCTATGAATTTCAAAATCCCTCTGCACACGTGCTTCGGTGACTGATGCCAACATGTTGCATGTTATTTTTACATTGTGATTTTTTTTTGTTTCACAGTTCCTCTTTTCCGTATTTTTCACCTCGAGATCAATCTTAAGTCACCGCGCGTTACTTAAAATTTCTACATGTATAATTTTTAGTGAAACGCGTGTTATATTAGTAATTTTTGTACAAATATATACAAAGAATATTATGCTTTTCGAATTTATATTAGAAACTTTCACAATCCAAAGCATTAAATTTTACAATCCTGCGTGAAAATATGTCCATAAAAAAATTTTCCATCTATAGATCTTTAGATCTATAGCAGGATCTTTGAAATCAATATATCATGCTAGAAAACCTTCCGTAATTAAATGAATACAAAAAAAAAAAAAAAAAAAAAAAAACCAATAAAAATACTAAAAATATACAGTGTGTAGCTCTTGAAAGTGTTTATGGAGAAACCGCGTAAGCGGTCCTTGCGGGTCCTTATGCGTTATACTGAAAACCGTAAGGCCGAGATTATCAAGATCAACTCGAAAAATGCTTACTCAATAGGCTTTCCGGCTTCTTTTCAAAGGGTCCGGTTATCTCAATAATTTATTCAGATGAATTCAACATAAGTTTACCGAACTGTCGTCATAGATAATTTCTTCATGTCAAAAATCAGGATTCGTTATTTCCGAAATTCTTGATTCCAGGTGATTGCGGGAAATTATTATAAATCTTTTAGATTTATGGATGAAAAGAATCTTGTAAAATTAGAAAAATTATTGGAAGGCATGGATAAATCGATAAACTATGGAAAATCGTGGAGAATAATTTACACATAAGAAACCTCCGTTAATTGTGAAAAATCGTAATTTTCATTGAGTTATGATAAAAAACTGAAATTTTAGTTTATCACGGGAAATCATAGTTTTTCCGAAAAGAGAAAGTTCTTCTGAAAAAGAATTATGTATTGAAAGTGAAGGGAGAAGCATTTCGTAATTTTCATGTTTATAAGTTTTTCGTCCAGTAAAAGTGAGACATTCAATTGAGCAAAAATAAGTTCAGTAGTTTAGTTTTTGATAAGTAAACTTGTGCTTGAAAATGAAGGAATTGTAGAAAGCATTTTAAAGACTTTCGATTTCTTCGGCCTCAAATAATCAAAATAAATACTCGATCAGAAAAAAAAAAAAAATATGCCAAAGAGAATGATCGAAAAAATCCGAAAATTGTTATATTCAAAATTTAAATAAATTTCCAATGCCCTAAGTAAGGTTTTCGTTTTTAAGTTATGGTTTTAAAGACAGAACTTTTTTTTTTATTTTTTTTTATTTTGAACTACGTGGTTATAAGTTTGGAACATGAAAATTGCGACAAATTTGATTGCAAAGTTTAAAGGCTTAAATTAAAATTTTCATGATTGCGATCGTTTGGCGAAGTTATTAATTTAAAGTGAATGCTATGAAAAAATTGTACTTTAAGACTTTTAGAAATTGCTCGCAAGATATTATTTAATCTTGAATAAATTGTAAAACAATGGAAAACGAAGAATAAGAAAGAAATAAATAATTTCAATAAACTAACGTTTCAGTGTTGCCAGTAATCTGAAGAGTTAAACTCTTCACATGCAATAAAAAAAAAAAAGTGAAATTGTCAAAGTGAATAGGAGCGTTATCGAATATGAAAAAAAAGCGAAACACGAAAATAAAGAAATTAACAAAAATTAGTAAATTCAAGAATAATTGAATGCTGTTCTGAAATTATTAATTCACTCTACTTTTAATAATTCTTTTTCAGAAGAACTTTCTCTTTTCGGAAAAACTAATATTTTCCGTAATAAACTAAATTTCCATAGTTTTTTATCATAACATAACGTTAATCAGGATTTTACAAAATTAACGGAGGTTTCTTATGAGTAAATTATTCTCCACGATTTTCCTTAGTTTATCGATTTTTCCATGCCTTCCAATAATTTTTCTAATTTTGCACGATTCTTTTGATCCAGAAATCTAAAAGATTTTTTTTTTTTTAATGTTGGCCTTACGGCTTTCAGTATAACGCATAAGGACCGCTTACGCGATTTCTCCATAAACACTTTCAAGAGCTACACACTGTATACTAGATGTTAACTGGTTTCTCATAAATGATATTACATTTTTCAAAAATCTATGCACCAGGAATCAAAAACTTTGATTTTTCGAGCAATGAATCCTAAAAATATATGTGCATAAATAGAAGTACATACAAATTTTCAAATCTTAAAAGTGTATAAAAAATTCAATAAATATTGAGGTCACTCTAAATCCATAAAAAAACTGTTTTTTGTAAAATCGATTGCAAAATTTCAAATATTCAAACTGTCAATTCTAGGAAATCACGTTCAGAAAAGTCAAAAAGATATCATGAAAAAATGAATAAATTTTACAACCCTCTTTAAACACTAGGAAATACAAAAAGAAAATACATATCTTAAAAATTTAAGTAAATCTGTGAAACATTATAAATTCATACAATTTTAATGACTAACAGAGCATCGAATTCCAGGAATTTTGAGAGCAATATTTAAAAATTAACGATTCTTCGAATTGTAGAAAAACTGAGGATATACGAAAAAAATGAAAGAAATAAAATTATTTGAGACACTGTCTTTAAGAAATCCATTGAAAAACGAAAAATTTAATGAACTTCTAATTCTAGAGTTCGTAATGCTCAAAATCTGTACAACAATTTAAGTAAAAATGCTGAAAACGTTAAAAAATATTAAAAAATTCTACAGCATTTTATATTTCCTGAACCATAGGCATAGCTTTAGAAATACTGAACAATCCTGCAGATCGAAAAAAAACAACTGAAAATATATCAAAAAAATTATAAGAAATCTTGAATCTACATAGATTGTTTTCTGAAAAATCCCCCTAAATACAAAACATTAAAAATGAACTTGGAATTATTCTAGACCATTGAATTATTGAAAACTTTAAAGCAATGTATAGAAAAAAAGTACAAGTTCATAAAAATAGTAAAAATACTAGAAAATCCTGCAAAATTTTATACGAACTGATACTGAAGAATACAAAAAGAGTCAAAAATATCACAAATCTGGGTAGATAAGATTCTCTCAAAATCTAATAGATTGGCAAATATTTCCCGTGGCTAATGTTGAATAAAGATGATATTTTACTCAGAAATTTTTGAACTTAAAAAAAAAAATTCGAAGAAGCTGACTAAATTTTTCTCAGAGTCAAAGAGTAAAGTTTAACAAATGTCGAATGATTGTTTTAATTAAAAAAATTATTCTTGGAGGGCTCATCCTAACAAACAACAGATCTTAAAAATTATGATGTTTTGTTCGAACAAAACGTTTTGTTGAAAATAAAAAAATAAAAAAAAATTTACTTATCTAATCTTTTACCGTTTCAAACCATTTTATTATATCTGAAATAAACAGTTTCTAAAATAATACCACAAGTAAGTTGATATTGTTTTCATCTAGTTCTTTTATGTCTTGTTATTAACATTCAATTTAGTCCAACAAGTAATGTGGGGATAACAAAATGTTACTTTTTTAAGTAGTAACGGTAACGAGTTACTATTTCTTTTTAAGTGACGGTAACGTAACGAACTACTTTTTTCACCTAAGTAACGGTAACGTTACGCGTTACAATTTTCTGAGTAACTTTCAAAAACTCTGGATATTCCAATGAAAATCTATTCAGCTCTCTAAAATTCGATACATAGGTAACCAATAGTCTAAAACATTTTAATATTTTTATATATTTTTTTGAAAAATTAATATCTACACCGATTTGATGTATTTGATATATTTCTAGGATTTTCGTTTTATGTTTTTTATTTTAGTTTGATAGTAGTTCTATGGATCGCTCTAATAATTTCTGTATAAATTTTATAGTATTGAAAATTTTTTACACCTCTAAACAGTGAAGTTGGCGCGTATATCTTAAACAGTTTTTTTTTATTGTTGAAAAACTACATAAAACCTACGTTCGAAATTTTGAATAACTAGCATTAATAGCTTTTTTTATGCACGCCCGAAGTCAAGCGGCGGTTTTTTCCATTTCTTTGGTATTTATTTTCCATAAAACAGGACCTTTTGTATAGATTTTACGTTCTTTTTTTCGTAGAGATATGTTTGAAATAACATTCTGGTATTTCAATGATTCTCTTTATATATTTATTCGGATTTATAGAATTATATGCTATAGGTTTCAAAGTTTAAAAAACTTTTGAGAACTACATAGTTTTCAGCATTGAAAGATTTGTAGTATTTTCCGCATTATTTTTATATTGATTTAACTCTGAGGATTTTTTTAGTATTGTTATAGATGTCTAGAATTTTTGTAAATTGCCACATACAAATCTTGAATTTAATGCTTTAGAATGTAACTTTCGATCGGTTTTCGGTAATTTCATAGGCTTCTGGGAAAGGTTCATACAAATTTTTGGTGTTTTATAATTTTCTTATACATATTTTCATATTTTTTGAGTATTTATAATACTTTGTAGCGTACTCTAGAATTGAGATATATTCTTTGTATTTCTGTGGATTATTATAAACGTTTTTTAGAATTCGATAGTCCAGAATTTGAGGTTTCTAATGCATCGTTGATATAAATACTCCTTTAACAGAATTGTTTTACTTCAAGTATTTTCCGAAGTCTGTATGGTTCGAAAAATTTTCTATTCTCCCAGATTTCTGAGTAGATTTCTCGAATTTGATACTCCAGAGTTCGATGTTCACAAAATTTTTAACGTTTTAATATATTCTCATTTCTCATGAAATTTATTGAATTTAAATAATTTTTCAAGTTTTCCTTTTCTATATCATCCCAGTCAAACATTTATACATGTAATTAGAATTTCGTCCAAGAAAAAAATTCTAGATGTACTCAATGAGTACATCTGACCATTAGTTCGGCTTTAAAAACAATATTATTTTTTGGGTGTCAATGGTTTGAGTTGGGGAGGAAAATTTTTATCTAAATTTGTGGAATTGAGCAGGAGGTTTTTATAGAAATAAAAAAGTTATTGTAAATTCATTATTTATTCTAAATTTTTTTGATGAGCACATTGTCACGTCCCAAGTGCGTGACACATCCAAATAAGGTTCAATATATATTCAATAATAGTTCAATAAGAAAACGAGTGGAAATTCACCAAATTTGGCCGAAAATGTGTGAAGAAACTTATTACTATGTAATTCCACGATGTTCGAAATGAATATTTAAGTTATTTTAGAGCCAAGTTTCGTGGTAAATTTCAAACATGAATTACATTTATGACATATTAACAATCGTTTAAATTTGTTTACTGTCTAGCGTCGCAATCTTATCGGTAAATTACAGCTTATTACTTTTTTTTTGCGCAGTTGTACACCTGTATGAATACTTTTTGCACTGTTATTTTATATGAATATTTCGTCGGAATAGAGTGCAAGTGTATGCTAGAACTTCAATTTGAGTGGAAAATAAGCCAATGTTTAAAATAAAATATACTACTTTTAATTTAACTGGTAAGGATATTGATCTGAAAATAAACTTCAATTTCCGTATAATTGACAAAATTTTTTTACATATCGTTATATAAGCACATTCCGTGAAATACTGAAATTAATCTACAACATAATCTAAAATTTTGTTGAAAATAACTTAACTGAGTAAGTAATTCACAATAATTTTAAGTCATTGAATTTTTAAGCTAATTCTTAGATAACAGAATGAAGACATTTCAAAAGCCTGAATATTTTTAAATAACTTCGCTTAGCGACTCTTTTTTTCTTGGTTTTCAATTAATTTTCGAAGTCGGAGCTAAACTAAGACAAACCATTAAATGTTTTCCCACAGCGCCAGCGTGAAATAAAGTTTGGTTAAATAAAAACGATTCTCTAAAAGTTTCAACATTTATCGATTTAAAAAAAAAAGCATTTTCATGCGTTTAACCACATATTGATTGTTTAAATTGTTACACGCGTTATGCAACTTGTTCTAAAAATGAAAAAAAAATCAGTTTTAGTTTAATTATGTCAAATTCTGTTCGAATACTATGATACATGAATTGATGAATATCTATATTTCAAATTGCCTAAAAAATCACATTTTATCTGATCAGTTTTTGTACTTTTTTCTCGAACAGTTATATTACACTGTGGAACAAAAAAAAAACCCAATGTAAAAATTACATGCAACATGTCGGTATTGGTCACCGAAACACGTGTGCAAAAGGTCTCTGAAATTCATGAAATTTCAGATTCACAATTTCATAAAATGTTTACAAACTTTGAAATGTAAAAAATCTAAATTCTTCATTTTTCATTTATTTTAAAAATTGAAAAACCATTTTTTCTGTTTTTTTCACACAGAATCCGAAAATTTTTACAAAATCGCGATGGCATAAATATTTTCATGCGGGAATTTCCCGACAAAATTTATTTTTTTCCTCCTCATTCTTTCCCTTCAAACCGTATCGAATGATGTTTCGGACCCAATGACTTGGACACAATAGACTAGATGACGACAAAAGATGCCCGAATGATGGTAGAGGAAATAGATCTTCACGCTTCTCAAAGAATGAAAGAAAAAAAAAAAAAAATACGGGGAGCATTCTCAGACAAATAAATCACAAGTCAATGAATCCGAGATAAGTGACAAGAAAAAAAAAATTTTCATGAGTGAATTCGCATTTTGAAGTACATATTGATGTGATCGCTATTTCGTAAACATTTTTGAATTCTGTATTAAAAGACAGAAAAAATGGTTTTTAATTGTCAGAATAGGATGAAAAATAAGTTTTTTGCAATACCATACTTTCACATATTACAATTCGAAAATTTTACTATGAATTTCAAAATCCTTCTGCATACGCGTTTCAGTGACCTATACCTACCTATTGCATAAAAAAAAAAATATTGGGATTTGACAAACCGAAATTTTGTTCCACAGTGTTATTTTGAACGCAATTTTCTGAAAAAAAAAACTCCCTGTATTGTGCTACCATTTGAACTAATTCCTTTTCGAGAAATGCAATGTTACAAGCTAGAAGCAGCGAAAAAATCCTAGTTACAGTTATTTCCATCGGTAATGAACGTCAATTTACACATACTTTGACATCGTTACCATAGATACGTTCGATTTTTCCACATGTGCATTCGCTTAGGTTATTGAACCAGGTTCAGTACATATAAAAATGTGCTAGTAACATTATACGCTACTGAAATTGATATACGATTACAAGTGAAAAAAAAAAGTATAATCTACAATCAGTGCGAAAACTTCTCGTGTTTGCCATTGCTTTTATAACATCGTAAAATGTTAAAAATTATGATGAAAATAAATTTTCAATGACATAGATATTAAATTGTCAGAAAAGAAATATTTTTTACTTCTAAATTATTCATTTATTTTTGTGCATGTAGAGAAACAAAGTTTTTAACAAGGGCGAAATAAAAAAAAAAGGAAAAGGAATATCAATTAACGCATAAATATTTTTCACACTTTTTGTTTTCAACAAAAGCATTTCTGCACGCATTACGTCAGATATTAATTTGTTATTGATTGGTTGGTATTAATTTTTGAATGCCTTTAATTACCTTCTGGAAATTAGTAGGAAAATGAGGTGAAAATAATAAATTCTGAAGTCTTCGAAAATCGAGTAGTTCAAACGCATATATGAAAATTGCATCGAAAGTTTACCCGATTCTTCGTAAAAAACAGTTATACTAACCCAAAAAACTTTTATGCGATTTTAAAAAACTCGAGACGGAATAACACTTAAGCTGAATTGTTGATTAGGTTCATTTTTTTTGTGGGTTTCTTAAATGTATGTTTTTAGCTAAATCGTAAATCAATATCTGGGTTAAACGATCTTGTTTAGAAGGATAAAATTGCAGGAGAAAAAATTTTCAAAGCAAAGAGTTTTTGTTAAAAGTGTAATGTCCCTACAGGGCACCATTTTAATTATTTTAGTTCATCTATGTTATATATATATATATATATATATATATATATATATATATAATTATATGTTCATCTATATAGTTTCACTAGCGAGTCTAAGGACTCATTTCTATAAAGACTTCGTTTTTAGCAAGTAGGCTATTATTATACTTATCGCCGTGATATTTCCAAGATACGAAAAAAAAAAATCATTATTGAACGATTCTACTACCATGAATCGTTCCAATAATGACTCTGTCGCTTTTTCCTATCTACAGCAGGCGAACAATAGTATATAAGACTCGGAACTTCAAAGTTACGGGGCGGCTGACATTCGGAAAGGACTATTGAAGATTCCAGTAACCTAACGCTTTTTCTTATTGTTGTTAATCTATAAAAAGGTCTTGTAAATCGTGTGAATAAAGTGAATACAAACTACGTGAAAGTTTACTCGTTCCTTAATCTCGGACCCGCTACAAACTATAAATGGTGTCAGAAGTGGGATCTTCCAAGGGATTGCTTCGATACTACACAAATCGAATTACCGTATTCTGAACCTCTGAAGTTTGGCTCTTCTTGGGACTCACTGGCGTAATTCGAAGCATCTTCGCCACTGTGAATCGTTAGATTCTCTACCTTGCTGGCTATGACTCTTGGACCTTACGGGAACCGATCTGGGAACATCTCTACTATCGAAATTCTTTTTAACACGATTAAGCACAAAACGTTCGCGCTGACGACATTACTTACTATCTCTCGAGCTCGCTGACCACGACGGCTGATCATCAGGATGATTCTCCATGCTTTCATATTGTGAGTCGTTATTTAATAACCATATGTATGATAAGGGCAAAATTCTAATACTTTTTCATGTGTGCCGAAAATCACAACTAAAATTGAGTCAGTAAGAATAATTTTCCAAAATAGCTTCAGTCAAAATTTCTAACGCGGAACAAATGTTTACAAGCTTTGGCGGGGAAAGAATGAAAATCCACGAATTCGTCGACAATGCTGACAAAGCGATGTCGATTGTCGAAGAGGAAAATAAAGGGTAATACTTAAAAATTCCGGCTCCAGCTGAAAATGGCTCAAAAAAATGTTTTTTTTTCCTTATACGTATTTTTCGATGTTCTTGAGGTTTGAGAATGCGGGCAACGCAAAATAAGAACAATTTTTATTTGTTTACGACAAAAAAAAACGCAAAAACAGATGGTGAAAATGATGTTTTTTTTGTCAAACCTGAAAGTTTTCTCTAACAACATTGTATTTAAAATATTTATGGTCGCTATCGCAGGTGTTTTATATTGTCGGAAAGCGTTAAAGAAACGCCAAAATACATCTCAATACGAATTGATACGAATTTTCAAAATTGGAAATGTGAGGTGAAATTCTGAGGTTGCAGACGACAAAGTGACTTTGTGTGTGTGCGTGCGTGTGCGTGTGTGCGTGTGCGTGCGTGCGCGTGCGCGAGCGCGCGCGTGTGTGTGTGTGGAGCGTGGCAGTGTGTGGTACTGTGTCAGCAGATAGTACGTTTAAAAAAAACAAGATGGCGGAAAGTGGAAAAAACTGTTATAACTGCGTGTAACGGTTTTTAACGTAACGGTTTTTTAACGTCACGGTTTTTTCAGTGACGTCAATGATGCCAAATGCGAATTTATTGTGAAAAACTATGAAAAATTTTGCTTTTTTGAGAGAAGAATTCAGAAGTGTTAGATACAAAATTCTATTCTAATCATTGTGTTAGCACGTAATACATAGAAATATTTGTGCGCACGCATAAAGACTGTGCAAAAGTACGTTAGTTGGAAATAATCAAAATTATAAAACTCTGTATTATTGAAAAACATTTGACTGTTAATTATCAGCAAGTTACACAATTAGAATTAAAACTATGCATTATTGAGTTTTGAAGTCATTGAAGATCGGAAAGTATTTGATGATTAAAACGCTAATTACAACTCCGTGAATTTGAATAATTTTTATGGTGGCACATATAGCTTTTTTTGAAAGTATTCTAAATTGTGAAGTTGTAATCAAGTTTTTGATTACTCAATAGTCCCTATCTGCAGTGATGTTTGTTATTGTTGTCACTTTACAACGAATCATTGACATAAATCATTTCGAATTATTTATTATTATAATTGCCTGCAATTTTTTTTATAATTGATTATTTACTTATTTAGTGTAATTTATTATCATTCTTATTATTATTACAATCATTACTATTGTTATAATTATCATAACAATGACTTATAATCATCTAATAATCTTCATTTTTATTAATAATGATTACTGGATATTTATTTTTATTAGCAATTATTAACGATTAATTATTTATCAATTCATATATTAATTGTCATTTGTGATTATTATTACCTGTTACTATTTTTTTAAATAGTATCAATTATTTATTTATGTATTCATTTATCTACTGATTGTCATTTGCCATTATCATTAACTATCATTATTTATTATTTATTTGTATTATTCAATAGTTTTGATTATTTTTATTCATTAAATGATGGTGAAAATTCGTATCAATTCGTATTAAAATTTATTTTGGCGAATCATTTTCACCATTTGTTTTTGCGTTTTTTTTGTCGTAAACAAATAAAAATTGTTCTGATTTTGCGTTGCCCCGCATTCTCAAACCTCAAGAACATCGAAAAATGCGTATAAGGTAAAAAACACATTTTTTTGAGCCATTTCCAGCTGGAGCCGCAATTCCCAAGTAAATAAAGAGATTCTTTTTAAAATAATTGAAACGAGGATTTCTGGAACTGCTAGGGCTCTTTTGAAAACCAGGACTTTTGCGAATTGGGACGCGCTTAGAACGCACCTGTTAAGTGTTTACACCGATAAAATATCTCAAGGTCAAATACAATTAGAATCAAAGGCTGCCAGATAGCTCGCTCGGAAAATCCGTAGAATCGCAAGTTTAATGGAGGAGAAGCGTTCCAAAAATCAGTAGAAATCAGTAGTTCGACAAGTATCATGAGTGCGAGAGAGAGAGAGAGAGGGAGAGAGAGAGAGAGAGAAAACGCATATCAAACAAATATATTTGATAAACATAGGACTTGTTTTGAATTCAAAGGAACTGATTTTTTTAAATGTATTTCATTTAGAATTATTATTGAAAACCTCTTTTTAAAATATTTTATATCTGCATGTTTTCGATGTATTCAATATGTCAGCTGATCGCTGCTAAACAGATGAAAGTCGGGGTGAATATAATGGTTCGAAAAAAAAAGCGTCCGAAATCCAAAATGGCGTCGCGCGAATGCGCGCGAAATTCAAATGCTCGCGGAGCAAGCCGAACTTGACTTGTCGATCGGTAACCCAGCAGATGCAGCCCTCTGTAGTATTTTTCAGTGGTCGGCTGACTTTCGTCGGACGCGGAAGTGTTGCGAATTGTCAATCGATATTGACAATTGAAAAAAATTATAAACAACAGTTTTTTCTTCAGCAATAAATTGAAATATAAAGTCATCGCCGGAGTGTGCACTAATGCTAATAATCGAAGACCAATCATCAATGGAGATTCCCACAGTCAAATAAGTTTTTTGTTTATTTGGGTACTGAACTTCTACCCGTCATTTGGCTATGTTTACTTTGTTGTTTATTTATATTTTTTCAGGTACAGCAACAAATCGAGGATCTATACTGGGGGCTTCAGTACAAATGGATTCATTTACAGGTTTTTCATGCTTTTCAGTAATAATGCAAAATACGCAAAATATGGTGTAACAAGTTTGAATTTCGCCAAAATAGAAAATGTCAGCTTCATTTACTGAAAATTTTACAATATCAAAAGTTGAATTATTCACCAACGGCAATAGCATCTTTTGCCGAATGCTTGAAATTTTATTTTTTTACTCGGAATCCAATCACATAACGAATTTCAATAATGGTAAAAAATTTGATTCTTATGTTTTTTTTTATATGATTATTATTTACATGAGAACGTTGATGGGACAGTTATTGAAATTTTTTTACAAAACGAATTTAATTTCTATCATATTCATAACGTACTTATCAGTGCCTCGAATTATCAATTCTAGATTATTATTCTCAAGTCGGAAATTTTGCTTTTCATATTTCTAAAATAAAATGACTGTATAATGTTTTTCACCTTTCTTTGAGATTTTTTATAATGTTGCAGTATTGCTGAACATAAAATTTTTGCAAAATAACAAATGAAACAGGTGCGTTTTTTGACATTTTTATTATTGCTAGGTTAATATTTTTTTACAAAAGGTAATTTTGTAAAAAAAATTTAAAACTAATTCCAACAAGAGGCAAGCTATTTGTTGTTATGATACCATATCAAACAGTTCAAAATTTTTTTCGAGTTCGCACCGTAACAGATATATATTACGTGATTATGTTTTTAATTGAAAAGTTTCTTGGGAACTCCATTTCATTTAATTAATTTTTCTAATTTTATTTGTCATCGCGGTATAAGCGAAACTATTTGTGATTTCGTCATATATCATAATTTGTAAACATTTTAAAATAAAACAATGTATTCGATTAATGATTTTTTAATTTTAGAGTTTCAAGATAATTATGTAGCTTACAAGAAACAAATCTTTTAATTCTTGAGCTTTTATTAACATAGTAGTAGAATAATATCATTACAATTTTTAGAACCGCGCAAAACTGTAACATTTAATGTGGCCACGATTCAAATGATCACAGACTATGCTAATTACGTTTTTAATGAAATTTGAGAGACTCAGTTTAATAAATAACTCATTCTTGCGATGGTAGTTGTAATGAAAAAATGTGTCAAATTTCGAAATCAAATAAAAATGATCATGCAGCAGCGAGGATAAAAACCGTTCTTAGTTATGAGGATTGAAAACTAATTGGGAAAAAAATTTTTTTTTTAATTCTGTATTTCAGAAGATACAAGTCTTTTAATTCTTGATCTTGTATTACCATCGTAGTAGAATAATTTTATCACTATTTTAGAACTGCGCACAACTGTAGCATTTAATGTGGCCACGATTCAAATGATCACAGACTATGCTAATTACATTTTTAGTTACTTGTAATTTTGTACTGTGTTGAATATTCTTTACTACTGTGAAATGCAAAACAGTGCAAAATGAGAGCATGCAATTCTTCTCTCATCTGTTATGAATTCCATACTGTAAACTTAAAAATCTAAAATTTTATATTGATGAGAAATGTTACGTATTCATTCTTCAAATCATCGAGAAATTGAAATTAACCTTCATTTTTTTCCAGTCTTTTCATAATCTCAAGTGTATTGTCGAACTTTTTGGAAAGTTTGAGCTCTCTTTGACTATTATTTATAGACAACTAAGCAGGTTGAACACAGCGCGAAGCGCGAAGTGATTGAATTTTTCGCTGGTACAACAAACTACGGAACTCGCGCGCGTAAAATTTCATCACATCGCGCTCCACGCTGTGTTCAACCTGCTTGGATATCTATAAATAATAGTTTAAGAGAACTCAAACTTTGCAAAAAGTTTGACAATATACTTAAGATTATGACAAGTGTAAAAACCTAGTCGAAAACGAAAATTCCCTCGATACATTCTCAATGTGAACGTCAGGAAACACGGTTTTTTATTCGGATTAAAAAAACGGACGATTATTTTAGATTTTTCATAAATATTTTGATACTGTGTTCATCGCTAAACCCTCCCGAACAAAAGAATACAAAAGCTATGAAAATACGATGAAAAATGAATGCTAAAAGGCGATGTAAGTTATAAAAAACATGGATTTTTTGATTAAAAAATCATCAGTTTATATTATTTTTAACAAAAACTAAGACGTTTAGAAACAAAGTTGAAACGGCGACTAACATTCATTTTTCAAAAGCTATCGAGCAGTGTTTTTCATTTTTCCAAATTCGAACTTTCGATTTTAACTCGTTACGTCACCGCGCGGACAATACTTTTACGCGTTTTCGCGTGCTCGGCGAGTTATTGCATCCTGGGGCTCAATTTCAGCACTTTCAACAAAAATGTTTATTTTTTTTAATTGATACAATTTACTTGTAATTTTGTACTGTGTTGAATATTCTTTCGTACTGTGAAATGCGAAACAGTGAAAAATGAGAGCATGCAATTCTCCTCTTGTCTGTTATGAATTCCATACTATAAACTTAAAAATCTAAAATTTGTATTGATGAGAAATGTTACGTATTCATTCTTCAAATCATCGAGAAATTGAAATGTACCTTCATTTTTTCCCAATCTTTTCATACTTTACAGTCAAATCGGTTCTCAATCATGAGTACAGTAATGCAAGATACAGATTTTACTTTTTTACCTCCCATGTAGATTTCTATATTGGAACAAATCTCTTTTTATTGAACATCAAAAGATTATTTCTTCGATTCGAAGTTATTGATCGTTCCGTGTTAATTATTATTCACAATGTGAACTTTTATCAGTAAACGAATTTCACTATCATTAGCTGTTACTAGCTGGATTGAATAATCTACTATCATAAATGAGTGGCCGCTGCTTTTGTAATTCAATTCAAATATACGAAAACTTACAGTCAAATATTATAATTACTGCTACCATTAAGCAAGCACAGGGCACAGCCGCGGCGGCGAAGCCGCCGCCAACCAGCTGTTGACCGCGGGCTCTGCCCGCGGTCAACAGGTAGTTTTTCAATAATTTTTTTTCATTCACAGAGAATTGAAAAGTTTCGATTATTGTTTTCCACATATCTTAAACTTTTTGCGATATAAAAAAATCGTATATTTGTTAGCGATATTTCTCTACAATATTGAGTCTTTTTATCTCAAGTTGTCCAGGCAGTTAGTGTCAGGTATTTTTGCTTGCATCAAAATTTTTTTCATAGTTTATACATCGAAAACGAAAAGACGCGTATTTTTCCTTGTTGCTTCATTTTGAGTTCTTCGAAGAACGGATCCGTCGAGGAGAATTTTTTACAATTCGTTTGAAAAATCAATCTCGCTTTATTGACAGAAGTTAATTTTTTGCAAATGCGAAAACTTTGAGAAAAAATTACCTATCTTAAATAATTTGTCGCACTGTGTAATTGTTTCGCAGGCTTTTTACAAATATGGCATTATATTTAGAGAACTCCTTTATTTAAATTGTATTTTAAACAAATATTTGCACAATTTGACTTTTTGCAAGATGAATGCGCTGTCTGTGGTTTTCTAGACTGATGATCATGAATTTGGTCAAGTATATCCATAACATTCATTTTTATCAAATATTTCCCAAAATAATTATGTACAAAAATTTAAAAATTAGTCACTCCAACCCCTTGGGAAATTTCCCTACCTTGAATTTAAGGGCTGAGTTTTTATTCTGCAAGTTACTCCCGTCCTAGTCATTTTCCGTAGAAAATGAAAAGTACAAAGTTTTCCAGATAACATTTTTTACAGAAACGGCACTTCGACACTTCATAAGTTGCATCGTTATAAACAAATTATTATTGAAAAATGGTCCTTACCCTTCTTTCAATTGTTCTGGGTATTTTAATGGTAAAATTTTGTCACAAAAAATCATAATACTTCGTCATTTATTGCAAATATTTTTTATCCATCACTTAATTAGAAATTTTTAATAACTGACTCGCTGAACTCGACATAATTTTTATAAGTTTTTCAAGAAATTGTTTATTTGTTTAACCAAAATTTTTTTCTTCATTTTTTCACTGGTTTCCTAGTTCTAAAAAAAAAATCCGAGAAGTACGGGAATCCCGGCGAATTCGTGATTTCGAAATGTTCGGTAATTTAGAAAAATCCGGAAATTTTACAACTTCGTCAATTTAGGAAAAGTTAAAGTCAAAAAAGCATTAGGCAACCCAGAAAATTGGAGGCTTGGAAAAGTTCGGAAAAAATCTTATAAAATCGGAGATCTTGAAAAGTAAATCAACCCTTAATTACTACAATGGGTCCTTCAGAACCTGGATTATAATACGAAATTTGGAGTTTGCAGTACTTGAGAGTGAACACTGAATCATGTTTTTTTTATTTTGAATTGAATTTATTGTATAATTTCCGTCTTCTCTTTAAACTGTCATGAACTATGAACATCATATTAACCTTCGAGATATTCGGAAGTATATTTTTAAAGCGACAAATCGTGGCCATTTCTACATAAATTTTTAAAAAATTTAATATTTGCTTAAACTACCTTACAAGAGTAAATTTGAATTCTACGTTAAAAATCCATTTATGACCACAAAAAAAAGAAAGGTATCATTTCGAAAGGAATTCTTGTTTTATAGAAAGAGATATGTCTCAAATATGATCATTACAAAACTTAGTACGAGGCATCCGATTTTAGTTTTAAGTCTGACTAGGCCAAGGAGATAATTTTTAGTAAAGAGTGAGAATCCGGAGTAAAGACTTCTCTAAGAGAGCCTGTGCTGCATTCATCTTTACAGCAGATGTTTGGGCCTCAAATGGTATTCAAGGAATCCCGTGGATGGAGGGAAAATATAAAGAGAAAATATTTTTAGTACGTAAAGATAAGAGAATAAAGGAAGCTTTTGGAGCCTGGATATTGTAGAAAAAAATGTTTAATGCTCGAAAGATAAAAATAATGTAGGCAGTTACGAAACATATCTGACAGAAAAAACACAGTTTTATTAAAGAATCAAATGCATGATTAGTTCAACTAAAAATCATATTCCCAAAAAAGAGAATGAAAAAATATAAACATTTTCAGAAATTTCCGGGGGTGTTGAACTTGGTTACGCGCCTGTCGATAACCGTACATGTTTTTTTGACGCTTATTGTAAAACATCCCTTGAAATAAATATAAAAACACCTGAAGCAACAGTAAGAATTAGAATGAATATACTATTTTGATAATGTTTTTGAAGCACTATTTATTCAATGTTGAACACAAACCTTGAAAATAACTTCAAATAACATAACGAAAAACTATTGATTTTTAGAAAAAAATATTTTTCATGGAACATCATACTTATAAACATACCCTCAAGTATCGGTATAGAGTCCCATGCATATACAAGTTTGGATTATCATGTGCAACTAATAAATATTTTTCGTTACACACGCATTTTTTTTATTGACATAAAAACTAGGCCTCAAGCATTTGTTTGATTATTTTGCAAAATATAAACTATGAAACATCCCTTACAAATTTTAAAACCTAAATATGTAGAGATCTTCGATTTATTATAAAACATTTAAAAATTTTTTAGAAGCACTTAGTTTTCAATGATGAACACAAAACTTAAAAATAACTCCATTAATCTTATAAGGAACAACCATTAATTTTTGGAAAAAAATACCTATTCTGTAACATCCCTAACATAATTATGCACATATCCTCAAATGTAGGGAAAATTATCCATGTAAATACAAATTTTTTTTCGTCCAAGTAATACGTTTCTCGCTGTTTATACTTTTTTTACGCAATAAGTAATAAACTCATCAATAACGGAGCTCAATCGTTTAAAGGAAATATGTAAAAAAAACAATTGCTTAGGTTCTATGAGAATATGTGAAAATAATGTATGTGTGGATGAATGTTTTAAGGTATGCTTACTGCCGAAAGAAATATACGAACGTCTTAAAACCGCCATGTCCTGTCTCCGTTAAAACATCAAACGGTACGGACTTCACGTACATTGGCACCTTCAACGTTTCGTCACACGTACACGACAATTCACCTTTGCAGCAACAAGATGATGAAGATTTCGCTTTTAAATGTGCATTGCTTTCAATGGCGAAGTATTCTTACTTGACAGCCATGGAAGTCTATGACAACGTTTCTCACCGACCCGAGTAAATAACCATGATCATTTTTGAAATCTTAACTTTATACTGTTTAAATCTGCACAAACAAACTGCGAATTTTACCTACACTTTGATGAAAACTTAGATTAGAAATTCGCAGATAAAATGTTACAAAAACTTGCAGCTTGCTACCCTGCTAAGCTGTTAACACGCCTAAATGCTAATGTTTCAATTAATTTCATTTGCCTCAGATTTTCACTACTCTTAGGCGGGATTTACTCTATCTTAGGCGGGATGCGCCATAAGAAGTCTCACTTTAAAGATTCGTCAAAATCTTTCTTTTTTAACATACTTCATTACAATATTTTGGTTATTGTTGTGAAACTTAAAAAGTTCCAAACATTGCAATTTAGGGTTGTAAAAAGCAAACTCATTCAACGGTCGTATTGAAATGCTGTTGAGCGTAATCTTTCGTTAACTGTAGGCATGAGGCTGCTGCTGGTAGAATTTCTTTGGCGCAAGTTAGAGCAAACATCAACAACTGGCTGCGTCTAGATTTTGACATGCCCGCGGAAAGAACGCTGCGATGTTTCGGAGATTTTTTTAAGGAACGGCCAATCCTGCACTCCCGCGGAACATTCACAATGCGGGTCCTTAACGTTGAGGGTGAAGAAGAGCCAGTTTTGGCAATGTATTGCCCATCTCTTATTAATGAAATAGCACTCACGCCTGAAGCACTGGAGAATGTTCGGTTGCATGCTGATGCAACTTTTCATGTTGTCCCCCATGAGTTGTTTAAGGAGAGAAAAAGGAGCAATCAAATGCTCAACTTGATGACATCATACAACAATGCGGTGTGTATACGCAGTATTACTCAATGCTTTTTAAAAGCAAATGTGATTCAGTGGAAAATAATAATATGTTGCCTTACTAGAGCGTTCAATAAAAGTATGTTGCCCATTAAGGGCAAAAGAACATTTCTCGCAGAAGTAAGGTAATATCTCGGGCAGAAGAGACGGCCTTCGCGCCCTAGGGAAACAAATTAATTTCTCGCTTGGAGGAATATACAGGGTGTACCAAACTTCCCGCAACAAAAAGAAACCCAATATTCCTTATTCAATTACAAGTCGAAAAGTCCTCTACCACTTTTTGTAAAACTCAAAATTTAAAAAGTTATTCAAGCCTAAAATTTAAACAATGAATGCGCTCTCACGACAAGTAGAAGTAGATTTAATGAACTGAACTTTTTCCAAATTTTCTTCATATTTTTCCGAGTCAAAAAGTCCTTTACCACTTTTCACAAAAATCGAAATCAAAAAAGATAATTGAACATGAAATCTAAGAAATCTGATTGGTTGAAACTTGTCACCCGAATATCTTTTTTGATTTTGAGTTTTTTGAAAAGTAGCATAGGACTTTATGACTCGGAAAAAAGTAAAGAAAACTTGGAAATTTTCGGCTTGAATAACTTTTTAAATTTTGAGTTTTATATAAGGTGTTAGAGGACTTTCCGACTAGGAATTGAATAAGGAATATTAGGTTTCTTTTTGGCGCGGCGAGTTTGGTACACCCGGTATACCTCGTTTTCGGCTCGTAATATAACTTACAACCTCGTGAGAAATTAATTTTTTTCCAAGATGCAAGCGATTTTTTTATCATGGCGGAAGAAAAAGCCAATTTTCGCCCGCGAAGCGGTCAAAAATGTAGGCATTTTGGACCTCTTAGATAAAAAAGCAGTTTTTACATATTAACATGTCCAAGATAACTTTTTTTCCTCTCAGACACTGAAAATAAGCATATCTAAATCTGTTTTGACCGTGACGAATGAATAATTTTAGGCCGATATGAACGCAGGTACAAAAACACGTCTGGCGGAATAAAAACGGGACTTTTTTTTCCGCCGGGCGTCTTTTGTGCCTGCGCTCCTATCGAACTTCAATTCTTTATTTTTTATATCATAACAGATTTAAATATGCTTATTTTTAGTATTTTCGAGGCAAAAAGTATCGTATGTAGCTCGGAGCACTAACAGCCGATCAGAACTCGTGTGATTGCCGCCTGAGTGAAGCGAAGGCGGCAAACCTCACACTCGTTCTAAACTGGCTGTTTGTGCCCCTACACTGAAAGGAAAAGTGACCTTCTCGATCATGAAAGAGAGCGCCTCGCGAGGCAGGGCTCCGTCCATGCTTGAGAAGCATGAATCGATGCAAACTCTGCGCAGATGCTTGATTTAAAAGCGTCTGTCATGCTCGGGGAGGATAATCTCTAACTTTTGAAGGTCGTCACAGCCGCGCTTTGGACGCATGGAGCACTGCCATGCTCGAGAAGCTTACTTTTTCTCTGAGTGTAGCTACATAATATACTATTCTGACACTCACTCACAAAATGTAGGATGAACCACTTCTCACGCGAACGACCTTAGAGCACGAGTACAAACTATTGATAATATTTATAGAGCATTCCGTTGATACATTTTCTCATGGCAAGAAAGACAACTGAAGCGTATGAGGTAGCTTTTGAGTTTTTCAAAAGCGTCATGCCGGGAATGAAGGTAACGTCAATAATGACAGATTTTGAATCGGCAATCGGGAATGGAGCATCCATGGCGTATCCAGGCATTCAAATAGAGCACTGCCTTTTCCACTTCGCTCAGGTTTGTATTGGAACTGTCTTTGACGAATAAAAGCCGAACTACACAATCGAATCATAAATTAATTTTTAAAAATAAATTGATTTTTTCTGCATTAATTGCAGGCTGTTAGCAAACGTAATCAGAAACTGGGGAGGACAGGCTTACTAACGGCGTTAGTTAAAGCCAACCAAAATTTGGTACGTAACTGTTACCATTTCGTTCAAATTACTTGATATGTGCTACGAAAATCAGTCCACCATGTCGAAAAACCATGACTTTTGCTTAACTGATGCTCTACGAAAAGTCTCACGAATATTCTCGGAGCTTTCCGAACATACCATAATCCTCTAGAACATTCTTAGATCGGAAACGTTTCAAATTGTTCGTAAATATTTGTTGATCGTCAAGAAATGTTTGAATTTTGCAAAGACCGGTTAAAATTTCCTCCTTGTGTACCTGACACTGTATTGTGCGTTCTTCGGGGTATTTCGCAGAGATTGTACAGTCAAATAAAAAACAATTGGGCTGCTGCTTTGAACCAGCTCATGGCGATTCCAATGGTGCCGTCTGAAAGCATGCCAGAAGCGTTTCAAGCAGTAAAAAGGTATGGGGAGGCAATCATTAGGATGGTTTCTGCTCATGTCTCAAGCGGAGCACTGGGGGAAGAAAGAAAAATTTTGGAAAAACTTCCGTCCCGGATGGCAGCGTTATTCAAGTATTTTGACAAGTACTGGATGAACAAGGTTGATCCAGCTAAGTACTGCGGCTACAAAAAGGATGTTCGCACGGATAACGTGCTGGAGTCGTTCCATCGAACACTGAGCAGAATATTTACGAGGAACCCGAAGGCCGGTGCATTTCTCAGTTAGTATTTTTTAAATGAAAATTTTTTAAACCCGCATGTCTCGCAAATAGAACGACAAATTTATTTAAAGCAATAATAAATAAGCTTCATTAAATGAACATAGCCTAACATGCAATTGTCGTGTGTATAGCTTTGCTGTTCTCGCACATCGCTTGCAGTATCGAAAGCAATTGAATAACAGATAAAATTTAGTTTCATTTATTTTTATTTTTTATTTTTCATTCAGAACGAATGGTACGCGTTGTCGTGCGGAACCATCTCGGTTTAGAAAATGCAAAAAAAGAGACGAAAAAGAAAACGAGAAGTGAAAAAGGAAAAAGGAAGTTTCTGGATCAGTTGTGGGAGTCGTGGGGGAGTATTTCTATTGAGGAGTATATGCGAATGGCTGGCAACCTCGTCGGAGGCGATAGGCAGCTGCTAAGTGAAATCTTTGGTAATTTAGATATTCACTCATAAGAAAATTGTATCGGTATTGACTAAATATATATTAAAGGACAAAAAAAAATCATTTTGTCGATCAATTTACGATAAAAGTCTTCTATTCGGCCTGAGACAAAACTTTGTACAACTTAATCGCAATTACAGTTGCTACACAAGACGTCGAGGAACTTCCATTTGCCGATAAAAATGGCGATGAATGGACTTATGAGTTCCTGGACGAAGCTTTGCTGCAGCTGTACGACGAGGACGCGGTGCTGAACTTCGATGAGCCAAGCTGCTCCCAAGGTCTGGAGGACGAACGTGCTGACCAGGAATTTCTTGTGGATGCCCACATCGCGTCGGGAGTTCCACTGAGCGCAGTAGGAAAAGCAGTAGCTGCACCGGTACGGAGTTTGTGTAAAACTAATTATGCTAAATGACAGTGAACACCTATGCACTGCTTTATTGATTTGTTCCAGAAAAGCATAATAGAGGATCAATTTTTCAGTAATTTCACCTTCATCACGGCCGAGAGCGAAGTTGCCATAGTGAGATACGGAAAGGTTGAGGAAATTTTCGCCTCTCAAAATTTCGACTACTTTCAAGTTCCAGGTGAGAAAATAAACCTATATGCTAAATGCATGGAAAAGTTCAGTTACAAAACTCATAATAACATTTTAGTGGACCCTTCCAATTGCATTAAATTGAAGGACGTGAAAATATTGAAATGCGGCCGTGCTGTGAAAATGGTATATTGAAGAACTCTTTTGAAATATCGTCAACAAGTCGAAATTTTTTATGAAAATATATGCATTTTCTGTTCATCCAGTCTCCAGTGCCAGCATTTTCGGTGGCGCAAGCAGCGTATCTATACGATGCATCGACAGGGAATTTGAAAGACAAAGCACCAAAGGTAATACTTCGCTGCTGGGATGCTTTGCAGGCTACTGCCAGAAAGCCTTTCATAGACAAGGCAATTGAACTGGAGAACATAATAAGGCTAATAGTGACAAGGCAGTAGTTGAAAGACAAAACAAATCAAATCATTTACAATACTGAAATTATACAGTTCAAAGTAAATACAGTAAAATCATATAACTGTTATCAGTGTTTTACCACTAGTCTGTAATCTTTATAACATGAAGCGGTTTTCATCCTCGCTGCTCCATGATCTGTTTATTCTCTTCCTAAATTCGACCCACCACTTTATTACAACTACCATCGCAAGGATGAGTTTATTTATTAAACTGAGTCTCTAAATTTTTATTAAAAATGTAATTAGCATAGTCTGTGATCATTTGAATCGTGGCCACATTAAATGCTACAGTTGTGCGCAGTTCTAAAATAGTGATAAAATTATTCTACTACGATGGTAATACAAGATCAAGAATTAAAAGACTTGTATCTTCTGAAATACAGAATTAAAAAAAAAATTTTTTTCCCAATTAGTTTTCAATCCTCATAACTAAGAACGGTTTTTATCCTCGCTGCTGCATGATCATTTTTATTTGATTTCGAAATTTGACACATTTTTTCATTACAACTACCATCGCAAGAATGAGTTATTTATTAAACTGAGTCTCTCAAATTTCATTAAAAACGTAATTAGCATAGTCTGTGATCATTTGAATCGTGGCCACATTAAATGTTACAGTTTTGCGCGGTTCTAAAAATTGTAATGATATTATTCTACTACTATGTTAATAAAAGCTCAAGAATTAAAAGATTTGTTTCTTGTAAGCTACATAATTATCTTGAAACTCTAAAATTAAAAAATCATTAATCGAATACATTGTTTTATTTTAAAATGTTTACAAATTATGATATATGACGAAATCACAAATAGTTTCGCTTATACCGCGATGACAAATAAAATTAGAAAAATTAATTAAATGAAATGGAGTTCCCAAGAAACTTTTCAATTAAAAACAGAATCACGTAATATATATCTGTTACGGTGCGAACTCGAAAAAAATTTTGAACTGTTTGATATGGTATCATAACAACAAATAGCTTGCCTCTTGTTGGAATTAGTTTTAAATTTTTTTTACAAAATTACCTTTTGTAAAAAAATATTAACCTAGCAATAATAAAAATGTCAAAAAACGCACCTGTTTCATTTGTTATTTTGCAAAAATTTTATGTTCAGCAATACTGCAACATTATAAAAAATCTCAAAGAAAGGTGAAAAACATTATACAGTCATTTTATTTTAGAAATATGAAAAGCAAAATTTCCGACTTGAGAATAATAATCTAGAATTGATAATTCGAGGCACTGATAAGTACGTTATGAATATGATAGAAATTAAATTCGTTTTGTAAAAAAATTTCAATAACTGTCCCATCAACGTTCTCATGTAAATAATAATCATATAAAAAAAAACATAAGAATCAAATTTTTTACCATTATTGAAATTCGTTATGTGATTGGATTCCGAGTAAAAAAATAAAATTTCAAGCATTCGGCAAAAGATGCTATTGCCGTTGGTGAATAATTCAACTTTTGATATTGTAAAATTTTCAGTAAATGAAGCTGACATTTTCTATTTTGGCGAAATTCAAACTTGTTACACCATATTTTGCGTATTTTGCATTATTACTGAAAAGCATGAAAAACCTGTAAATGAATCCATTTGTACTGAAGCCCCCAGTATAGATCCTCGATTTGTTGCTGTACCTGAAAAAATATAAATAAACAACAAAGTAAACATAGCCAAATGACGGGTAGAAGTTCAGTACCCAAATAAACAAAAAACTTATTTGACTGTGGGAATCTCCATTGATGATTGGTCTTCGATTATTAGCATTAGTGCACACTCCGGCGATGACTTTATATTTCAATTTATTGCTGAAGAAAAAACTGTTGTTTATAATTTTTTTCAATTGTCAATATCGATTGACAATTCGCAACACTTCCGCGTCCGACGAAAGTCAGCCGACCACTGAAAAATACTACAGAGGGCTGCATCTGCTGGGTTACCGATCGACAAGTCAAGTTCGGCTTGCTCCGCGAGCATTTGAATTTCGCGCGCATTCGCGCGACGCCATTTTGGATTTCGGACGCTTTTTTTTTCGAACGATTATACTTACCCGAAAGTCGATGTTCCGATTTTTCCATCGGGAACGCCGGACACATTCGTGCTGATTTGTGCGGCCCGCAGGACTCATTAGGGCAGTCCGCACGACTCAGTCGTGTAGAAAGAGTAAAGTGTAGTGCGGTTGGCACTACACATTACTCTATTGGCGTTCGTGTTGCTGGCACGACTGGTTACTGCCGAAAAAATAATGGTTCGTGTCGCTACACGACTCAGTCGTGTATTAACTTCGATTTTTTCGGTTACACGACTGAGTCGTGTCGGCTAGAGTAAATATTAGTTTAAGCTTTTCTCCGTGTGTTATCTTGGAAGAAATTGAAAAGGGATGTCCAAATCTATTGAACCTTGATTTATACGATTCAATCTTTGATCCTAAACGCTTACAACAATTAAAATCTAATTTGAGACTCGAACATCTTAATAAAGAAGAAGCACAATCAATCATAGAACTTTGCTACGAATTTAATGGTATTTTTTACCTCGAAGGCGATAAACTCACTGCAACAGATACATAATATCATGGAGTTGATACAAAAACGGATGCCCCTATTGCCGCAAAAACAAAGATACTCTGAAATTCACAAAAAGGAAGTATCTGAACAGATTCAGAAAATGCTTAACCAAGGAATAATCGAACCGTTACTTTCTCCTTGGAATGTCCCTCTTTGGGTCGTCAAAAAGAAAAAGGACGCCTCTAATGTAGATCAATGAAGAACTGTAGTAGATTACAGAAAATTGAATGAAATCACGATTGGTAATTTTCAAGAACTTCCACCGATTTTCAGAAATTCTAGACCAATTAGGGCACTCTAAGTATTTTACAACGCTTGATTTAGCCTCGGGTTTCCATCAGGTCGAAATGCATCCTGATGATGCAGAGAAAATGGCTTTTTCTCGCCCAGACGGACAGTTCCAATTCACACGCATGCCTTTTGGTCATAAAAACTCTCCAAGGGCCTTTACAATTTGGATGGCTCTGTACTCGCGGGCGTTAGCGGAAAACGCTGCATGATCTATCTCAATGACATCGTAGTTCATAGGAATAATCTGGAAAATCATAATAGGGAATTAAAACAAGTCTTTGAGAGGTTAAGTTGACATAGCCTGAAACTTGAACCTTTAAAATACGAATTTTTAAGACCGGAAACTCGATATCTAGGGCACATAGTTACTGAATTGGGTTTAAAATCTTGTCCCGAGAAAATCAAGGACGTTACTGAATTCCTACGACTAAGCTCACCAAACACAACGAAGCAAATCAAATCCTTTTCAGGTTTTGCCGGTTTCTATCGTCGGTTCATTAGGAATTTTAGTTAAATTACGAAACCGTTAACTCAGATACTAAAAAAGGACGTACCTTTCAAATGGACTAGCACTCAAGAGGAAGCTTTTGAAACATTGAAATCTGTCCTTACAACCGAGCCACTCTTGCAATATCCTCGGTGGGACATAGAGTTTTGGCTCACAACTGAAGTCAGTCTTTTTGCAATTAGTGCCGTTCTGTAGCAGGTACACGATGGAAAAGATTTGCCGATTGCCTACGCGAGCAAGACGTTAAACCATGCCGAATCTAACTATTCGACGACGGAACGTGAAGCTCTAGCGATTGTATGGGCAGTGAAGCATTTTCGTCCTTACTTGTACGGAAGGTTTTTTATTGTAATAAACGATCATAGACCCCTAACCTGGTTGTTAAATGTGAAAGATCTGGGTTCACGTCTCGTAAGATGGAGACTTTCGCTAAAAAACTATGAAAACAGGGTATAGTACAAGAAGGGCTGTGAAAACGACAACGCAAATTTTCTTAGTCGGATAGAACGTCAAACTCATGAAATTTACAATGAATTATTTATTTTTGACGTAAAGAATGTCGGTTCAAAGAACACAAAAGATTCGTACGCTGAATTTTTGGAAAAAATGAAAACGTCTCTAATTTTGAACGACCAAATCATCGAATCTAATGAATCAATTCTTTCTCATGAAAGCGAAAATTATGCAATTTGCACATCTGAAGATCTCGAATTTAATGACAAAATTACAACAGAAATCGAAAATCGGTTCCTTCATCTTCAAAAACTAAAATATCAGGAATTAAAATTATTCGAAGTAGTTTCCTTCAAATCAATAGACAAGACAGTCTTTTATCTCGTAACAAAGCATCATTATTGGGAAAAATGTGACTATTCTGCAATTTTTTCTGTGTTCACGACATTGAAAAATCTGTTGATAAAAAATAACATTAAAAATATCTCAATCCCAAAAATAGGAAGGGGATTTGATATGCTTCGGTGGAATAAGCTAAGGACTATGTTACGCTTTATTTTTCGGGGTACAGGAATTACAGTACGATTTTTTCTTGACGTCATTACTGAGATATCGCGAGAACTAATCCCGGAAATCCTCAAAGAATGCCATGACTCTCCAGTCGGACATTCCATTTTCACAAAAACTTATTATCGAATCAAGTCAATGTGAAAAGGGACAAAGCTGAAAATGTTAAAACTTGTACATCCTGTCAGATTAACAAATTGGTACGGAAATGTTCGAAGCATTCTATGCAGATTACCACTACTTCCACGAGACCTTTTCGAAGGATTGCATTGGATATAGTGGGACCACCGCCTATGACGGAAAATTCTAACAAATTTATCGTGACCCTTCAAGACGATCTAAAAAAATTTTCCCAGGCTTTTGCCGTGCCCGATCATACCGCCGAGACAGTTGCAAATAAACTGACAAAAGATTTTATTTGTAAATTCTGCATTCCCGAGACCCTAATAACAGATCAAGGAGCAGAATTAACGTCAAAATTATTCACAGACATAACAAGATTTGTGAAAATAAAGAAACTTTTGACTGCCCCCAGGGCCGGCTTAACCATAACGCGAACAACGCGATTGCGTAGGGCGCCAAGTCTGGGGGGGGGGCGCCTCTACGTAAGATGTGAAAAAATGATGTACCGTTTTTGTTATTTCAGCAGAGACCTGCTAAAAGAACAACGTTATTCTGTCATTTTTTTTTATAAAATGTTCGAATAAAAATCATTTTTTATCCGTGTTTTGATTAGATGTTAAGCAAAATACACCAAGAATATTCCAAACTATTCTCGGAGAATATTCTAGGGATATTCCTTTTACCATTGGCCTTAAGGAAACTACTTGGACATTCGTATTTTCTGAGAGTATTTTTAGAAATATTCCTTAGTGCGATGGATAAGTTACAAATTCTTGCAAGAAGATTTCCAGGAAAATCGAGTCTTCGAGTCCCTCTTATATTCTTCGTTGTAAACTCACAGATTTTATGCCTAACTCGGTTGTTGCAATAAGGCACTAAAAACATTGGTATCCGCATCCGCCGCCATTTTGTATCCTAGTGTTTGTTGGTGTGGTTGGTGTTGTGTTAGTGTTCATTGTGTTTACAAACCAACACTTGTTACCAGGACACAAAATGGCGGCCGATGCGAATACCTATACATTTAGTGCCCTATAGGGCAGGCATGCACAACTCAGCACGTACGTACGGGCCCGCCGCGGGCTCACGCGGGCTCATGATAGCTGAGGAGAGTGGGAGTTTCCAAGTGACTTGACGGCAGGGGGGAGAGAGCGATGCACTCTCAAACTGACTGTGACTGACAGAGCAGTTTTTGGCGTGAAGTGGTCATTAATATCTCTATGAAAATGGAAACCAATATTTCCAGCAATTCAAATTCTTTGAAACGTAAAAGTCTATCGTTTAATAAAGAGTGGGAGCTCTTGTATTTATGCCAATCGCATGGAGGAGAGTCTCAGTGTCTTATTTGCAAGAAACATGTACTTTGAAAAACCTACAACGTAAAAAGACATTACGAAACCTTACATGCTGAAAAATATGATAGTTACGTCGATGACTCAAGAAAGAATCTTTTTTCCGAGTTATGCTCAACTGATAAGAAGGTCAGTAGTTACAATTTGATTGAAAAAACGAAGTATTCTTTATTTCTAATAAAAAAAACTTTTCATTTCATTTTTTATAATTATTCGTTTGAAAAAATTTTTATTCAAAATTTGCTAAAATTCGGATAATTGGACGTGAGTTTTTATCAAACTGAATAAAATATCGTATATTGCGAGTTATTTGCTTATTTATCAATATAAAGTAATGTCATTTAATTTTTATTTCTTGATTATGTTCTTTTTTTCTTATTTTTTATAGTTTTGTATCAATAACACCAAAGAAAAAGTTAAGAATATGCAGCAACAAAATTTTAAGGTGAAAATATCATATATTTTCAGACAGTAGAATGCTCTGCGGTTGATGTTGTTCGCGCAAGTTATGAAATATCCCAGAAAATCGTTTGTGGGCATCATTCTTTTACCGACGGTGATTTTGTGAAATCATGCGTAATCACTGCTGTGCAGATTTTGTCACCAAACGATGTGCAAAAGTTCGAGTTCATAAGTTTATCAAGAATGACTATATCGAGAAGCGTGCAAGAGATGTCCGAGAGTATTCGACTTCAGCTGCAAGAGCGCATCAAATTTTTTGTCTCTGCTTCTTTAGCTCTCGATGAGAGTCTTGATGTATGTGATATACCCGAACTCGCAATTTTCATACGTGGCGCAGACAAAGATTTGAATGTTACTGAAGAACTGTTAGATATTATTCAAATGAAAGGAACAACAACAGGTGAAGATATTGTCGACTCTGTCGTTGATTGCACTGATTCCATAGGCTTTAAATGGGAAATTCTGGAATCGATTGCTGCTGATGGTGCGAAATCAATGACAGGCTCGAAATTAGGCTTCATTGGACGATTGCGACAGTTTTTACGAGAAAAAAAATGTTAAAAAAGACTCATTGCGATCCACTGTCTTGTACATCAAGAAGCTTTGTGTGCCAAATCTATTTCTATGAAAAATGTTTTGGACGTTGTAGTGAAAAATGTCAATTTCATCAGAGCTCATGGACTGAACCATCGACAATTCAAAGAATTTTTGAAATTGCTCAATAGTGAACATGCTGACATTCCTTACTACTGTGAAGTTCGGTGGTTGAGTCGTGGCGGAACTCTCAAAGGATATTTTGAATTGAGGGACGAAGTTGGTGAATTTTTGGAATTCAAAGGGAAACCATGCCCTGAATTGAAGGACCCTGAGTGGGTCGCAGATTTGGCGTTTTTGACAGACATCTCTGAACATTTAAATGTTTTGAATATTGCTTTGCAGGGTGCGAATAACGTTATCTGGAATATGAATGATGAAATTAAGGCATTCAAAAGAAAATTAACTTTATGGCGCTCTCAAATTAAAAAAAAAAACTTTGTTCATTTCCCTTGCTTGAAAACATTAAGTGATTCAAGCTCCTTGGATGTGAAAAAGTATTCAGAAATAATTGATGATTTGCAAGATCAATTCAATAAAAGATTTGCCGAACTCATGTCATTAGAAAAAACGTTGGATTTGTTTGTTTCACCTTTCAATGCTGAAATTGAAGATGTTCCAGAAGATTTGCAATTGGAAATAATTGATTTGCAAAGTAACACTCGTCTGAAACACGCGTTCAAAGACGAGTGTGATGTTATTGACTTTTACAGAAAACTGAGCGTTCTCAAGCTCCCTAATTTGCGAATATTTGCAGCTAGAATCATTTCGATTTTTGGCAGCGCATACCGTTGTGAACAATTTTTTTCCCAAATGAAACTTAGCAAATCGAAATCAAGAGCGAATCTTTCTGATGAAAATACGAAAGCAGTTTTGCATGTTTTAACAGCAAAAAGCTTTTCTCCGGACATTGATGCCTTAGTTAATAACAAACGTTGTCAAATGTCATAAGTTTTTGTCGAAATGACAAAATCCTTAGGAAAATTACAAAGAGTAAATGTTATACTAGAAATAAATTTGTTAATTAAACTATTTTTGTGTTAACAATTATATTACCCCTTCAAAGAGCTGTACACTAGTTATGTAAATTTTTTATAGAGAAAGTGATCAAAAATACTCATGTTTCAATCAAATCGTAGCTGAAAAAAGAAAGTTGTTGTTGTATGCCAGGTGTTGTGCACCATAAAACTATATTGTTAACCATAATCATAATATTATTGTCCACAATCATTATTGTAATAATGATAGTTTGGCCATGGAACACTATAATTTACATTCTATATTTATGTATATGTATTTTTTTCTGATGTAATTTTTCTCCATAATTGCATCAGCTTTTTTTTATGCTTATCGTGTAATTTTCCGAGTTTAGTTATCATAATCGAACTTCTTTTGTCGCGCTATTGGAATATGTCAATTTAAGCACTTATCATTTCCTTTCGAGTCTTTTTCTTCAAAAACAGGATATTGTATTGCACGTAATTTTCCGAGTCTAGTTATCATAATCGAACTTCTTTTGTCGCGCTATTGGAATATGTCAATTTAAGCGCTTATCATTTTCCTTTCGAGTCTTTTTCTTCAAAAACTAGATATTGTATTGCATCAGACTTTTTCGTTCTTTTGCGCATTGATTGTGAGCCTATAAAAGGCAAGCTTTTTCAGTCACTCATGTCACTTTGTAAATTCGGCTAATAGCAAGTCACTCTGTAATTCGAGTAACGACTCACAGTCACGGTTCGGTCCGCGGTTACGTTACTGTTCGGTCCGTCGACATAAAACTTGTGCGTGTTGCTCCATGGTCAATAGTTCACGGCTGTACTTCCGATTGAACTGAAAATAAACTGTTTCCTTGTGTCGTGCAATCCTTCGTTTGATTATCTCAAAGGTGGCGGGTACACAACATAAAATTCTGGCGACGAGGATGGGATAGCTCCTCGACGAACTTTTTCGTACCGATTTTCATCGCCAACGAGGACAGCCCTTCTTGTACCCTGCTAACTATAAACCGTCATCAGCTCACAGACTTTCTTGCTCCTTCAGGACCTAGCAACCCTGCCCGGAAAATTCCCAACGCCTAGCACGAACCTACTAGGCAAGGATCAACGTGGTCAGCTCCGACGGGTGCATGAATAATCAAGCCTTTCGAAGAAGTCAAAACACAGGAAACTTCAACCGTAAGTCTTAGTTTTTCTATACTCTCTGAATTCGATTTCCGCAAACTTTCCATTCCGAAATTTCCCTCTTGTTTCCAAAACTACAATTTTTATGCCGAACCAAAGTGAACAGAGTACCACGATCTCAAACTCAAATTTGACATACGATTTGAATTTTCTGACGAAATTGATTTCTCTAACATTTGATGGTGATCGCTTTCGAGTTCGGAGCTTCATAAAGCAGGTAGATTCTGTTTTCGAGATTGCCTCAGAGGCCCAGAAACCTGGGCTGTTGCTTTTTGTGAAAAGCAAAATAACCGGGAAAGCCAGGGAACAAATCGACGTGCATTGTGAACTCACTACATGGGGACAAATATCGAAATTATTGCTTAGTCTCTACCAAGATCGAAAAACGTTCGATCAACTTCTGGAAGAGCTCCATTCCATGAAGCAAGGTCACAATGAGAATATCTCCAATTATTACCAAAGACTCGAGGACCTGTCCTTCAGGATTCTCGGTACAATACATGATTCAGATACTTCCAGTGATGAATTACCAGGGCGTGTGGCTCTCGTTACTCAGATGTCCTTAAATCGTTTTATTTACCACACGAACCCTGCAATATCTCAAATGTTACGATATAGAGATTTCAAAACAATTAACGAAGCATTCAGTGCCGCTATTGCGGAAGAAAAAGCCTTGAATTCAAGTTCAAACGTCAAACACAAAAGATGTCAAATTTGCAACAAATCAAATCACGAAACCGAAAAGTGTTTCCGAAATTCAAAACACCAGAATTCTCTGATGAATTCTCCCAGATTTGGGAACAGCGCAAAACCTGTCTTTTTCAATTTAAATCCCTCGAATTCATCATGCAAATCGAGTAATTTCCAGATCCAGTGTAAATATTGCAAAGATATGGGACACTCCATTAACGATTGCAAAAGACGCGAATACGCGAACAGGCGTTATGCACAATTCCAAAGAAGAAATCCAAGCTTCCAAAATCGAAAAAGGGATCAAAATTTCTCGCAAACGCCAAATACCGATCGCTCTCAAAATTCGAGCAAGCTAATGACTCAGAATGTTTCTCGGTTCCCAGACACCGATGCCATTGAGCCATCAAGCGCAAATGATAATCCAAATGCTGAGTATAATCATTTTTTAGGACTAACGTCCTACTCGAAACGAACGATCTAACGTTTGTCCTACTAAAATCCCCTGACTCCAGTTCCCCGGAAAGGATCCTGAAAATGCTCATAGACGCCGGAGCTTCCATTTCTCTAATTAAGGGTTCAAGTTTAGTAAACCCTCAAATTCTTAACAGAGAAATATTAACTTTAAACGGTATATCAATCAACTCAAACGTCAAAACTCATGGCGAAACCAATATCAAAATTGGAACCGGAAATCACTTCTTTCAAGCTCAATTTCATGTAATTAATTCTGATACGAATATTCCTTTTGACGGCTTATTGGGCAATGATTTCTTTTCAACCCATAAATGTAAAATTGACTTTTGCAAAGGGATCGTCTCTTTCGCATCAATGCCCTTGTCATTGAGAATTTTTAAAAATACGACTCAATTCCCTACTTCTCAAGTTTACTTAAACGCCCGAAGCGAAACAGTTGTCAAGGTCAAAATTAATAACCCAGATAGAATCACCGAAGGAATCTTAGATGCTCAAAATCTTAATCCCGAAGGAACCTTGAAAATCCCAAGATCACTTGTACGAGTCTTACCAAGTAACGAAGCCCTAATTACAATTGCAAACCTTTCTCAAGATCGAGTGATTACCGACACTCCTTGCCTTACCATTGAATCCCTACCCGAACGAAGCCATGTTTTCCTAAATTCAGTCTCTCGAACCCCTCCAAATGATAAGAGAAATAAAATTCAGGAATTTCTGAAGTTAGAACATATAAATTCAGACGAGATTAAAGAATCCATTATTCAGCTTTGGAAAGAATATAGTGATATTTTCCATTTTCCGAACGAGCTCCTTTCCTTTACCCCTGCCGGAACAGCAAAAATCAAATTATTGGACGAAACTCCTATCCATGTGAAGTCATATAGATTTCCTGAGATCCACAAGCAAGAGGTCTCCCGACAAGTAGATGAAATGCTCAGGCAAAATATTATCGAACCTTCGACAAGCCCATGGTCGAGCCCTTTGTGGATCGTACAAAAAAAGGGCCAGAGAAAATGGCGTGTCGTGATAGACTATAGAAAGCTTAATGAGAAAACCATTGGCGATGCCTATCCGATACCAAACATCGACGAGATACTGGACCAGTTGGGCCGAGCTGAATTCTTTACTGAATTCATTTTACTCTGAATTCCTTGACCTCGCGAGTGGGTTTCATCAAGTGCCTTTAGAATCTGACGATGCCGAAAAAACCGCATTCTCCACTTCCGAAGGTCATTACCAATTCAGGCGTATGTCCTTTGGATTGAAGAATGCCCCTGCGATTTTCCAGCGTATTATGAACGCCGTCTTGTCAGGTCTTAATTCAAAGCAATGCTTCGTATACCTAGATGACATAGCAATTTATGGGTCTAATCTTCGAGATCACAATGATAAATTGCAGAAAGTTTTTGATCGACTTCGAGAGAATAACTTGAAACTGCAGCCGGAGAAATGCGAATTTCTTCGTGACTCCTGTCAGTATCTCGGGCATGTAATTTCCCGAGACGGTGTCAAGCCGAATCCCGTTAAGGTTCAGGCGATCAAAAACTTACCACGTCCGAAAAATGTTAAGGAGATCAAAATGTTTTTAGGCATGACCGGGTATTATAGGAAATTCATAAAAGACTATTCCACGATCGCGAAGCCTTTAACCTCCTTGCTAAAGAAGGGCGTTGACTATTTTTGGGACGCCGATCAAGAATCAGCCTTTCAATCTTTGAAAAACAGTTTTAAAGTTTCCTAGTTTCATAGTTTCCGACCCCGTCTTGCAATACCCCGACTTTCATTCGAGGTTTATAGTCACCACTGACGCTTCAAACGTAGGCATTAGCGGGATATTATCTCAAATGAAAGATGGCAAAGACTTGCCCGTGGCTTTCTATTCGCGAACTCTGAATCCTGCCGAACAGAACTATTCTACGACGGAAAAAGAACTCCTAGCTATCGTGAACTCGATAGAGCATTGGAGACCGTTTCTTTATGGCAGAGAATTCGACGTATGCACTGACCATCGCCCGTTGCAGTGGTTATTTAACTGCAAAAATCCATCTCCCAAGCTCGTTAGGTGGAGATTGAGGCTTAGTGAATACCAATACTCAGTGAAGTACAAGCCAGGGAGATTGAACTCAAATGCCGACGCGCTATCAAGGCTGTTTCAAATCAGTCAAGATTCAAACGAAAAATTCAAGGACTTTATTGAATTTCATTATAAAAATACAGATACAATAGACTTTGAGAAAGAGCTACGACCGATTCAAAAAATCAAAGGTAATATCGTCCTATTGTGGTCACAGGATCTTGACGAAAATAATACACATTTTCAGTTTGTGCAATCAAATTTTAATTTGAAACAATTATCTCCTGGAGTTAATGAAGTCACCAAGCTAACCAAAAAGGATCAGTCCGTGTTTTTACTTTTCGCCAAAAAAAATTTTCACGACAAATTTGAATATAAAGACATTTTCGAAACCTTCAATACCTTAAAATGCATGATCAAAAAATCTGATTCAACTATATTCATTCCGGAAAACGACTCATATGTAAAAAAAGATTTGCTTCACGAAATGATTCAATTTATTTTTTTGAGAAACAAGATCAAAATTTACGATAACTCGAGAAAAAGAATTGAAAGTCCAGAACAAATAAATAAAATTTTTGAAGAATTCCACAAAAGCAAATTAGGTGGACACTTTGGCTTTCATAAGACGTATGGTAGAATCAAGCAGCGTTTTTATTGGCCTAAAATGAAGTCAGACATCAGACGACTCATAAAGACTTGCCCTTCGTGTCAGCTGAATAAGACAAATTTTAAACCTACCCAAAGACCCATGGAGATAACAACTACTTCAGATTTACCTTTCGAAAGACTGGCTATAGATATTGTTAGGCCATTACCCCTGACTGAAAGTGGGAATCGATTTATTTTAACAGCACAGGACGACTTAACAAAATTCTCGTTTGCTTTTCCACTACCAAATCATGAAGCCCAAACCGTAGCTCGAGTCCTCACGAACATTTTTACCACCTTCGGTATACCTGAAACTTTTCTTTCCGATCAAGGGACAGAGTTTATGTCCAATCTCATCAAGGAATTGACCAAACTTTTCAAAACAAAACATCTCACTACCACTCCTTATAGACCTCAATCAAATGGAGCGTTAGAGCGTTCCCATCTCACGCTTAAGGACTATTTAAAGCATTATGTTAATCCAAACCAATCAGATTGGGACCAATCAATTTGTTATTTTCACCTACAATACATCTATTCACAAGTCGACGGGTTATTCACCATATGAATTAGTTTTTGGCAAAAAGGCATACTTGCCTACCTCAATCACTCAAGACCAAAAGTTAAAGTACAATTATGACGATTACATTATTTCTCTCCAACACAGACTGAACTCTTCATTCAAAAAAGCTCGGGAAAACATCATCGCTGCAAAAATTAAAAGCAAAAAAACTTATGACAAACAATCGAACGATATTAAATTTAAACCCGATGATCAAGTACTATTATACAGAAGTGAAAACACCCTTGGAAAAAGTAGAAAATTATTATCAAATTTCAAAGGTCCTTACAAAGTCACAAGAATTTTTGATAATAATAATGTCGAGATTCAAATTGGTAAAAAGAAAAGAAAATATCACGCTAATCTTTTGAAACTTTACTTTTCAGATGATGCACTTACAAGCTCTGCTCTTCCTTCTCTTACTAACCACTAATATCCTCGCCAATCCCAATGAACCCTTCGCAAATCACCAACTTACAGAATCTAGTGGAATTTTTTATGATCCTCAAGGCTCTGTCAAACTTTCGACCTCCCAACTAACTCTAATGACTCATTTGAATGTTACTCTGCTCAGAAAAACCAAACTTGTCTTAAACAACCAATTTTATTTTGCGAAAAACCTCTGCTCTCGACTGTCATCTTTGTCGATGAAAAAGGGAAATTTGAAATCTAATTGTCAAAAATTACTTCATGCCGTTTACCAAGATATACAAAGAGTTGAAAAAAATGCCGAAATTCTCGAAGATTTGGCTTTCCGACGGAATATCAGATTTAGAAGAGGCCTGTTTAATGGCGTCTCATATCTTCTGCAGTGGGCTTTTGGCATTCTTGATGCGGATGACGCTCAATATTATTCCGATAGTATCAAAACCCTTTTGCATGGTGAAAGAGAGACAGAAATTTTGTTAAAATCGCAAATCCAAATAATATCAAGTACAGTTAAAAATTTAGATGCTTCTTTCTATAATTTGAAAACACAAGAACAAAGAATGAACGAAAACATAAAGAAAATGAATAAGTTTATTGAAGGAACGAATGAGGCTCTACTAGAAGTTGAATCGGAAGAAGTAATGCTCGAACAAGTTGGTATATTGCAAGCGTTAAGCATGAGAATTAACCAAGAGTATGAGGACCATATTCAAGCAATTTCCTTTAGTTTCAAAGGCATGGTTTCCCCAATTGTTTTTCCACCTAAAGAAATTATTCAACAATTATCTGACTATTCAGGCGATTATGATCTCTTGTTAGATCCAAGAAATAGCGAACTCTCTCTCCTTTATCAAGTAGCAAGTATACAAACTCTGTTTCACGATGGAAACGTAATCTATGCTTTAAGTTTTCCTCTGGTCAGTAAAATTGTATATAACCTTTACCGACTGATTCCTCTACCGATCAAACATCCTGACCTTACCCTATATTCCTACATAAAACCAAAAAGTCGATACCTTATCTACTCCTAGTCCAAAACCCAATTTGCCCTTTTACGGAACTTGGCAGAATGCAATGAATATCGAAAATCCGAGCACGTCTGTTTCAATGTGTTCACAACGAGATCAACGGACCAGCCAATTTATGAAACCCTTCTGCTATCTCCACATGTATCCAAAATCCCCAAGGACTGCCAGACCACCACATTGCGAGCAGAAATAAAAACTTGGCAATACCTGAGGGAAAACGGTTGGGTTTATATCTTACACAAACCATCGACCATTACCCTCAAATGTGACAACAAAAAATTTCGCACAAACGATGTACTACTCCAAGGTACCGGAGTTTTCAGTCTAACCGCAAGTTGTAGAGGTTACACTGATTTTTACACCCTGGAACCCCGGGGGTACGCAGATAAGAACTTGACCTACATCGCTCCAGCACTGAATGTCCTAGAGGACGACTGTTGTATCAATGCAAATATCAAAAACCCTGAAGCCGAAAAGTTAAAACCTATCCGCCTTACAAACATTGATTTAGAAGAACTTAAACTAGCTGATAAAAAACTCGAAGAAATAGATAATGTCATAGAGCATAGACTTAATGAACCATTTCGGATCATGCATACTCCGACTTATGTAATTGTTTTGGCAGTTATATGAAGCATTACTATTGCCATCATTTGCTGTTGCGCCTGCTGCTACAATCACTGTAACTGTTGGGCATGGCTCAAAAGATTTTTATGTTTTACTAAAGATCCTAGAAGTGGAGAAACCATCACCCCGACCATACTCAACATCGTTAACTGCAACATCAAGTCAAAAGAAGAATGTGGCAAAGAAAACCATCAGAAATCCGAATACGAAGATTTATCCCTATCTATGAGAAAAATCGTCGCGGAAGACGAAATCCGAGGCATCTTACCAGCTACAAGAATTCGCAAGAGCACAACTCCGCTCCCATAAAGATATTTTAAATTAATCTTTTTCGTCGAATAAAATGTAAGTTTTAAAATTACATTTTATTTCCTATGGGGGGAGGTGTTGTATGCCAGGTGTTGTGCACCATAAAACTATATTGTTAACCATAATCATAATATTATTGTCCACAATCATTATTGTAATAATGATAGTTTGGCCATGGAACACTATAATTTACATTCTATATTTATGTATATGTATTTTTTTCTGATGTAATTTTTCTCCATAATTGCATCAGCTTTTTTTTATGCTTATCGTGTAATTTTCCGAGTTTAGTTATCATAATCGAACTTCTTTTGTCGCGCTATTGGAATATGTCAATTTAAGCACTTATCATTTCCTTTCGAGTCTTTTTCTTCAAAAACAGGATATTGTATTGCACGTAATTTTCCGAGTCTAGTTATCATAATCGAACTTCTTTTGTCGCGCTATTGGAATATGTCAATTTAAGCGCTTATCATTTTCCTTTCGAGTCTTTTTCTTCAAAAACTAGATATTGTATTGCATCAGACTTTTTCGTTCTTTTGCGCATTGATTGTGAGCCTATAAAAGGCAAGCTTTTTCAGTCACTCATGTCACTTTGTAAATTCGGCTAATAGCAAGTCACTCTGTAATTCGAGTAACGACTCACAGTCACGGTTCGGTCCGCGGTTACGTTACTGTTCGGTCCGTCGACATAAAACTTGCGCGTGTTGCTCCATGGTCAATAGTTCACGGCTGTACTTCCGATTGAACTGAAAATAAAATGTTTCCTTGTGTCGTGCAATCTTTCGTTTGATTATCTCAAAAGTGGCGGGTACACAACATTGTATAAATGTTTTGCAATTTAAAAAAAATTAACGTTTCACTCCTATTTCACATATATTTAAATGAATAAAGAATTTCAATAGTAATTGAATTATTTGGAGATTTGTGATAGTTGTCTGATAAATTTATTCTGCATTCAATTGATTCAAGGTTTTTCACGAAATGCGACATAGTAGGAGGGCCCTGGGGAGTGGGTCAAAAATAAACATAGCTGATAAACTCTTCACGCTCTTTATAGCAAGAAAGAAAAGATTATCTCGGCTACAGACAGATTTCTCGCTTACACCTGGCTTTCCTCCCATTTCTCGACTCGCGCATCCCCTCTCTACCAACAGAGCCCGCGCGGAGCCCACGGCAGCCCATGGGCCCACTCGCGGGCTGCTGAGTTGTGCATCCCTGCTATAGGGCACTAAAAAAAATATATATAGTTAGTTTAAAAACAAAATATCGTATTTATAACTAATCTGGCATCGCTCAGATAATTTCACTGCAGTGGCAGAAACTTATTGAAAATTCAATACAATTTCACGATTGTAGCAAAGAAGTTTATTTTGACATAAGGTAATCGTTTTACTTCTGTTACAATACGTTCCGTAGCGCTTACAAAAGTGTTCGTTTCTCTAGCAAATCAGTTCTGCTGCAATGACGAATCTGTTTCGTTGGGACTGAAGTTAACTTTGCTGAAGAAACGATTATTCTTAATAGCAATAGCAGAACGCTTTGCTGCAATAACAAATTTTTTTCACTGTAACAGCATATTATGTTTCGCACTTAAAACAACATGTTTCATGGAAGTAACAAAGTGCTTCGTTGACATAATAAAATAATTTTTCATTACTATGAATATACTTTGCTGTAACTGTAATTTCGAACATGGTCCAGTTAATATTACAAATAAATTTCGCTCCAGTTATAAAATATTTCGTTGTATTAAAAAAAGAGCCAGGTTGTGGTTACGAATCTTCTTTGCGGGACAGAAAGTGAAATTTCGCTATCGAAAATAGGATATGGAAAATAGAAACCTTATCTCTTACAGTCACGCATGCCACGCATATTGGCAAAGATATTATTTTTTAGTATCTGGGAAAAAAAGTTAAATTTTTCATCCCTACCGGAGTAAATCCCATTCTGAAACCATTCCCATAATGGTTTTTGTCGTCATTGACAGATTTTTGATTGATTTTGAAAAAAATCAATCAAATGATCAAATGAAAAAAACCATTCTGGGAATGGTTCTCAAATGGGCCAGAATGGAATTTACTCCGGTAAAGATGTGAAAAGTGAAGAGGACAAATCGCAGGGGAAAATAGGGGATATATGGTTTTTAATACTGACAAAATTGTTTGGTTTATGTTAATGGTATATATTAGCTCTTTTTCACTAACGAAATGTGGATAATTTTCACAGTGTATATAAAATTTTTGTTGATCGATGAAATATTGTCGATCCTCTTTTTCAGCAATACGAAATTCAAAAATGAAACATTGAATCAAAAATTCCTAGAAATTTGGTATTGCTGATGTTGGATTTTGGAATATTGTTTCTGTTTTTATTTTGCTAGTTCTACCTTTTGAAGTTACAGGAAATATTAATATACAATAAACCTTTTTTCTGTGATCTGCAGCGGAAAATAATAAGTACACCAACTGGAATTTTTTATTTTTTTCATTAAAAAAATTTCGTCAGATATAAATAAACTATAAAAAAAAGGAATCCTCACAAGTTCTGCTGGCTTGAGTATATAATGCTATCAAAAAATTTGTATCGTATATGTATATAAAAAGTTGTGGAACCGCATCGGAAGAAAATTCAATATTTCGTTAATTTTGAATTTTATTTGGTTAATGTTGGGAGTTACATTGCTTAAAAATTCAATAGATTTAGATTCAATTTAGAAGAACCAGGCTGAAATACAATAACTTTTATGTGTGTGTGCAACCTAGAAATAAATGTATGCATTGCAACTCTATAATATAACTATATTATAGTTGCAATGCGTCTTTTACTTACGGTGCCTGTTTTGGTTGCTAGCGGGGAGCGTACCTTTTTAAATTAAAATTGATTAAAACATAATTGCACTCTACTATGATCAAAAAAAGGATTGTATGGTTAGCTATTTTATCTATAGAATAGGAAATCACGCAAAGATTTGATCTTAATAAGATAATACCTTCTTTTGCTAAATTAAGGCACGTAAAATCAAAATTTCATCGACATAATACATTTATTTTGTGTTTTGAAAATTGTGTTAAATATTTCATTTGTAATTTTAGAAAAATTGTATTTTTATGAATTATATTGTCCACATGACATTTATTCCCACAATGTTGCAGATGTTTGTGGTATGTTCAGATTCAGTCACGGTTATCCGTACAATAATAATTAGAAAGAGTTGAACATTGACATTCTTACTATTATTCATTGCATTTTTTTGCTATTATTCAATTCAATGATTATTTTATTTATGTACAGGGAATAAGGGGGGGGGGGGCGCAGAATAATAATTCGCTTAGGGCGCCAATTTTCTTCAAGCCAGCCCTGTGTATCTTTGTGAAAAAAAATTGCTCATAACTGATCAATAGCTCATTTTGAAGATGAAGATTAGTACTGAATGACGACATTAACAAAAAAGACGAGAAAAATTTCTTGCGCTCAGTACATAACCTCAAAAGTAGCGAAAGACCCTATTTTTCTAGCACATAACCTCAAATATCTCAAAATTCTGACGTGATAGGCAAATTCTGGGTTCGGATTCGAATTCTACGGGAAAAATTACCTTGGAAACGACCCATGGCTTTTCAACAACAAATACAAACCTGCTATTTGCAGACCTGTGTAGTTTATAAAGTCTGTAAAGTCATAAGACACCTCTAAATCTCTTACAACGTAAGTCAACCATCTACGCTTTGAAGTTTACTAGGAATTCTTACGTAACTTACAGATTTTAAAATTGACGATATTAAGTAAATAAAAAATTGACGTTATAAATTGAACAAATGCATTTGTTTGAGATCAAAATTTGAATATACACATATGGTTTGTTCGACATGCACGCTCCGATATTGACACCGTCAATGTCTGCAATGAAAATCAATATTATTTTATAGTAATTTGGAGTTTTGAAGTTCACTACTATTCAATAGGGTTCGGACATGATTTTTTTAAAATTTGTTTTTAGATTTTATGAATTTGATTTTGTGTATGAAATTTTTTTTCTACAATACTTGGAGATATAGTTTTTAAACTGCAGCAGTTTAAAAAACGCTCCGGTGCCAAATGCTTTGGTGACCTTGTACTGGCGCGTGACGTCATAACTGTACACGAGTCACCAGCATTCCCTAGCGCGCCGGCTATTTAGTATGGCTTTAGGCATTACAAAGTACGGTTTTCATTCATTTTTCAATACTTTTTTGTGACCATTTTCAAAAATTCCAAAAAATTCCAAAAAAGGGAAAAATTACCGCGTGTGTTTTGTGCCATGCTGTACAAGTACAACAATTAATACGCCAGAAAAAATTTTTTTTCACGTGCCGAAAGAAAAAAAAGCGCGAGATACCTGGCTTCGTAAAGCACGCAGGGGTGGAAAATTTTCAGGGAAAAGTGTTTTTTGGTGTTGTGAGGATCATTTCGATATTGAAAGTGATATGGAGAATTACCTTCGATTTTCAATGGTGGGGGGAAAAAAACGACTCAAAAAAGAAGTGGTGCCTCATCTTTTCTCGTGTCAAGCTGACAAAAAATTACGAGTGGAAGAAACACCTCGCTCTGCGTTCCGCAAAAGAGACCATCAAGAACGCATCGAGGAGATTATGGGAAAATCTTCAACTGCGGTAGAATCTTCGAATGATAACATTGCTGAGAAAAGCGGCGAACCAATGGAAATAGAAGAAAATGATGTATGTGGGAGTAATGATAGTCAAGGTATGTCAAGAAGTACGATTTTTTCAAAAATTTCTTTTCTTATTTATTTGGCACCATATGAATCACAAAACTTCTTCTCAAATAAAGTAAATTTTTCAAATGTTATCGCAATTCAAAACAAGATCATAGAGTAACACGAAAAGTTTTATGGATTTCACGAAAAATTGCAGGATTCTTTAAAAAAAAGTTTCATATTTAATCAGGATAAAATAAAGAAAGTCATAAGATATTACGAAATATAAAAGAAAATCGTAATTAATGCTGGGAAATGAGTGTTATTGATGGAAAACTTGCAGACGCAGTTGTGTAATTGAGAACGGAGACAAATTTCTTGATAAAGTATAGATGAATTATTATTTGTAGTTTGATGTCATTTAATTTACAGGGATTATAGGGCCTCGTAAACCATTGTACGAGAACAAAAGTATTCAAACACTCTTGACCAGCGGACAAAAAGATGTACATTTCAGGAGCATTGGAGTCATGTGCGAAATCTTAGAAACTACTTTTGAAAAACCTACGAAACCGGCTCCAGTTTTCACAAGGTCTCCTTCAAAGTCTCCTATAAAACAAAAATCGATGAAACGACAATCATCTTTTTGTGGGAGTGGCAACACGGCATCTGGCATTTCGTCTGAAGATAGTTCGTATGTTCCAAGTTACATGTCAAGTCCTTCCCATTCAGATGATGAATTAATATCAGCAGAAAACTGCGCGATGGCTAGTTTGAGTTTAAAATTGAAGAATTTTTACATTAAACAAAGTCCCAAAGAATACATTGGTGTTTCAGAAGATGTATTGTGGATTTTAGACTTGCTAGAAAAACACACAAGCATTAGTATCAAGAGCATTAAAATGATTTTGACTAAACTGAAAATTAATGACACTTTTGAACGAATCGGTGACGATTTTGGAATTTCTCGCAGACAGGCAGGAAGAATTTTTTCGGAAAATATTGACAAAATTGCAAAAATGTTGCAGGTTTTAATTTCTTTTCAACCCACGATGAATTTACAACTTCTTTTGTCTATTCCTTTTCGAGCCAATTTCCAAAATTTTCAAGCAATACTAGATTGCTTCGAAATTGAAATTATGAAACCTACAGATCCGATGAAACAAGCGTTAACATGGTCCGACTACAAGCATTGTAATACAATGAAATATTTGATATCAATAGCACCTGACGGAACGATAAATTTTATATCGGAGGGATTCGGTGGTCGGACGTCAGACATAGTTGTATTCGAAAATTCGGGTATCATGGAAAAGTTTCCCGAAAATGCTTGTATAATGGCTGATAGAGGTTTCAAGCAAATAGAAACATTGCTGCAGAAAAAAAAATGTACTCTCGTTCGGCCCCCAAGCGTTTCCAGTTCTGTCAAACTTTCTGCGTCAGATGTCAATGCAACAAAAAAAATTGCGAGCCTTAGGATTCATGTTGAACGTGTTATACGTCGTTTGAGAGAATTTGAATTTTTGGGTCCTCATTCTTGCGTCCATCACTCGTTAATCCCATTTTTGGATTCAGCCGTCGTTATTGTTGGGGCTCTTGTGAATTTGCAGCCGCCAATTATTCGCACATAAATTATAAGTGAAAAAAAAGTGTACAAATAATTATGTACAAAAAGAAATAAAAAGAAAGGAGTAGTCAATACACTTCGATATAGATTAATTAAATAAGTTTTATTTACAGTGCTTCTTTTTACATTTTGCTGCTGTCGAAAAGTCGCGGAAAAATGTACGTTGCCCAAAAATTTGTTGCCTTAGCTATAAGATCATTTGTCCATGCTTCGTCAAAAATGTCAACGAGAATTTCGATCTTTTCTGTTTTCTCAAAATCGGGACTTGCGACGCATAAGAACCCTTTTTTAGTTTTTGAGGCCAACATTTGCAGTTGCATCTGCCCTTTGCACTTGAAACTAATTTTGCCATTGTGGCAGTAATTGGCAACAGTTTTTTCTTTCGCCGGACATTTAATTTCTACAATAAAATCTTCGCCGATAGCGTCAGGTGAAGCTCCGAACATCGGATGATCGGGCAACAACAAAATACCCGATTCACGACATTTCAAGTTTGTTGCTTTCTTAAAAACTTCCAACACTTGTTTTTCTAATTCTTTCCCCCGTTTCATATATTTACTTTCAAACATTTTTGCAGCTTCAAGAATTGAACGAACCAAAGATCCGTTTTCAGACCCGCAATGTGCTGCTTGATAGAAATTTGAAGCCGTGACTCGCCCGTACCTTAATTCGTGCCACAATGAAGAATTACTCTGACATCTAGTTGACAATTCAGCTAATTTACATATATTTGAAGTGATCGATGTTTTTGCGAATACAGTAAAATCGCTCGCATTTTTTTCCCCGCTCGCATGAAATTGCACAATAATTTTGTGGATCGACATTGAAGTAACTTGTCTTTCTTTTACTTCGTAGTGATATCTAGTGAACTGAAGGTCAAGTTGCATACTTTTAGCTTTATCTAGAAACTCTTCTAAAAAATCATTCTGCTCATTTTCTGTGTAAGACGTAGACATCTTGACATCGCGAAATTTCGAGGCTTTTATAAATTTTTTAGTTGTCCCAACAGTAGCTAGAACTGATTTTTTCCAGTAGCACTGAACATCGGTTACAGCTGGCTCCTCGCTTCAACGGTACATCCACATCAAAAAAGCAATCGAATGTTTGCAACCCCCTAGAAAATCAAAAATTTTCAAATGTTTATTCGAAGTTTTTTTTTATAGAAAATTTTTTTTTTCTGCAATCGCAAAATTTGTATTACAGGCTCATTGTAGAAAAAAGTATCTCAAGTTAAAATTCTGGATTAAAAATCTACAGAGAAAAAAAACGTTGGAATTCAATAATGATTATAAAAATCTCTTATTATTTGAAAATTATTCCCTAAATCGGATGCCTAATAATTATTGAGGAGTCGTCCGCAAATGTGTTAGGACGCATTTTATTCTTTAAATTAAGTTACCCTTTGCAGCTGCACAGTCAAGACATTGAGCGCTGATAATGTCATCTTTATCTTCATTGACTTCTAATTGCACGTGGTAATTAGTTGCCCTTACTTTATGCTCAGGACAAACAGTACACTTTACGGTGCATACAGGACCATCTCTCATGAGTGAGACGTAGCCAACAGCTTGATCGCCGTAACACTCTCTTGATGATCTAAATGATATCAAGAATATAATATTGTAATAATATAATATGTGATAAATATCAGTAAAATTTATGATATATACTAATCATACATAGATAATCAAAATATATAAATATGAAAAATAAATATGTAAACAATAATATACATTTGTAACAAATAAATAAAAAAACATTAACAATAATAATAACAATACTAATACCTGGAGAAATTTTTTATGATTAAAATATCAAAGGTTTGGACAGTCACTTAAAAAAAGTGTAACCCGTTCCGTTACTTGAAATATAATTTTTATTTAATTATATATTTACAGAGAATAAATTATAGCCGTAGATTTACAACGTCAATACATTTTTCGTTTTGATGTTCCAAGTAATTGTATCGATTTTACTAAATTCAACAATTTTATTTTAAATGTTTTTGTCATAAAATGTTTCGAAGGATATTTCAGAAAACAGTGTCTAAATCGACTTTTATTCCTTTTAGTATTTTTTATACTATTTTATTTTTTCTACGATTTGAAAGATCGTTTAGTATTTCTATTTGTAACTATTTATCTTTACAGAATTCCATGATATAATTATTTGATTGAATAGTAAGAAAAAAAGTTAATGATAAAAATACAATAATACCCGATTCATGATAATGCTTTAATAAACAATACAAATATAAATATATATGCAATGTGATAAATACCTGGTCATTTTTGCAATCCGTATTTCTTCAGCGTTGAAGTTGTCACTATTTTTTAAAAAATCAACCACAATGAAAATATCTATTTTCGGCAAATTTCGAGAGTCCGCTTTAACGAATCCATCAGTTAATTTGTTGGCCATTTTTTGAAAAGGCACAAATTACAGTCTGATTTATTTTTGGATTTACACAAAAAACACAAATTTTTCAGTCAGCAGATGAACAGAGGAAAAAAAACTAACGAATGATATTCCGATACGTAACGATAACAAGTGTGGGTCCAGCCAGCGCCGCTAGGTGACAAAGTTGAGTGGCGGGATGTACAGTTATGACGTCACGCGTAAAAATGCTGCCGTTCGGTAGGCGCTGAGCGGTCAACAATTTTAATGCCGTTTTAAGCAATTAAAAAAAATTTAAGCCCAATTTTTTTTGTGTTATACCAATATTTATGCTCACTGATGATAATGAAAGTGGAAAAAAGTAAAATTTCAATATCATGTCCCAACCCTATTATCTGATTGTCAATCACGAAGTAAGATGAGGTGCAAAAGGCAAAATTAGACGTTGTAATAGCAATATTACTGAACGCGTCGGATGCGGAGACAAAAAATTTATATCTCTGGAATGGAAAAAAAAACGACAAAATTCCAATAATTTTGATTATGGAAGGGAAACGTTTTCCGTATTATTTGTTATTTGGGGAAAAAATTTAATTTTTTTAGCGTGAAGAAAGCGTTAAAAAGTGCAACTGTTTATAAAACATTATGTTAACAATTATTTGTTTAAACAGTTAATAAATGTTTTGCTGCTTATAATACAGAACACACTCATACAAATACACGAAAAAAAATTTTATTTGATTGTATTGAGTTGGTTTGAGGATATAAATTGTTTAATCAAAAGGCCTACAACAAACTTTGATTGTTTATAACAGCAACAAATGACAATATTTTAAAGAAATGTTTCCATTGTTAAATGATTCACATAAAGACTATACAAAATAATTTTTTTTTCAAAATTCCGTGCGAATGAACTTGCTACGAAATAAGTGAACGCGCTGAACGTATATGCGCATCTGGTGTTGAATTTCAATTCTCTTAACTGTTCTAGCGCATAGAGAGTGTTAACACTGAACGATGTGCGACACTGAAGAACTAGTTAAGTGAAGGTTGAAAGTCTGTAAAACGGCGCATTAGTTAAGAGTCAGTTAAGACAGACGCAGATGATCTCTTAACTCCATCAAGCTGGAGCCAGAGTAAAGAAGTAGCGATGCAAGAGTAAAGTCATAGTAAAGAGTAGTCCAGAGTAAAGACTTCTACAAAAGCTAGTTAAGAGACATCTGTGCTACATGGGGAGCTAGCGATCATCTCTACGCAACATTCCATGATATTCCTGTGTATCTGACTGTGAGAATACAGAAAAGAGGGAGAAAACAAAATGGGCCTTATGGCAAACGACTGTGAACCTCCTTCCTTGATTCCAAGTCACATATTTTTTTATCATAGTGGTCTATAAAGCCTATTTTTTTGCCCGCTTCGCGAGCAAAAATAGGTTTTTTCTCCCGATACGATAAAAAAATCGTTTGCGCCATGGAAAAAAATTAATTTATTGCGATGGTGCAAGTTATTTTTTCCCTAGGTGCGAAATGTACTAATATTGAAAATAATATACTAAACTTTTTTCAACAGTGAGACAACAAATAAGATGCCCTTGAGAAAATTTGTCAACTATTTTTTACCTCACCTAAAGTAAAGATGAGTTAAATGAAGAACAAAATTTTTCCCTGCTTTTGAAATTTTAATATGCGCATTTTTGTTATTCTGCCTGTACGGAATAACAAAGTGTAGTCATACCAGGCTGCTCGCAAAAGAAACCACAAGCCCAGCGAGCCAACTCCCCTCTCCCCCACCACGCTACCTCGAATAGTTCTTACCTGCTCTAATAGAGTTGCCCTCTCGTTCGCTCGTCGGCATCGTTCAAATCGTTGACGGGCCGCAGTTTCAAACGACCCTCAAATTTCTAATGGTCCCTCTGGGCCGGGAGCCGGAAAAGGACTTCGAATTCACAATGAATTTTACATCGCTCGATTTTCGAGTATTGTAAAAGTATGTAAAAGGCTCCGAAAAATGAAATAAACGACGATGTACAGAAACGGAAACAATTTTGATTTCACTCAATTTTTGCAATTTTTTTTATAGTTCTATTTGTCTCTATGCTACATAAAATTTTTTATTGCGGCAAAGAATAATTAAGGTAGCTTTTGCCGTGATTTGTAGTTGTTATAGAATGAACACTTTGCATGGTATGATTACTATAATTTCTTTTAATCACAATGTAATTATTAATCATAATACGAAATTGTGTAAAATAATAATAATAATAATAATAATAATAATAATAATAATAATAATAATAATAATGTTTCACATTAGAACAAGTTTTTCCTCCGCACCGACTTTCATTATTATACGCGAAGAAAACTAATTTTCTTTTGAATAAAATTAAATTTTCGCAAAACACGCAAAAAAGTTGTACTTCGAGGACCTGTATGGCAGATAAATTGGTCCTCGCCCTAAAAGCCACGCCTCAGGTCCTCGGTACAAAATATACTATTACGAGTATTACGAGTTCAATACTATATATATATTAACGGATAATATTTTCAGTTTATCATATTCAAATGTAACATTGTTAGACTTGGTAAATAGCTTTAAAAGATGGGAGCAACTCAAGCAATTAAAAATATTTTCAATGTTTCACATTTTCTTTTATTTTGGGTATAAGAAAAAAACAAGTTCCGATTACTTCTAAGTTAAAGTTATTCCTACAAAGTACACATAACTACACGCTGAAGTCGCCGTTTGAAAAATTAATAATTTTTCTCAAAAACATAAATTACAGCCACATATAGGTACCTCGCGCATAAAATATTCTTACATATGTACTTCCCGAAAAAGTGCTAAATGTAAATTACATTATTTTTGCTACTTGAGGAATTGGCACAAATTTATTTTACACTATTTTACCCATTGTCTCCTATTTTTCTTTTTTTCGCGGATGAAACTGGTGCATACAAATTCTCATGCCTCATCAAAAATAAATGGTCACCGTCAATTTGTTTGCAAACACTTCCATTCCCTATAACTCCCGATTTCAAGACGCAAAGAGAATCAACGGTTTCATCCGCCAAATGTGTCCTTAAATTGGAAATAACTTCCGTCAACAATGAAAATGCTCTTTCCGCATCAGCGTTACTATGAGGAAGTGTCATCACTGCGCGAATAAAAACTATCAAGTCGGGATATTTTAATGAACCATTTCTATTTTTTAATTTCATGACACTTTTCCAAAGCTCTTCAAAACCAACTTCGTCATCTCAATTTGAAAGTAAATCATCCGAAAAAGAATCTTCGAATGGAAGCATTCTTCATTCCGCTTCTAAATTATTCAAATTTTGACATCCACTTAACTTTTCTGCAATGCATTTGACAATCGTACACGATTCACCTCTGTTAATTTTATTCAAAGCGTTGTCTGGTTCCAAGATTTCTAAATTTCTGAAAAATTCGTCTTAAATATAAAGTCTGTTCACAATTCCTTTAGCTGCCGTTTTCAAAAAAAGCAATGCATTTTCTTTTATTTTTTTCACTATCATTAAATCCATTGTGTCCAATTCAGATTCGCAATCTGCCCCAAGTTTAATTTGATCAAAGTTGACAATGTTTTCATTATTATCGTAATCTAGTTGGGATCCCAGTTTCCAATCATTTCGTAAAGATTTTATCACAATAGGAGTTAAAAATTTTTTGCCAATTTCTTGTAGAAATGTAAAAGATTTGACTTAGTAAGTGGGTTTTGAAATGTTTGGATTGAAAAAAAATGTTTTGTTTATTGAAAATTTCTAGTACATTCTTCAAAAAAAGCAATGTGGCGTACATTTCTGCGCTGTCTAAATGTTTTTTTAAAAAAGTAAAAGTTTCATTTTTCGCATTATCTTTTTCGATGTCCTTCATGAATTCTTTTAAACAATCCCAAAATTCTAATATTTTTGTAATACATTCGTAGCGACTGAGCCATCTGGTTATACAATATCTTGTTAATTGAATAGTTTTTCCTAAAAGTTGCTTGCAAATTTTTCTAAATTCAAAAACACGAGATGGAACCCTAACGGACGTGACTAATGTATTCAGAAACTATCTTGAAAACGGCAGCCAAAACTCTTAGTGCTGTAATAATTTCATTATACCAGTTTCATCCGCGAAAAAAAGAAAAATAGGAGACAATGGGTAAAATAGTGTAAAATAAATTTGTGCCAATTCCTCAAGTAGCAAAAATAATGTAATTTACATTTAGCACTTTTTCGGGAAGTACATATGTAAGAATATTTTATGCGCGAGGTACCTATATGTGGCTGTAATTTATGTTTTTGAGAAAAATTATTAATTTTTCAAACGGCGACTTCAGCGTGTAGTTATGTGTACTTTGTAGGAATAACTTTAACTTAGAAGTAATCGGAACTTGTTTTTTTCTTATACCCAAAATAAAAGAAAATGTGAAACATTGAAAATATTTTTAATTGCTTGAGTTGCTCCCATCTTTTAAAGCTATTTACCAAGTCTAACAATGTTACATTTGAATATGATAAACTGAAAATATTATCCGTTAATATATATATAGTATTGAACTCGTAATACTCGTAATAGTATATTTTGTACCGAGGACCTGAGGCGTGGCTTTTAGGGCGAGGACCAATTTATCTGCCATACAGGTCCTCGAAGTACAACTTTTTTGCGTGTTTTGCGAAAATTTAATTTTATTCAAAAGAAAATTAGTTTTCTTCGCGTATAATAATGAAAGTCGGTGCGGAGGAAAAACTTGTTCTAATGTGAAACATTATTATTATTATTATTATTATTATTATTATTATTATTATTATTTTACACAATTTCGTATTATGATTAATAATTACATTGTGATTAAAAGAAATTATAGTAATCATACCATGCAAAGTGTTCATTCTATAACAACTACAAATCACGGCAAAAGCTACCTTAATTATTCTTTGCCGCAATAAAAAATTTTATGTAGCATAGAGACAAATAGAACTATAAAAAAAATTGCAAAAATTGAGTGAAATCAAAATTGTTTCCGTTTCTGTACATCGTCGTTTATTTCATTTTTCGGAGCCTTTTACATACTTTTACAATACTCGAAAATCGAGCGATGTAAAATTCATTGTGAATTCGAAGTCCTTTTCCGGCTCCCGGCCCAGAGGGACCATTAGAAATTTGAGGGTCGTTTGAAACTGCGGCCCGTCAACGATTTGAACGATGCCGACGAGCGAACGAGAGGGCAACTCTATTAGAGCAGGTAAGAACTATTCGAGGTAGCGTGGTGGGGGAGAGGGGAGTTGGCTCGCTGGGCTTGTGGTTTCTTTTGCGAGCAGCCTGAGTCATACGTATGATCATACTTCCGAATCTTAAACAAACATTGCTATTTTGAAAATATTTTGCTATGTTTTTGTTTTTGAATAATTAAAATTTTTTTCATATCATCATTATCCAAATTTCGGCTTGTCTACTTATTGTTATGTATTTTTTAGCGACAAATTATAATCAAAATTTTTTGAAATAAATGATCTTAGAAAAATTCAAAGCCCACTAATTTTGGAACAGTAAAAAGTGAAGTAAAGTTTATATTCTTTCCAATAGTATCGCTGTGATACGATTAATCAAGGATATTATTAATATTTTGTATGTTAGAGAGTAATTTACTTCAAAAAAATCATGCATACAATTATAACACTGTGCGACAAATTGCAGATAAAATTTTGATCTGGGAAAATATTAATGAAAATGGGACCTACACTAAATTTGAAGACTTACGTGTTCCAGGGTTTCGCTGTATTAGCTCAAAAAGCATTCTATTTAAACCTTGAGGTGCGAGAAGGACACCCCTACTAAAGTAATGAGCTAGAAAGAGGTGAAAGATGAAACAAATTGTTAAATATGCCAATTTTGCTACCTAACTTATAAAAATCATGAGACACCCGTATCCTCATATTTGGTGTACATTTCATTTTTGCTTACATTTTCCGAGATCAAAATTTGTGTTGCCCAGTGTAATTTAATACATATACAAGTCGTCTGCTGAACGATACCCTGAACGTAGAATTATTTAAAAGTAGTGAAATATGCATTCACACATTTTTTCACTTGTACATAATACATTATTATTCAATTCAAAGTCAAAAAATGATCACTCGGAGCAAATTCTTGTGTCAACGAATTTTATTCACTGAAGATAAAAACGATCAATATTTCGACCTCACATCAGGTCCTCTTCAGGATCCTTTAAAAAAGAAAAATCTACAAAAATATTTTTACAAAAAACGATCGAGGATAAATTTTAACATGAATCTCAAAAATCTGTTTATTACATGTGTAATCAACTGTTTAATACATGTGTAATTTAATAAGATGACAACTTTTTGTTCTGATTATTGATTTATTATTGTGAATTGGTGATTTTAACGATGGTTAGTCTGGACCGGAAATTTTTTTGGCGTTGGTCACATGTTTGAGTTCGGGAATATTACATATGATTGTAAGTAGATTGTTGAGATTCATGTTGAAATTTATCCTCGATTGTGTTTTGTCAAAATATTTTTGTGGGTTTTTCTTTTTTAAAGGATCCTGAAGAGCACCTGATGTAAGGTCGAAATATTGATCGTTTTTATCTTCAGTGAATAAAATACGTTGACACAAGAATTGGCTCTGAGTGATCATTTTTTGACTTTGAATTGAATAATGCTGTTTGGACGGAGCATTTTGAAGATTTTTGATTTATTCATAATACATTATCGTACTGAAATTTCATCTTAAAATCGTGAAGAGATTTGTAATGATTATTAAAATATTGAAGTAAACTTATAAAATAATAAATAAATTATTATTTGAATATATTGTATAAAATGGTTCGGAGTTTGTTATTCAAATAATGTAATCATGGTAAATAGTTTTATTTACATAAAATACTATTACTAATTGAATTTCATACAATAACCGTATTGAACAGCTCATAGATTATTTTTTCCGAATACATAAATTAAATAGTCCATCAAAACTTCATTGAATTGAATGAATTAATCAAATCATATTTCATCTTTCTTTTCATTTTAAATATTTAAACACTCAATATTCAAATTATTCAAATTATTATAAAATATATGAATTATTTTATTTAAAAAATTATTGATTCATTTAAACACATAAAATATACATGACTGAAATAATTCTGTATATAACTGTTCTTCATTCGTGAAAATATGTTAAACTAGGAAAAATTAATTTTGATGTGAAAACAATATATGACATTTTTAATCAATTTTGTATTATAAAGTCCCGAAGAAATTTCAAAATTTGAGTTGTAGATATTATATATAATTGAATCTTTTATTTTCGGTTACAAGTTTCATACATTTTCTCCGGTTTGTTTACAAAATTAATCGTTAACTAACACCATCATGCGTGCCCAAAGAATCAATGCAGCAACTTTGTCACTTGTCGCTTTATCCACAGAAAATTTAGTTATTCATCATTTGAATAAAGAAAAGAAACGATCATTTCCTGGATTTCGCGCCGCGCGCGAGCGCTGTATTGTTATTGATTGTTATTATTGAACACTCGGAACGAGCACAAATTATGATATCTGCGTTGTGCGCGAGTAACAGCGCCTCTGTCGGAATTGTGGGCTCGACAGAGGTTGTGGCAAGAACCAACCAGCGTAGACGATTAAGTCAATAATGCATAGATAATAAAACACATGGACTGCTAGTACCTATTGTTTGCTCGTTTCCAGGGGGGGTGCAACTTCGGCCTTTTTAAATGAGGTAGTTTGTACCGCTGAAGTATATGGCCGCTAGAGGCGCTGCAGTCTTGCCAGGCTTTTTTTTATTGGTTCCCGTCATTCGCCGTCGTTCCATATCTTCCGAAATTATCAACAAAACAAACAATCGCCACAAAGTCACGCGAAAAATCGCCTGGCAAGATCGCAGCGCCTCTAGCGGCCGTATACTTTAACGGAACATACTCTTAACATGGAGTTGCACACCCCTGCTCGTTTCTCTCGTGGCAATACATCTGGAGCTAGCCAGTCGGTCAACCTGCACCTTATTAGACGCTATGTGCACGAGATTACAGTTACGTAGCTGGTACCGTTAAGGCCCCGGGCATAAATAAATTTTTGAGTTTTATTGTGAACCAAAAAAAATGCAGAATGAATTGTTTTTAATGCTCTCGGGTACTATATCAATAATCTTAACAAAATATCGGACCGTTTTACTGTATTTACGGTAATCTGTTTACAAGCAATTGAAAATCTGTGAAAACGTCAAGCTGATTCAGGTTCGGTCGTGCACACTCGGGCTTCTTCGCTTTGACCTACCGGCTAACTCTTGCTTGCGGATAATTTGCCACGGAATCACGTCCTACGCGGCCCTATTAGCAGTCCATGTGTTTTAATTTCTATGCAATAATGGCGGACCTGTTGAATGCGCGAACTGCGATAGTGACTGAACAAGAACCAAGACACTCATCGGCTACGCACACATTCACTCGTGCATGTGCTCATACCTGGAGTAAAGTATCCGGCCTCTTTTGCTTTGACAGTACTTGAAAACCCGCCAAAGTAATTCGACCGAATTTACTGAGATGTACATTTTTACTTGAAAGTTAAATTATAATGAATTTACTGCATAAAATAATGATTTTCAAATTTCTTGATCTATGAAAAATATTTACTTTAACAGGAAAAATCCATTCATTAATAGTAAAATTGAAAAAATTACTGTTAATGTCGAAAATAGATTCATGATAAAAATCGGGACTCACCATGACTTCCGTGCTATTTAAATAATTACTGTGGAAGATAAACAAAATTTTCCTGAAGCCCGAATTTCTCATCCAGTCTCGAATTTTTTCAGGATCCTAAAAAATTCTTGCAATTTTTTTCAAAGCATAAACGAAGTGATCGCCGAATCTTCGTTTATCTCGAACAACTCGTAAAAACAATCATCGTAACTGGCTGATCCAATTCTAGTACCATTTGACGCTATTTTTTTCACTTAACAAAAACGACCGACTAAGGGAATTCGAAAAATCAACACATATTTTCAGAAAATTAAGATTTATTTTCCATGAAACTCAGTTCAATACTGCAAACATATCTATCGACGTACAATCATCCCCATAATACATAATTCCATACAAAAACAAATCACCTTACGATTACAATCTCACACATGCTCAATTACACAAGTTGAAACATCAAGAAAAAAAAACTGTTTTTCTAGAGACAAAGCATAAAAATCTTTTAATTATTACGTTAAATGAGTAGTGATCCACGGAATATATTCAATGACGTTGGTATAAATCGCTGATCCCTCATTAGAATCTTGCCCGCAATTACTGCTACCAAATGATAAAACACCCTTGCAAATCCATCTACTATCGTAATTTTCCTCGCCTTCAAACGCCATTAGAGGACTACCTAGATCTCTTCTACAAGCTTTCATACTCTGTTCCCTTCCCACGCAAATTTGCGATTTCAACACATTCGCAAACGAGGGTCTCAAATCTCTGGAACACTTTGCTTTTTCCGACAAAGGTAAAACATTTTTGTATTTATTGCTCGAAGAAAAATATTTACCATCTAGACCCCATCCAGAAGTAACGAATTCATTCGGTAAATGATCATTGAAAGGTAGGCAAATCGATTGAATAAAGTCACTGAATTTGACGCCAGGGTATAAACGGAGAAGTGCTATGTCGTTGCGGTAACCAGTGCGTTCTTGTTTGTAATCTTCATGGACGATGATGTCCCTGATTCCAACTACCTTGGTTTCATCGGCGCAGACGAAAGCCCCTTGGCTGTTTTGTGCACAATCTGGATTAGTATTTCTGTTATATTCGCCTAATCTAACTTTGCTCAATTTGTAGCCATCTGGGACGTCTTTAATGCAACGAGCCGCTGTCAAGACGTAGCGATCACTGATCAAAGATCCGGTGCAAAAACTCCTATCTCCGTTAGCTGTAAGTAAATTGTTCAAAATTAAATATGGTTTTGTGCCCTTTGAGCATTTGACTTTGAATCAATACATGGAAAATGGAGATGATTTTTAAAATTTACTGCGTACTCAAGGACTTATTAATCAGATTAAGGTAGGTGTCGTTTTGAAAAAAAAAGTTTTTCGTTTATTAGTTATTTTGATAATTACTGTCATTTCGTGCTTTTTAACATTTATTTTTTCTTTTAACCAAAAATTTTTTTTTTTCGACTTTTAGGTGATTCCGCTTGGTTAGTAAAAATCGATATTTTCCTTGATAGTCAGTTTTTTTTTTTTTTCAAATAAGCTCAATTTTAACAAAAATCAATAGATTATGAAAATTAAAAATTTTTTTTGTCTAATATAGTTAACACTGTTCACCACTTGTAATATACAAATCAATGAAAAGTACGAAATTTTTCCAATATTAAATAACTTGAGAAGTTTTTTTTTTTTTATTTATTAGATGAAGAAGATCGGTTTCGTCTTCGATTTTTTGATATTTCTCCCGACTAAAATTTTTTGTTTCAGAGTAATGAATTTTTTTGAAATACAATTAATTTTCGTTGTTTTAATTACAAGCGTAGTCATTATTTCAGCAATTTCGGATTTTTTTTATCATTAATGGTTTCAAAAATAAAAATATTCAAAATGTTAACAAAATTGAAGTCAAATTAAAAGATATTGAGCACGCTTAACAAATCGATTAAAGTTATGAATTTAATACATACAAGTATTCTTATACGTATGTTCTACAAAAATGTTGTAGTTTTTTAAAAATGCATATACATTCCCTGAACTCTACTCACTTTATTTATTATGAGGAAATAAACTTATCAGCCAAGAATTCTTATCAAGGCACTTGTGTTTTAATCGATTTTAAGCCACTGAATTTGATTTTCGGGGTAAAATACCATTTCTTATAGTTACTTTTGGAGATCATCTTAAACTTCATTCATGAGTATTTTTTGAAGAAAATCTGAATCTTAGAAGATTTTTTAAGAGATCTCAAAATTTTAGATTCTAAGCCGCTGATTGTTTGATTTATGTAAAAATAACTTCTCTTTTTCAAAATCTGAGAAGTAAAATTTCATTATTTTTATGTGGAAGACGTTTGTCTCTTTAAAAGAAAATTTTTTCCGAAAAATTATTATTTTCTATAAGAAATTATAGGTCGAAGAAAATTTCATAAAATAACGCAAAGAAATATACAGCCTTTTTTTATCTTCATAAATTGAAAAGAAAAATGCGCTTTACAGGTTACTCGATTTTTGAAAAATAGCGTACTTTTCGTTCATGGTCAAAAAAAAATTGGTCAATAATAGTGAACAGATGCCAGTATGAAAATTGAATATTGTCAACTATATTAGACATTTTGAATATAAAGTTATCGAAAATTATGAATGCCTGACAAAGTTAAACTTATTTCGAAAAATTTTTGACTATTACAGAAAACATCGATTTTAACCAGTGAAAAAAAAATTCATTAAAAAAAAAAAATTAGTTATTGACAGATATCAAAGAAAAACATTGAAACGGAAATTACTAGAGGCTGAACAAAAATCGCTTAAAACAATAGCGATTGCACTAATTATCATTTCATGAAAAATACTTGCACATTATATATGTTATTAAAATAACCCTTAACTGGCACTGTGGGTAAAAATTACCTCAAATATTTTTGAGCTTAAACTAAGCATTGTAAATTCAATTGAATGGACAGTTTTGTAACATTTTTCAGTCGCTGACATCTCTAACTGAAAATACAATAATTTTATATGTTAAATAATTATGTAAGTAATAATAAATCTTACTCATTCATTTATTACTTTAATAAGCATACTCTAAACTACATTATGTATATTTTTTATGCAATAGTGAGACATCGGCTGCGCAAGAATCGTTTTAACACGTTGGGGTATAAATCATCCCCAGTGCCAGTTACATATATTGGAAACAACAGTGCCAGTGAAGAGTTGATGTAATGCATCAAGACATACTTCAACAAATATCGATTTATTTTTAATATCTTCAAAGCATGAAAAACTATGGCTCGAATGATACAAGCCTCTTAAGATTTCATAATTATATAACATTACTGCCACTGTTAAGTAAAAAATTTTGATATTTTGAAATCCCAAGCATTGCACTACATGAAGTAAAACATAAATGCATTATATTACGTCCGGTGTATTCCAGTATAGCGATCCAGGGGAACTCGTCAATAGCAGCAAATGCACGATTACTATCATGGTATCCAGACGAGCTTCGGCCACAATTTCTCGGCAGAAGAGGGTGCTCCAAAATTGCACTTGTTGCTGGTTTATGTTCTGTATTTTCGTACCCTGTTTCCCCCTCTGGAATTTGTACAGAATGAGAAGAGCAGCATACTTTTGGGTCCATGAAATCTCCACCACAAACTGATTTCTTTAAATAGTCTTCGACGGCTGGCAATGACCCTGCTTGCAGCAAAAGTTGCAGCATTGATGGGCATTTCCGCAGGTGTTCACATTTGCCCCATGTTGACTGAGGCGTACGGCAACGTGTCGCATTTGCTGTTGAATACAAAATATTTCATTACTTGATAGGAAATCGTATTATCCGCAATATCATATTTTGCGCTCCATGATTTTTTTTGATGGTTTTTAACTAACTGAATTTAGTTTCTGACAGTCATTGAAGTACATATGTAGTAATGTAGTCTCGAAATTGTATCGACGCATAACTAGACCCTGATTTTTAATTTTACTGATTTTTTTAATCATCCAATGGACGTGATAATTAATTTCGAAATTTTAAACGCAATGAGGAATTATTATTATTGCATTGAAAATAAACCCAAAACAGGTTGAAATGTTAGAAAAAAAAATATCAATAAATCGACTGGTGGAATCGAGAAAAGAAAATTTTTTTGTCTATATTACATGCTTTCAATCATTATCGCTGTTTTAAGTTGGAGGTTTGCAGCGTTCGTAACTTTGCAGTACTTTGCCATAAGTCTGTCCTTTTTGTGTACTACAAGTTACTAACGCTGAAGGTTTGGAAAGTTGCTTAAAAAAGTGTAACGCGTTACGTAACCGTTACTTAGGTTATGCGTGTTCAATTCTTTTAGAGTTTCAAGATAACGTTTTACTTGAAAAAACATATTACGTTCGAGAACATGTACGTGAAGTTCCAAACGTTTAAAATTAAACGAAAATGGAAAAAAGACTTGTATTCAAGAAAAAATTTTCTAATTCTTTTAAGGACTTTTTGGTATAAACAATAAATTTTATGTCCACCGAGACTATATTTTACATAATCCTCCCTGTGACAAGAATTCAAAAATGTATTCAATTTCTCTTTTCGCTTCGTTTTAAACGTTTGGAACTTCGGGTACATCGAAATCTGTTGTTTGTTTGGACTAGACCGTCATGAATAATTTTTTTAAGTTAGAAAAATCAGTGAGCATTTGTTAATCTGAACTGTTCGACCGGGGGGAAAAATTCAGTTAGCTTGTCCGAATTTTCGTATTTTCCAGTTCAAAAAATTTCTGAATATGACATTCCATTCAATGTTAGACGCGGGGAAAAATTTGCGACAATCTACCCAAAATTTTAATTTTTTTGGCACTTTCTCTATTTTTCAATATCAGTATGTACAAAATGTTGCAGGATTTTCTAGAACTTTTAATAAATTTATACTATGTTTTGTACATTGCTCTAAAGATTAAAATAATTTCATACTCCAGAATTCATAGTTTAATAAATTTTTTGTATTTAAGTGGATTTTTCAAGAAAAGTGTTCAGCTAAAAGATTACTTTTAGTTTTTTTTTTACATATATTTTCAGTTTGCTTACGATTTGATGGATTGTTCAGTATTTTTGTGATAAACTGTTTGTATTTTTCAGAATCTACGAAATGTTGCAGGATTTTTCGATATTTTATATTTTTCTTGGCATTTTTTAATAAATTGTTTTATTGGTTACGAGAATTATTAGCTCTGGAATTTGAAGTTCATTAAGTTTTTCAAAAAACAGTGTCTCAATAGAGTTTTATTTCTTCCAGTATTTTTTATATTTTCTCAGTTTTCATTCAATTAGAAGAATCGTCAAGTATTTTCAAATATTGTTATAAAATTTTCTGAAATCCGATGCTCCAGTTATTAAAGTTGTGTAGAATTTAAATGTTTCAAAGATTTACTTGTATTTTTTCATATACGTGTTTTCCTTCTGTATTTCCTAGTACACATATATTTACAGAGTGATGTAAAATTTTTAGTTTTTTTAAAGATATCTCTCATAATTTCCAGAATGAGATTTTCGAAAATGGACAATTTTAAATCAATTTTCAGATGTATAGATTCGATAAGTTTTTTTATGTATTTCCACACGGATTCCTCAAATTCAGTGCTTCGAATTATTGTGAAAGTTTCTAATAAAAAGTGGAAAACAGAATTCTTAGTCGATATTTCAACACAAATCACTAATATTTCACCCTGTTCCATTGAAAAACAATATTATAAAAATTTTTATTCGAAAAAAAGGAAGTTAAAAATTACTGTTATCTGAGTTTCAGAAAAAATTCACAGATTTTAAACAAAACTTTATGAGATAGATAAAAGTAACGCGAAGTAAATAACGGGATTTTTGTTATTCGTTATTGGACAAAAGTAACTCATTCCCGTTATCGATAGATGTTAATTAATGTAACGCGTTACGTTTTAGTTATTAGTAAAAAATGTAACGTTTTAGATTAGCGCTCTACTTGTAACGCGTTACTTTCAAATTTTAATAAGTTTGACATAGGAGAGCCGGCAAATTTTCCCGAGGATGCATAAAGTTTTAAGTTCAAAAGAAATAGTTTTTGATGCATCTGGTTTGTAAAAAGAGATTCTGTGTACGTGAGTAAATTACTGGCTCGAAATATAAAAATTAGGTGAAGTAGAAGTTGGGTGAACTGACTAGTGAGTGCCGCTTATCTTTCGTTTATAATAATTGAATTTGTTGATATTAGCTTGTTGCAAATGTTCAAATATCTGTATCAAAGTCTAGGTAAAAATAGTACATTTCGCATCTAGGGAAAAAATAAATTTCTCACGAGGGATATATTCGCCCGAGGGAGGAATTAATTCCCGTGGTGCGAACGATTTTTTTTTTTTTAAAAAGCTTTTATTTTTGTTTAAATAAACGTTGTTGTGAAAAAAGTTAAAATTTTTTTGCCTCACAAAGGGGTATCAAGAAATGGATCTCGTTCAAAATAAAATCATGAAAAAATATTCTTTATTAGGCTTTGATAAATTCAACAGAAAAAATGTCTTCCAAGCTTAAAAACTTTTTCTGTTCTAGTTTCTGCCTTTATCGATTAATTTCTGAATTTTTTTGGAGCGTTTTTTCTTGTGGTATTTTTTCCACTGACGATAATTTTTTTCTAGAATTGAACCGTTCCAGTATTATCATGTTGTTGGGCGAAGTTATCACTGTTGTTCTTCCTTTTTAAAATTTATTTTAAGAAAATTCCGATGTAACTGACCAATCGATGTAGTAGTAAATATTTTTGTAACGTTAATCATGACTATTTTTATTGCTTCAATTCTTCAAAGAAAATTTCATAATCATGTTTATATTTATAGTCTATAGAATTATCTGTTAACTCGTGAAAAATTATACAATCTTCTCTTATCTTCTATAAAATTCTACATGTGTATGATTTTTACGGAAAATTCATACAATACTCAAGCTTCTTAATTTTTTTTATGTTATCATACGTAATCTGAAAATTTTTCATTGTTAAATTAGAAAGTTAGAGTTTATAGCTGCTAGAACTATCGATTGTAAATAATTTTTAATATTTGTGGGATGTAGTTTCTCATATATTTTATCTTTTTTTTTGGATGCATGTAGTTAAATGAAATCAAAATCTCCATTTCTAACCATATTATTTCACACCTTTAGAATATTTATAAACAATTGTTAAAAAAAGAATATTTGTAAATATTTGTAAGAAGTTTCCGAAATAACAACGAAATAAAATTTTTCTGGAAGAACAATGTTGTAAATTGCAACTATATAATGTCTTACATATTAAAGAAACATAGATAAGTATTTTGTGTGCGTATAACAAACTTGATAAATTAATATGTATGAAGATAATAATTTCAAACAATAGTTAGAAATAACCATTTTTGTTATAAATGACTTTCATCTCCCGTAAATTTTTTATTTGAAATAACAGTTTTTTTTCGAGTGTACTGTTTCTAATAAGAGAATGAATTTCATATTCAGAACATTATTTGATTTTAACAGAAATGATATTCTTTTTCTTCATGTACATCAAAGAAATTGATGACACTAAAAATTGAAGCAGCTTAAAGATGGTATCGATAGATTTTTCAAATATTCAATAACGCCTAAGTTTGGCAAGATTTCATTCCTGTGGCCCCCAGATTTGAGACCGGATTTAGGCTAATTGGGCCAAAAAAACAACTTTTTAAAGAATAAAAAAAATTGATATCTCGCTTCGTTCACAAAATATCAACAACGCCCCAAATACTCCCTTTGACGCGCGCCACTAGCCGTTGTCAACATTCAACACATTCGCTTACTCACGTTCACCCACGCGCGATTCACTCCTTTCGCATTCATTCAATTCGCAAGCGTTAATTCGCGAAAAATCGCGATTTCGCAACCTTTTTTTGGTCGTGTTTATTTCCCTAGTAACTAGAGTTTTTATAGAGCTTTTATAAAACCTTCCTTTTTTTATAAAACTTTTTATAAAGTTTTCATAAAATTTTCATAAAATTTCACTTTTTTTATAAAACACCTTTATAAAGCATTGAAAACTTTATAAAGTCATTTTATAAAGTCTGTATAAAACTTTGTTGAAATGAAAAGAAAAACTAAATTTGAATACTCCCAATATTCCCGCGCCACCGGGCGCCATGTTGTATCTATGTATATCGGGGTGTCTCTCTCTCTTTTTCTCAGTTAGTTTCTTTTTTTTTTTGTTCTCTCAGTCGTAATGTACACACACCCCGAAAGAATCTCTCACTTGTAATCATGAAATAAATCCATACTTTATACAGAAATCCGAACAAAGTTTTACTGCCCAATAATTAAATCTAACAGGTTATGGGCCCAGTGACGTGGAGCAGTAAATATTTTTTGTAAAAGTGAAAGATAGAAAAATTCGGAATCGGGAAGTCCGCGAGTCATTTTTCGGCCGACGTGCAAAACGGGAACGCGTGCTGTTTTTTGGATCAAAGTTCGAACGAAAATAAAGTGCGGTTCTCAGCCAACGAGCAAGAAGAGAAATAGACAATACTCGCCATGGAAAACGACGGTGTTCGAATAACTAAGCTGAAGGGCATCGAGAATTGGACATCGTGGAAATTCCAAGTTCGGGTGACTCTACAAGCGAGCGGTGCCTGGGACGTCGTCGACGGGACATCGCCATATCCCCAACGTCCAGAAGCTGAGGATTCAAGCAGTTCGGATCGGCACGAGAAAGCAGTTTTGGCATGGAAGAAGTTGGACAACCTCGCCCAGAAGGTCATAGCTACATCGGTGGAGGAGAGGTCGCTGCTACACATCATCAACTGCGAGAATTCGAAGGGCATGTGGGACCAATTGAAATCCGTTTATGAGCAGAAATCGGAAACCAGTGTACATATGCTACTCCAGGAGTGGTACAGTATCCAGAGGAATTCAAACGATGATATTGTCACTCATATTGCAAGACTACAAGACCTCGCTCATCGCCTGGAAAATTTTGGTGAGAAAATTCCTCCTCAAATGATTATAACGAAAATTCTGATGACCCTCCCCCCTTCGCTCAGTCATTTCATAACTGCCTGGGAATCGACGTCATCCGGGGAAAGAAGTCTGTCAAATTTGATCTCCCGATTATCGATAGAGGAATCGCGTCATATTTCGGGGGGAAATTCGGAAAATACGGCTTTCGCTGCTCAGGGAAATTTTCGGAGGAATTTCAGAAATAATGTCGGTAAGGAAGGGGCCTACTCGAGAAGCCATGCCGGTAAGAAGGGGAACTATCAGAATAATTTCGTCGGTAAAAGCGGGAATCACTCGAGAAATTTTACCGGTAAGGAAGGAACATGCAACTACTGTCACAAGCCGGGGCATTGGGCGCGGGATTGCTGGAAACGTCGGGCGGCGAACGAGCGGGATTTCGGTGGGGGTGAGGCACTTGTCGGGGAGGCTTTTTCATCAACGTGGGAAGTCTGGGGACCGAAGAATGATGCGTGGTACTTGGACTCCGGGGCGTCAGACCACATGTCCAGCCATCGTGAGTGGTTTTCATCCTTCGAAGAATTCACAACTCCGAAACCGGTTCGTGTCGGCGATGGAAAAATTATTTTGGCTTTTGGCACTGGAAACATCAACATCAGAGCTTGGGATGGAGAAACCTGGTCTGCGAAACACATACGTGATGTGCTGTATGTCCCGAAAATTTCGTACAATTTGTTTTCGCTAGGTGCTGCTCTCGATAAGGGGATCCAACATCAGTCGGACAGTCAGACCTGTAGACTTGTCAAAGATGGGAATATTGTTGCAGTGGGAGAGCGCAGGAATAGGCTTTATCAGATGAAATTCCAGGTTCTCGCAAAAGGAAACTTTTTTCAGGCAAATCTGGCCGTGCAGGAGAATTTGCAGACCTGGCACGAAAAATTGGCCCATCAAAATGTCACTCATGTCAAGAATATTCTTCGAAAATCTGATGTCATTTTTCTCGATCAGAAATTTAAGTGTGATCCATGTATTTTAGGAAAAATGCATAGGCTGCCGTTCAAACACAGCGAGACAAAATCGAAAAGAGCGGGCGAACTCATTCATGCAGATTTGTGCGGTCCAATGCAGGAAAATTCCCTGGGTGGAGCTCGATACTTCCTTCTACTCAAGGACGACTTCAGTCACTGGAGGACGGCGTACTTTATCAAGAGGAAATCGGAGACCAGCGCGTGCCTGGAGGACTACCTGAAGAAGACCGAAAAACACATCCAGAAAGGGGTGAAAATACTGCGAAGTGACAATGGACTAGAATTTATCAATCAAGAAGTCGAGAAGTTGACTAGTAATCTGGGCATAATCCATCAGAAAACTGTGCCTTATACCCCTGAGCAAAATGGATCTGCGGAACGAGAAAATAGAACTGTTGTGGAATTGGCAAGGACTCTCATTCACGCCAGCGGAATCTCAATCAAGTTGTGGGCGGAGGCTGTCAACTACGTGGTGTACACGCTGAATTGGACTGGAAACAGCAGTGAAAAAGGCAAGTCACCGTGTGAACTCTGGCTACAAAAGGAAACGAATCCGAGAAAACTGAAAATTTTTGGAGAAGAGATTTTCACTCACATTCCAAAAGACAAGAGACAGAAGTGGGACCCAAAGGCTGAAAAAGGATTTTTTGTTGGATACGATGAAAATGTCAAAGGATTCCGAGTCTGGTGCCCTAGCAAGAATCAAGTGAAAATTCATCGAGACGTCGTTTTCACTGGAAGAAGATATGAAGAAGTTTCCAAGAGTTTATCTGAAGAAAAAGAAGCCGTCGTGTATCTCGAACAGAAAATGGATCATCCAGAAGAAGAGAACATCGAAAATCCGGAGGATGAAGAGGAAGAAGAAGCAGCCCTTGATTTTCATTCAGCCGAAGAAACAACGTCGGGATCAGAAGACGAAGAAAAAACTACAGAAAACCAACAGCGACCTGGAGAAGAAGAAAAAGGAAAATACAATTTGAGGGACCGAAGTAGCTTGAAAATTCCTGCACGTTTCGAAAATTCTACAGCTTTTGTTTCAGATAGTTTGGATCCTGAAACCTACGAGGAAGCTACTACGGGCCTGGATGCTGAGCACTGGAAAATCGCGATGGATGAAGAAATCGAGTCTCTGGAGCAGAATCAGACTTGGACCCTAGTGAAGCTGCCTAAGGATCAACAAGTCATCGACAATCGTTGGGTTTTTAAAACGAAACTCAACAGTGACGGCAGTATCCAACGTTATGAAGCAAGACTTGTGGCCAGGGGTTTCAAACAAGTGGCTGGAATGGACTATAATGAAACTTTTAGCCCCTAGACAAAATTCGACTCGATTCGCGCAATTCTCTCTGTTGCAGCATCGAAGAAACTTTTCATGTTCCAGTTTGACGTGAAAACTGCCTTTTTATATGGAAAAATCGAGGAGAAGATTTACATGCACCAGCCAAGCGGGTACGAAGATGGAACCAACCGGGTTTGCGAGCTAAAACGGAGTCTCTATGGCCTGAAACAAGCGTCGAGATGTTGGAATCGTCGCCTCACACAGACTCTCAGCAAACTAGGTCTCCAGCCGACAAATGCAGATCCCTGCGTTTTTACCAACGGGGATGAAAACAACTTGGCAATCCTGGCCATTCACGTGGATGATGGGCTCATCGTCACCGCCAAAATGATGACAGCAGAAATTCTAATCAAGGAGCTCAAAAAAGAGTTTCAAATCACATTCAGCGAAGTTGGCACGTACCTGGGGGTACAGATAGAAAAATTAGAAGATGGTTCCATTTTTCTCCACCAAGGAAACTACGCCAGGACGATCCTACGCCGTTTCAGGATGGAAGACGCCAACGCAGTCGCAGTTCCAGCTGACCAACGTCATCAAATGTGCGCTGAAATGCACAAAAACGGAGACAAGGAGGCGCCGAATACTCCCTACCGCCAAGTTATTGGCAGCATGATGTATCTTTCAATTTGTTCCAGGCCTGACATTACATTTGCTGTTAATAGTGCAAGCCAACACCTCGAGAGCCCAAGGAAAATACACTGGAATGCGGCCAAGAGAATTCTGAAATACATCAAAGGCACAGTCGAGTATGGACTTCATTTTCCAGTGCAGCAGGCTGAGCATCTCCAAGTTTTCAGCGACGCCGACTACGCAGGAGATGTCCAATCCAGAAAATCAACTACAGGCATCGCCGTGAAGCTCGGAGAAGCTACAATTTCCTGGAGTTCGACCAAGCAGAAAGTCGTTGCCCTGTCGACTATGGAGGCGGAATATATTGCAGCGTGCCAAGCTGTGAAAGAAATCATCTGGATGAAAGGTTTGTTGGGTGAACTTGCTGTTTTCAGGAACCTAAGGACGACCTTGAACGTGGACAATCTGAGCGCTGTCAAGTTGGTGAAAAATCCTGAATTTCATCAAAGAAGCAAGCACATCGACGTGCGCTACCATTTTATTCGCCAGAAGTACCAAGAAGAGGAGTTCGTTTTGGAGCACGTATCATCGAAAGCGCAACAAGCAGATCTGCTGACCAAGCCTTTACCAAGAGTCGTTTTCGAAGTCCAAAGGAGGTTGCTGAACGTGTTGCTGAACCCGAAGACCACGAAGAAGAAGGACTTTACTCAGTAGAATTCAAATTTGTAATTGTTCTTTTAGTGGGAGTGTTGAAATGAAAAGAAAAACTAAATTTGAATACTCCCAATATTCCCGCGCCACCGGGCGCCATGTTGTATCTATGTATATCGCGGTGTCTCTCTCTCTATTTCTCAGTTAGTTTCTTTTTTTTTTGTTCTCTCAGTCGTAATGTACACACACCCCGAAAGAATCTCTCACTTATAATCATGAAATAAATCCATACTTTATACAGAAATCCGAACAAAGTTTTACTGCCCAATAATTAAATCTAACAAACTTTTATAAAATCGTAAATCTTTATAAAGCTTCAGGGATTTTTAAAAACTGTTCTATATTCAGTATAAGGATTTGTTAATTCATTAGCTCAGTTTGCAGCACACTCGCCTAACGAATGAGTGGTCTAGGGTTCAAATCCTGATAATTGTTGGTTTTTTTTTCGGGAATTCTATAAAGTTTTTATAAAATCACTTTATAAAGTTACTTTATAAAGGACTTAATATAATAATTTTATATAAAAACTAAAACTACTAGCTATCGGTTCCGTGTTGTTGATGTTTATCATCGATCACTGATCGATTACTCGACATATCGATTCAGGGGTGCCAGGAAGTTGGGGTGGGGGAGGGCCCAAGGGGCCCCCTGTTTTTTAAAACTGACCTAACTTAACCTAACGTTGTTTCGTTGCTTTTGAGTGAGAGTATATTATATAACTCGTTCTTGCACGTTTCCAAGTTCAAGTCACGCAGATTTTGCGTGCGCATGCGAATTAGTGATGATCGGTGCCATTGGTGCGTTTCGCACCAATCAGCGAGAACGAGTTTTGGAACGCACCCTTGAATCGATATGTCGAGTGATCGATCAATGATGGATGATAAACATCAACCACACGAAACCGATAAATAAACACGACCAAAAAAAGGTTGCGAAATCGCGAATCAACGCTTGCGAATTGAATGAATGCGAAAGGAGTGAATCGCGCGTGGGTGAACCTGAGTGAGCGAATGTGTTGAATGTTGATAACGACTAGTGGTGCGCGTCAAAGGGAGTATTTGGGGCGTTGTTGATATCTCGTGAACTAAGCGAGATATCAACTTTTTTTATTCTTTATGAAGTTGTTTTTTGGCCCAATTAGCCTAAATCCAGGGGCCACAGGAACTGAAATATCCCTCTAAGTTTCTTCCTGCTAAAATATATGAACATCTGAGTTGATCTGAGTTTTACATTCTGTTGCGCAAAAGCCTGTTTACATAAACGTAATATTGTTTCGAAATCTTAAAAAAATTTTATAGGAAACAAAGTCGAAATTAAAATAGATAATAAGTTTTTATTCTTTCTAAAATGTGAGCTCACATTCAACGAGGGAATTGCGAGAGTATTAGCAAACAGAGCCCTGAAAAATATTGGTTTGAAACGCAAAATTTAATTAAATAATTATATTATTAGTAATTGAAAAAGTCTCTATACTAAAATAGGAAAACCACTTCCCATTGATCTGCAAATAGAATCGGGCTTTTTTGACACTTTTTTAAAATTCTCCACAACCTACAAAAATTTTATTTTTCTAGCAACAGTAGCAGAAATTCCTAGCTTCTAATAAACAACCCAACAATATTCTTAAATACAGTAAATATTTCTGTGACAAGTGACTAGACTTGACAGTTTAAAAATTATGTGAAAGAGTAGATCAGAAGCAGCATCATTGAAATTTAAAAAAATCGGTGATGAATTGTACTTGTGGATTTTTTTGAAAGATGATCAAATACATTAAAAAAAATGACGGGAAATAGATAGAAAATCTCGAATTATGTTAAAACGTCTGAATAAATTTCAATAACAGAATTACTCAAGTATCTGAATTTTTCATTTCAAATTCGCTCACTTTACAACCATACAAAGAATAGTTGAAAAAATTTGGGTAATTCTTTTTGAACTTTGGAAAATAATATTTCGGGGTTACAATGATACAGGAATTGAAAATTAACATGAAACAAATAACGTATACATGAACAGGGATTACTAGAAAATTGATTACTCACATGTTGATAACACTGATATCACGAAGAGTGTACATATCCAAAACACACTGGACCCCATTTTCGTGAAGTCAACTCGAAGAATATTTGGAACTGAATGGTAGCCGAATGATGAATTCGGCCTTTTCTACTTCTTTTCTATGTGTTTCTCAAGGACAACAAGTCTCTATTTACTGTATCGTTTTTTTTTCCTTGTGGTCCATCTTACATAACATCTAAGAAATTCATGTACGTATGTACTTTCTAAACCTAGCACGATTCAAATCGATATCTATTATTACCGAAATACGTTGCGAGGCCTTTTTCCGTTTCTACACAGAAATCTATTCTGACGTAAACTTGTTTCTTATCTATTAGTCATTCTTGATAGAATCAGTTTGTCGTCACTGACCAAGTCATCGATTTCTCTCAAATGTTGAAAATGGATACATAAAAGCTAGTTTCAAGATATACGTATTTTTTATTTTAAGCTGAACTTTGTTTTTTTTTTTTTTTCGAGAATTCATGATTTTCGATTAGGCTGTTTAATTCAGAGTTACCTCACTTTTGTACAACACTTTTTTTTCAAATCTTTGTTTCTCATCGTCAAATCAATGGAATTTAATCATTTTTGTATGAAAACATTCAAAATTGTATGGAATTTATGAATAATGAAATAGAAATATTTCTCGTAGCGTTGTTGACTTGTTATAAGCGTAAATAAAAAAAGCGTGCAAAATTTTTGAATAAATAATTTTTATAATGCATTATCTTTCTTTTTTCCCGCTTTTTTTTTCATTAATTGATAAAGGTATTAACTACATTCTGTAAATACCATTACATGCCAAAACGTTTCGTTTGTAAGTGATAATTTTTTTTCTAATTTCCAACCTGTCATTACCAAGTGATTATGAAATCTTAATATAATAATATTTTGAATTCTAACATAAATTCTAATATAATATATTAGAATTTTATTATCACTTGGTTATGAAAGGTTGGAAATTCGAAAAAAAATCCTCACTTACAAACAAAACGTTTTGGCATGTAACGGTTTTTACAGAACGTAGTTCATACCTTTATGTACTGATTTATGGAAAAAAACGGAAAAATAATGATGCAATATCAAAATTATTCACTTAAAAATTTTTTTACACTTTTTTTATTTATGCTAATAACAAATTCAACAACGCCACGAGAAATAATTATAATTCATTACTAATAAACTTCGTACAATTTCGAACATTTTCAGATAAAAAAGATTGAAATCCATGAATTTTCCGAAGAAAAGCAAAGATTTGAAAAAAAGTTTTCAACAACAGTGAGTTAACTGTGAATTTGACAGCCTGATATAAAATAATCATCAATTCTCGAAAAAATCAAATTTTAGCTCAAAATGAAAAAAAAGTTTAAGTCATTTAAAACTAGTTTACGTATCGATTTTTAAAATTTGAGGGAAATCAGTGATTCCGTCAGTGACGACCAGATTGATTCTAAAAAGAATGTCCTCAATGGTTAATAATTTCGAGAAAATTTGTAATTCTTACGGCAATAATCAAAAGAAACGATTTTCATATCACTGAAAGATGCCACTGGATTTGGGAAAAAGTTTTTCTTTGATTTACTAGATACTTGTTGTTCATAACTTTCATTATTTAGTAGCATATAGATATACAGTTATGTTATCGGTATGAAGAAGGGCATCCATCGCACATGTCATAGTAGATAATTCTAGAGTTCAGGGATGACGAAGTTTTATGTGTTAAATAAAATGTGGTAAATTTTTATGCTTCAGTACATAATAGGAATTTTCAAATTCTCCAATTCAGAGTTCAGCAAATTTTTATTGGTAATAATTATAATTCTAGAATATGATATTCAATTTGAGATTCCCTGGATTCATATTCTGAAATTTGGGGTTATGGAATAATATATATATCATTGTTCGAAACTCATTGACTTTTATTGTCGAATTGATAGTTATAGGTATCAGATTCGTTGATCTCGACTGCATCGTAGAATTTTAAATTCTAGAATCTTTGATTCGAAAATTTAAAGATTTGAAAATCCTAAAAAAAAAAATTCGAATTGAACGAAAAAGTTGATTCTCCACAGTAATTTTATAAAGTCACCGTATAAGAATTTTCAATCTGTATAAAGTTTCAAATAAGGTTGTCTAAATCGAGTTACTTATAAAGACACTTTTATTCTTATGAAGAATTTTTAAGGTTCTTATAAGGATCCTAGTTAATAGGACTGTCATAATTAGAATAAAAAAGACTAGTTAGAATATAAATCGCTGTTATCATATAATATATTCATATTCTTTCATTATAATTCACTCAAGTAGGCAAGTTCATTTGTACGAATTATACAAATGGAAATTATGTAGATGGAAAAGTATATGAGCACGTTAGGATTGATTAGTTTATTAAATTAATTTCCATTTGCTCATGTTCCTAATCACGTGCACCGTAAGAGCAGATATTTTGATTACTTTCAATAAAGTTGATGATTGACAAAACCGCGAAAATCTGAAAAATATACGTATTACCTATGAAAGTTAATGAAGCTAAAAACATTAACTCATCTTTCAAAGTGTAAGATTCCCATAACAAATTTTTTAAACCAGGCATACCATATGAAAATTTTAAAGTTTTCTACAATTATGGTCACATTTTATTGTCCTCTCTAGTTTCGAAAAGTATTATGTGGAGATTTGATAAATTTATAAAAATAGTTTTTATTCAGTATAAAAATAACAAAAATTACGTTAAGTTAATACAAAAAAAAAAGGGAAACCTCAAAAATTTGGGTATTTAACATATATTGACTCTTTCTACAAATTTAAATTACTCGGATTCAAAATTAAATTGAACGTTTCCTGTCGGACCCAAATTCTTCACGCGGCTTGAACGCTCCATGAACGCGGAGCGTACGTGCGATGAACGCGGAGCGAACGCTGACTTTACGTTCCCTGCACGAGGAATGTATGCCGTCTTCGCTGTCTCTGAACTTTGTGTATTTATTGCGTTTGATTCAAGTGGACTTGGTTTCAATAACCGGGCCTACTTGTTTTTTGTTTGCTAGTAATTATGAAAATCTTTAGATATGTTTAATTTACAATTCAACGAGATTTCGAACGTTTACAAAATAATAATTTTAATTCTATATCAAAGATACTGTGCTCTACAAAAAAAAATTTTAATCCTTAAAATCTTCAAAGTTTTCAAAACTAGCATAAACCTAAAGAAATGTACATTGAGATCTATAGAAATACAAAAAATAAAAAAAATCTGAATACTAACGTAATATAACAAATTTTTAGAACTATATGAAATATTTGAAATCTGTGTAGTTATGATATCTTCAAAAATCTATTAAAAATAGTATATTTTGTAGCTAGGGGCAAAAACAGCCGATTTAGAACGAGTGTTATTGCTCTGAGGTAGAAACGATACTTTTTGCCTCGAAAACAGTTCAAATGAGCGTATTAAAACTGTTTCGACATACACAAATGAAGTATTGAAGGTTAACACGGAGGTTGGAGAAAATGACAGTCGGCAGGGGAAAGGGGGGGCCCATTTAGTCCGCTGGGTTTAACTCGGCGGGTTAAAAGGACCCCCCCCCCTTTCCCTGCCGACAGTCATTTGTCGACCGCCTGCGTGTTAGCCTGAAATACTTCATTTGTGTATGTCGAAACGTGTTTAAATACGCTCATTTTTAATGTGTGAGAGGCAAAAATTTGATTTCTTTAGAACTTTCACCAATCGAATTCAAGATCGGTGAAAGTTTTAGAGAGCTGTAAAGAAATGTAAAAAATGGTTTCGTCAACAAGCTCGATATTTTGTTCGAATGTGTTTTTTGCAACCATCATGCATTATCATTATCATACATTAATAATTATTTGTAGATAACCGAGAAGTAGAGCTAAGTGACCTAATTTTCCAAGTTCTTAGTTTCTTCTTTCTTTTTTTAAGCTTACAATTAGTAAACTTTACTTGACAATTAGCAGGCTCAACACGTTGTGAGTTGGGAGCTTCCAACTCCTAACAATTTGTGACATTTTTAAAAGTGAAAATTGAGACTCCTACGCAGATCAATGATTTGGTTGTTTTATTATACTGAATAATGTTGAAAAAAATCTTCACATAAGATCAGTTGCAAAAAGTTCTTTTTTTTTTTTAATTCGTCTGCAATGAAACCTCGAGTAATAATAATACAATTTTGGTAGATGTGATGGTGAAAATCGGTTCACGTCTTTACTGATTGTAAGCTTAAAAAAAAAAGAAGAAACTTAGAACTTGAAAAATTAGGTCACTTAGCTCATTGTATCTCTACTTCTCGGTTATCTACAAATAATTATTAATGTATGCATGATGGTTGCGAAAAACACAAACAAACAAAATATCGAGCTTGTTGATGAAACTATTTTTTTAAATTTCTTTACAGCCTTCTGAAACTTTTACCGATCTTGAATTCGATTGGTGAAAGTTCTAAAGAAATAAAATTTTTTAATATATTTTTGAAAATATTAGAACCACACAGATTTCAAATATATCATATAGTTCTAAAGAGTTGGTATAGAATGTTAGTTATCAAATTTTTTTTTTTATTTTTTGTATGTTTATAAATCTCAATGTATATTTCTTTAGGTTTATGTTAGTTTTGAAAAATTTGAGGATTTTAAAGATTTAAATTAATTTTTTAGCGCAAAGTATCTTTTATATAGAATTACAATTATTATTTTGTAAATGTTTGAAATCTCGTTGAATTTTAAAGTAAATATATCTGAAGATTTTCAAAATTACTAACAAACAAAAAACAAGAAGGCCCGGTAATTAAAACCAAGTCCACGTGAATCAAACACTTGAATCAATAAATACACAAAGTTCAGAGACAGCGAGGACGGCGTACATTCCTCGTGCAGGGAACGTAAAGTCAGCGTTCGCACCGCGTTCATCGCACGTACGCTCCGCGTTCATCGAACGTACGCTCCGCGTTCATCGCACGTACGCTCCGCGTGCATGGAGCGTTCAAGCAGCGTGAAGAATTTGGGCCAGGCAGGTAACGTACGGCGAGCGTACAAGAGGCGTTAAGTCCGCGTGAAAGAAAAATCATAGCAGACCTACTGGGATTCATCCGAGCGTTCCGTACGGGCCTACCTCTTCAGACGGTACTAAACTTTCTCGAAAATATTAGCATTGGACATTGTGTCACGAGCATAGTGATGCTTTTTAGGAGCAGCGATTCTCGAGCCTGTTTACTTCTTTCTTCGCGGTGGATAAGAAATTCAAATCGACTTGTAGTTGTCGCATTTAGAGTTGTCGAGACCCGAGTGTAGTCATTATGATGACGAAAAGATTAAAATCTCAGAAGATATTTAAAAGCTACGAACGAGTGCATATATTATAAATTTAACCAGCTCTTTTTGGCGATTTTAAGATTAACCACAGGTCAAAAAATTTCTTTGTTTGTTCATTCAGTACTGATTTCAATACTTTTGTATCTCACTTTTTTCATGAAGTTTTCTCGCGATTTAAATTAAACTCTGTTATTATCAAAGGACTCGTCAATCAAAAATCACTAAACGGAATTGCATCAAATTTATATCAGTCACCTAACTCAGCAAAATCTAATGGTACACTAAATTTGAAATAATCATTCAATAAATTACCCAAATACGAATGTTTTTCTCACGTTCTGTAAAATTTTAAAAAAACGAAATAAAGGCCTTTGGGCTGAACACCCTTCATATGCGACTGTTACGATTTCCTACGATTTTGAACCATTGACTAAGAAAAAGCTTAGTTAAAGTTTCATGAGGCATGTTTTGCTGGCCACGGATTGAGCGTAAGATGCCCCTTTTCGAGCGGTGAAAATGGAAGTGAAAGGACCCATGGAAAAAAGGTACCAGGTCACCAATTATTCCACAGGTCACCATTTATTCCACCGACTCGAAAAGGGGCACCTACGCTCAATCCGTGATACAGCAAAACACGCGTATCATTTTCCGCGCTACAATTAAAAATATAGTTCATATAACGAGGAAGAGCCTTTCTACGCGCGACGGAAATTTTTGAAACTCGTGGGATGACCTCGGGCCTACGGCCCTCGCCACAGTCATGCCAGATTTTATTATTATTCTCCTAAAAGACAAAGACAACTTTACGCCTTGTTTGACGGTAGAAAGAGAAAAAGCTCCCCTGTCTGGCCATGCTGCCTCGGCATTCTCTCGTTTCGAAAATGTTGCCGTCGCGCACGAAAAGACGCTGCTCTCCCACTTGATATGAAATGTACTATTTCATGTTGAGCGTTTGAAAAGAATGTGTTTGGCTGTTCGCGGATTGAGCGTGATATTTTCGTTCTCCAAACTGTCCGTGGGCTCGTAGGCACTTTCGCGGTTCTATAGGCTTCTCAAGTTGCTGAAATTCCATGCTCTCAACGAGTAAAATACGTGAAGCACCAGGGGATGGACCTCGTGATGCAAACTCGGGCTTATGTTAGCAGCACTCGGGCGCTACGCGCCTTCGTGCAGCCAAAACCGCCCTCGTCTGCAATAACTCGGTTTCGTCCCCTGGTACGTAATGTACTAATAATGAACTTATTTTTCAAAAGTAAAGTGGGATTTGTGTTCAAAATTTAAAAAAACTATAAAAATCATGTTCAAGTGACAAGCATTGACTGTAAAATGGCTCATTTTAGTCTTCCCCTTCAAAACTCTTAAAATGCAAGGATATACCTGCAGATGAACAATCTTGTGCGAATAATTTTATAAAATTGTCTATGGAAACTAAAAAATTAAATTTCGTTGTAAAAATTACCCATATCATTGTAGAAGTAAGTGACACAGGATGAATAGTTTTTTATTTTAAAAAACTCTGTAAAATATAAGTAAAATTATAAAAAATTAGTAATTATATGAACATTTCACTACTTAAAATCAATAACAGTATATAATGAATCATCGTTGGGGATTTCTCAGGAAAAACATGAACTTGAATGATTTATTCTTGTACTCAAGAATAAATATTCCGACAAGCAACTGTTAAAACGTCGTCGCATCGGAAGCATACTTGTCTTGTGCGTACGAGTCAATGTTTCGAGAAATGACTTCTAGCACGTTCTTACGCAGGAAACATTCTTGTCTCGATCGCAAGCGCTAGCACGTATATACGCATGTATACGCAGAACTGATTCAAGTTTCGGCGATTTTCGCGTAGATTCGAATGCCTATCGCACAAAACAAGAATGGCTCCTGCGTAAGCATGCGTAAGCGACACTCACTCGAGTCAGCAGGATTTTTTCTCGAGAAACAAGAGTCATTCCTGTTTACGGCGTGCTACATTGGTGTTTCATTGTCTCCGTGTAAATAATTGTCTCATTTTATCTACAGAAATAAGATTATATTGATTGTTGGAAGTACAGAAAAAGGAGCGACGGTATCTGAATTGAAATTAGGCAACGTGAGACAACCCAATCTTAATTTGAAAAGAAATCAAATTTACCTGGTTCTCGAAATAATCTAGCAGCAGCGAGGAACTCAATTACATAGTGTATCAGTGGAATCATTGCTACTAATGCATACAAAAAAGTAAAGAAGTACATGTATATGTATATGAAATGCCCGCAAAAAATAGAGTAACATCAATATTTTCCAATCCAAACGATTTTAAGTTACTGTTTTTACATAAAAGCATATAAAAAATGCCAACTGTAAAAATCCAGATGGGCACTCCAATTGGTCATGACCAATTGGAAAAACCTATGGAGTTATACGACGAAATTATCAAATGGAAATTCCAATTGGAAAGTCCAAATGGAAATACCAAATGGAAACACGAATTGGAGAATCCATTTGGAAACTCCATTTGGCAATGCCAAATGGAAACACCAAATGGAAACTCCATTTGGAAACACCATTTGGAGTTTTCGATTAGAAATTTTATTCGCTGGTTACGAATCGCAATTATTATTGTTTTTGTACGTTATTTATCATCCAGAAATAGTCACACTGAACTTTTCAACGAATAAAAAAAAATAAAAATTCTGCTCCCGAGTGGGTTCCGAATCAGCGATATTCGAAGTTGAAAGCGAGTATCCAGGCCACTCAGCTGTTGAGGCTTCTTCTATTAGTTGGAAAACAGAAGGAAATGATTTTGAACATAAATACAGCAGTAACAACAAGATACTTTCGTATTCATTTTCATTTAAGTGGTCTTGTTGGCCGAGTTGTTTTCAATTTCAATTCAGATACAGTCGCTTCTTTTTCTGTACTTCTAACAATCAATATAATCTTATTTCTGTAGATAAAATGAGACAATTATCTACACGCAGACAATGAAACACCAATGTAGCACGCCGTAAACAGGAATGGCTCTTGTTTCTCGAGAAAAAATCCTGCTGACTCGAGTGAGTGTCGCTTACGCATGCTTACGCAGGAGCCATTCTTGTTTTGCGCGATAGGCATTCGAATCTACGCGAGAATCGCCGAAACTTGAATCAGTTCTGCGTATACATGCGTATATACGTGCTAGCGCTTGCGATCGAGACAAGAATGTTTCCTGCGTAAGAACGTGCTAGAAGTCATTTATCGAAACATTGACTCGTACGCACAAGACAAGTATGCTTCCGATGCGACGACGTTTTAACAGTTGCTTGTCGGAATATTTATTCTTGAGTACAAGAATAAATCATTCAAGTTCATGTTTTTCCTGAGAAATCCCCAACGATGATTCATTATATACTGTTATTGATTTTAAGTAGTGAAATGTTCATATAATTACTAATTTTTTATAATTTTACTTATATTTTACAGAGTTTTTTAAAATAAAAAACTATTCATCCTGTGTCACTTACTTCTACAATGATATGGGTAATTTTTACAACGAAATTTAATTTTTTAGTTTTTTATGGTTATAATTTTTATAGTTTTTTTCTGAAATCGTCAAAGTCTACTCAAACAGTTACTCGTTACACACGAGATAACTCTCTCGTACGGAGAGATGAATTAAAACAAAAAATTTTTTTTTTAAAGAAATGAAATATATTATCTTGAAAAGGGTAAATAGCAAGCAAACATTTGTAATATTCACTCAATTTGAGTGAAAAATAAAGCAGTCATGTAATACTTTGTGCGATGTTAGTTTTACGACGCGGAATTGCAAAAATACTAAAATCGCTGGTAGCGACCTCCAAATATTTTTTGATTTCGACTTTTTTTGGTTCTATGTCTCAGTTATGATGTAATGACGTAAACTTTATGATTCAGGCCAGTGCCGGTTCAAATTAAAAGAAAGTGTTTTTTTGAATCATCCTAATATCCTTGGTCAATATTTTTACACAAATTGCTAATATTCCACATTGTTCCATTTTAAATTATTTATATAAAATTTTTGATTTAAAAATGAGGAAATTAAAAATCACTTACATCTTAGTTTTAAAACATTCTTTAAAAAGTTACAAACTGTTAAAAAAACTTAATAAGACAGATAAAAATAACGTAAATTAACGGGATTTTCGTTACTCGTTACCAAAAAAAATGACTTGTACCCGTTACCGTTATTGTTAATTAATGTTACGCGTTTCGTTATCGTTGCAGTAAAAAATGTAACATTTTAGAGTAACGCGCTACTTCCAAACATTGAGTTTTACATGTAAAATCTATTGGACAATTCAGAAAACAGCTTCATAAAACAATAAAATTGTTTTACAATAGCATTAAATTCAAATTTTTATGAGCTTGTGATTGTTGCATGATGTTTGTGAAATTCATCTCGAATGATAAGATATAACCGGATGGAATATAAAGAATATGGTTATTATTATTGATTTATTTTCGTAAAACGATCATTTTGTGAACTTTAATTTTTTTCTAATAAGCGAAATAATGGTACAAATTTAGAAATAACAAATTTTATAAATAATTAAGAACATGGATGAATACATGAAAAGTCTGCTTACACGACGCGAAACTCAAAATTTGCTGTGAAAATTTAATGTATACCTGATAAACCTTGTATTTTGAATATAAAATTATAAAAAAAATTTTTACAGCGAACATTTGCCCTTGAAAGAATGGGAAATATTGGCAGAAATAAAGTTAAAAGAATATTTGACGATTGTTCATTACGTATGCGTGATGCTACTCAAATTAATTGAATTTCTGGTTTTGCCAGATACTCAACTTGTAAAAACTATAACTCAATAATCATGAAATCAAATAGATTTTTCGTTAATCATGTAAGATAATTTTATACGAATATATTAATTGTCATGGTTTAGCACGTAGCAGCACCATGGCAGCAAAAAAACTACATACATTAGAGACACGTTTTATTATGGCAAGGGTAATGATTGTGCATGATTCACATGTAGGTTTGGATGTGAATGCACAGTCAGAAATTGTACAATTTTTTTACTGCATAACACTTCTAAAGTGGTTAAGATCTTATGGACAATAATTTTCTGTAAATAAAAGCGATGAGTTGAATCAACATAAAAATTCAAACACTTGCAAAACGTATTCCTGTTTATTCATATGATGCAAAAACAACGATTGTTAGAATACGCAATGAACAAAAAACTTCAACTTGTATGTTATTCAGCGAGGAAAATTCTCAATAAAATGAAGAACCATGAGAAATTGACGAAAATTGATACAACTCTTCGGAATATGTTCATAACGAATTGTGACAATCACCACGTTGTCAAGTAGTAGGAAATCTTTTTCAATGTAAAATTATCCCCAAATCCCAAAAATTTTCGCAAATTTTCCAATAATATAAGGTGAACCACAAAACTTTGTTAATCTCATAAAATAGTGAAAATGATCTTTAAAACGAGATGGTCCAACTCCAGTTTCTTTCGACTGCACGTTTCTTACTCTTAAAAAACGACTTCTTGTAGAAGCTCAAAAATGCAACTTAAATTTCTAAAGAAACTCAGATTTATTCCATTCGCGATTCGGTTCCATAAAAAAAAAAAAAAAACTAAAAAATACCTTTCAACGTACAAACATTCCCAGGTTACATGATTCTGCATAAACACAAATCACCTTACGAGTACAATAAAACGCATACTAAAAAATAATAATAGTAAACATATTATCCAAAAAACTGTTTTTCGTGAAACAAGACATGTACATCGATTCATAATTACACCAAATGAGACGTTATCCACGGTACATATTCAGCGACATTGGTATAAATTCCTGAATCCTTATCAGAAGCTATACCACAGTTTGGGCTACCGAACGAAAATATACCTTTGAAAATCCATTTACCACCGTTATATTCATCACCTTCGACCGCCATCAAAGGACCACCATCATCCCGTTTACATTTAAGGTAACTCTTATTGTCTCCTACGCAAATAGGAGAATCGTACACATTTTGGAAAACGTTCGGATAATCTCTAGCACACACTTGCTTTCCCACCAAAGACAAAATGTTCTTGTATTTGCGCCCAAGAATTCCATCGACCAAACCAAATCCAGTAGAGGCGAACTTTTGTGGCAAATAATCATTGAAAGGTAGACAAATTGGTTGAATGTAGGGAGAGAAACTAACTGGTTTGGATAAACGAATAAGTGCTATGTCGTTGCGAATGCCATTTTTGAACTGTTCGTGGACAACGATGGCTGCGACTTCAATTACCACAGGCCTATCGGCGCAGACGGAATTGCCTTTGCTATCCTCGCCACAATCTACTTCAGTAGATCTGTCGTATTCGCCTAATTTGACTCTGGCCAATCGGTGTTCATCTTTGTAGTCGTTGATGCAATGAGCAGCTGTCACAACGTAGCGATTACTGATCAAAGTTCCGGTGCAGAAAACCCTCGTTTGGCGGTCTGAAACGAATAATCAAGTTTTTGTAAATATTGTTCGAGAAAAGATTTTTTGGCGCTCTTCAAGCATCTAAGATACGATCTTTTTATAGAAATTTAGAGAGAAAAGTTTAAAAATATACTGTGTACCTAAAATGTGATACATTAGATTGCGCTAGATGTAAATCTGAAAAAAATTTATCTTTCGTATGCATTAAGAGAGTTATTTGGTGCAGTATGTATTTTTTGATAATTATTTGCAAAGAAAGCAAGTGCACGAATCATAATTGCATTTAAAATACAAAAATATTCTGTTTTTTCCAAGTTACGTAATGGTGGATTCAAGTTTCTTAAGTACTATGTTAAAAAAACTTGTCAAAAAATTCGTTTCAATATTTCTGATTGCAAATATAATATACTTTTTAAAATCGAAATGAATAATAATGAAAAGTGGTTGACATTTAGGATTGAAAACACTGGTTTTCATAACAAAGTTCTTAAGGTTATGCCTTGAATTCTGCTGATTAAAAATCTGATTTTCTTAATTCAAAATAAAAAATCCAATAGTACGAAAGATGTAGAATTCGTTTTTCATGAGAGAAATTTTTATGAATTAGGAAAAAAACTCCTTTTTCGACATCCCAGTCATTTATTGATTTTCCCAACGTTTCAACCCTTAGTGTAGGGTCCTCTTCAAGGGCTAAATTATAAATCTCTTACATTCTCTTTCTTACGTGGTTAAACAATACTTGAAAATATACTTAATAAGTCTACTTACATAGTGTGTCATTATTCTTTTGTGTTATTACATCAACAATGCGTCAAATTTTCAATTCAAACAATTTTTACATGGAATCACAAGAAATTACTACATAATCGATGTTTTGCGTGTCAAGGTTCGAGACACACTAAACTTATATCACGTTCTGAGAGCGTAGAAATTACAAATCTATGTAATGCTATCCTATGAAAGCAATTAAGGGATCATATACATCATTCCAATCGTCCAAATCTCTTTGTCTATTTAAAACTCCATCATTATGTTTCTGAATAAAGACCATTTTACCCCATAACCTCTTATAATAATTCGTCTCTGAATCCAATATCCTAATATTTTCCCAATTCATATCATGTGAAAATTCTTTTCTGTGTTCACTAATAACTGACAACTCCTTATTCAAACTATTTATATCTCTCCTGTGTTCATCAATGCGTTTCTTTAAATATCTCTTCGTTTGTCCTATGTAAGACTTCTCACACTGGTTACAGTCAATTTTATAAACAACATTTGATCTTAATTCCTTTTTAATCTTATCCTTTCCTAATTTTATAAGACTACCTTCAAATTTATTATACACATTATTAACCAATTTAACTTTCCCTTTATTACTAAATTTCCGTCCCAGTATTTCAGATAAGTCTTTGATGTAAGGTAAGCTCACAAAAACATCAGTATCAGTGCCAGTCATCATTTTTTTCTTGTCACTACTTCCATACTTCAGTTTGTTTAACCTCCTCTTAATATGCCTTTCAATGAATTCTCTAGGATAAAAATTATCCCTCAAAAAACTCTCTACCAATCTCAAATTCTCCCTGTGAAACTCTACATCAGAAAGTAAAATCGCTCTATCTACTTAACTCGTAATAACACCAATTTTATGGCTCATTGGATGCGTTGAAAAGTAATTCAAATATCTCCCTGAAAAAGTCGGTTTTCTATATCAATTTGTCTTCAATCTTTCTCTATCTCTGATAGTTATAGTGTCCAAAAAACTCAATCGACCTTTCTCTTCTACTTCATATGTAAATTTTATTATTTCGTGATAACTATTAAAAATTGTTAAAAAATTCTCCAATTCCCCCCTCGGAATTATTGCATAAATGTCATCCACATATCTCTTGTATACCTTGGGTTCAAACGGAAGTCTTTTAATGCAATCGATCTCAAGATCATTCATAACGATGTCAGCCAAAATTGGCGATATAGGAGATCCCATCGGGCTGCCATAAGTTTGTGAATAAAATTCATCATCAAATGAAAAATAAGTCAATCCCAATAAACACTCTATACACCTTATAAACTCCTTTTTAGGAATCTTTGTATTCCCACTTATTAGTGGCCACCTCTTTCTTATCTCTTTCAACACCAACTCATGTGGAATATTAGTGAATAACGAACTCACATCTAATGAAACCAAAATCTCGTCCCTATCAATCCTTACTTCCCTTATGAACTCAACAAACTCTCAACTGTTTTTAACACACGATTCCGGTTTCATGACACTATTCGCAATAATTCCCCCAATCTTCATTGATAAGTTGTATGTCGGACTATCCACCGAAGACACGATAATTCTCAATGGATAGTTCTCCTTATGAACCTTTGGCAGCCCATAGCATCTCGGAAGTTGGTGATTCCCTATTGGAGATTTCTATCTTTTATAATCATCATCATCTATATATTGCTTCTCATGCAAACTTTTCACTATCTTATTAACATCTCTCTGTAATTCATTAAAAGGATTCTTGCCCAATTTACAATAAGTATCACTATCTCCCAATAATGTTTTAACTTTATGTACATAATCCAATTTATCCATTATGACTGTCACTTGACCTTTGTTTGCCTTTGTAATCATTACCTCCTTATTTTCAGCTAAAAATTTTTCACAAAGTCTGATTTCACCATCCATAATCTTATCAAATCTGTTTACATGGAGACTATTCTTCATAAATCTCCGAACACTATCAACTATCTCAAATCTCAATTCCTTTAAAATTTCTTCATCAATCCTATAGCACTGACTTTCAAATTGCTTTGTAATCTGTAAAACTGGTGTTCCTTTTCTCCTGTTAATAATAGGTCTTCCAAAGTTTCCCCCTAGACTTAAAATCCTGAGTAAATTCTCCGGAATGTCAATCGAACTTAAGTTCTTTATCCATTTATCATTAACCTTCTGACAAATCGAACAATCCCATCATTCTGACATCCATCAATTCTGTTAAATTTATCTTTATGAATCCTATTATTTTCATTTAATAAATAGTCAAATCTCACCTGACTTGTAATTTTGAATCTTTCCCATATACCTACGTTCAAACTATTCTCGAAAATTCTTTCAAGTTCCCTTAATTCGTTTTCATGGAAAAAGATGTTTACATTCGAATCTTCAATCTCAAAATTCAATAAAGTGATATCCTGCCTCTTGATAAAAGCCTGGTACTTGCGGTTGACCGATTTGCTAACAAAGGTAATGTTGCGTTTTCTTGAAACGATATGCTTTGGTAAGATACCGTTATTTCGACAACGTAAAAGAAAAACTCGTTGGCTGTTGAAGCGTATCAATTTTTCTTTTAATTTCCTCCATTCTTGTAATTTGTCCACCACATCCTGTCCATATTGGTTGAAAATGTATTGAAAAAAACTTCCTGTCTCTCCTTCCAGTTGCATAATTAATCCAGCAACGTTCTTATCATTTGAATTTGTATTTTGTCACTGGGTGATTGTTATGAATTAGGAAAAAAACTCCTTTTTCGACATCCCAGTCATTTATTGATTTTCCCAACGTTTCAACCCTTAGTGTAGGGTCCTCTTCAGGGGCTAAATTATAAATCTCTTACATTCTCTTTCTTACGTGGTTAAACAATACTTGAAAATATACTTAATAAGTCTACTTACATAGTGTGTCATTATTCTTTTGTGTTATTACATTAACAATGCGTCAAATTTTCAATTCAAACAATTTTTACATGGAATCACAATAAATTACTACATAATCGATGTTTTGCGTGTCAAGGTTCGAGACACACTAAACTTATATCACGTTCTGAGAGCGTAGAAGTTACAAATCTGATATGACTAATCTATTTTCCTATGAAAGCAATTAAGGGATCATATACATCATTCCAATCGTCCAAATCTCTTTGTCTATTTAAAACTCCATCATTATGTTTCTTAATAAAGACCATTTCACCCCATAACCTCTTATAATAATTCGTCTCTGAATCCAATATCCTAATATTTTCCCAATTCATACGTGAAAATTCTTTTTATTATATTTTATTATAAGAGGTTATGGGGTGAAATGGTCTTTATTAAGAAACATAATGATGGAGTTTTAAATAGACAAAGAGATTTGGACGATTGGAATGATGTATATGATCCCTTAATTGCTTTCATAGGATAGCATTACATAGATTTGTAATTTCTACGCTCTCAGAACGTGATATAAGTTTAGTGTGTCTCGAACCTTGACACGCAAAACATCGATTATGTAGTAATTTATTGTGATTCCATGTAAAAATTGTTTGAATTGAAAATTTGACGCATTGTTAATGTAATAACACAAAAGAATAATGACACACTATGTAAGTAGACTTATTAAGTATATTTTCAAGTATTGTTTAACCACGTAAGAAAGAGAATGTAAGAGATTCATAATTTAGCCCCTGAAGAGGACCCTACACTAAGGGTTGAAACGTTGGGAAAATCAATAAATGACTGGGATGTCGAAAAAGGAGTTTTTTTCCTAATTCATAACAATCACCCAGTGACAAAATACAAATTTAAATGAGAAATTTTTAGTTTTGATATTATCTTTTTGATGAAAATATGCTGTATACACTAAAAATTATTATTCCAACGGATTGCGATATTGCCCAAATCAACCTTATAGTCATTACTGAAATGATTTTCAAAAGATTTTTAAAACTTTAATAAATTAGCATTTTCATTGTTTTTAACACTGAAGTATCCTATGATATAATAATAAAGAAGCCATATATTACGATGGTCGTATTCCAGAAGAGCAAGCCAGGGGAAATCATCTATGTCAGCAGTTCCTGGATATCTTTCATAGTATTTCGACGGAGCTTGGCCACAAGTTCTCGGCAAAAGATGATGCATGTAATATCCATTTGCTGTTGGTGGATATTGTGGATTTTGCGTTTCTTCATACCATGTTTGTATCCCTGAGAAATTTATGTGGGAAGGGCAGCATACTTTAGGGTCCCCGATGGGTCCACCGCAATGTGAACTTTTCAAATATTCTTCGACGATTGCCAACGATCCTGCTTGCAGCAAAAGTTGCAGCATCGCTGGACATTTTCGCAGGTGTTCACATTCGCCCGTTTTTTGCAGAGGTGTGTAGCATGTTTGTGTCGCAGTTGCTGTTGAATAGAAAATATTTCATTATTTTGATTGAAAATTTACTGTCTAGTACAATAGATTTTGCATGCAGAATATTTTATTTTCATTATATTACTCTATTTTATGAATTTTTGGATAATTGCGATGACCTCGGGAAAAATGAGTTTTTTTAGACTAATTTAGGATCATTTAGCACGAAATTTATTGTCATTCATTTATCTAAAGGAGAGTTTTCAAAATAATTGCAAAAAACATGTTTTTTGGTTATTTTATAATTATTTCCAGAAATGTAAGAAGAATGAACAGTTCTTTTGATACAAAATGAACGTATATCATTCTAAAGGTGAACTTTTTTAGCTTTACGGCGATTTGCTGTTTTTTTTATTGTAATTAGTAGTCTACGAGTCATAGATGTCAAAAGTCGAAAGAAGTGTATACAATAACATGGATAGTTTTCAAAAAAGCTAAAAAATTCATTTTTATTTAACTTTTTTTTTTATGTAACTTGAAAATAAATATTTCTATTGACAATAGTATATTTTCATAAAGCTAGCAATTATAATTTAAAAAAATATATTTTTTATGTTAAAAAAATCGATTGCTCTCGATATTTCTGGTAACAACTAAGAAAAATGTCGAAAAAAAGAAGTTTTCTGCTAATTATACTGAAAACGCTTCTTGGAGAAATTAACGTCTGTTGTTTTGCGTACTCGAAAATTTATTTTACGCGATCTTAGCAATTTTTACATAAATCGTTGTAAGTTACTTCCACTTATCCATATGTTTACAATAAATAATCAGAATACATAGAAGATGCTGCAGATCTAAGCGAATAACTTTTAAAAAAAGTTGCTTTCGCACTAGTACTGAAAATCATAGAAAAAATTAATGCAAACAAAATGTTCAACGTCACAGTTCAGTGATCATAAATTTTGTGAATCAATTTTTTGAAACACTAAAAAGCGAATTTTTCCGCATTGTGGAAAAATTGACAAATCATCATGAAAAACAAAATCGAAAATTTATTTACAATATGAACACAGTAGTTTTTACTAAATGATTGATTGTCTGTTTTACCCAACTCTCTTCCAATTCTAGAAATAATTTAAGTGATGGCTAAAAACTTGTGCGTAAGTTCAAAACCATTTTTGCCTGTGGTGCATACATGATTTTAAACGAAAAAGAACAAAATGCAAAGGACAAAGAAGTTGTTATATTATTTCCCTAGCAAAGTGTTCGGATCAAATTTTGATCAGTTTCTGGTCCAACTGTGGTCCGGTTTTCATCCATTATCATTTTCATCATCAGACCTCTTATCACATGATTGCACATTTAATATATATTTTTCACTAAAAAAATATCAATGCACGCCTCAATTTGTAGAATTGCATGGATTTATTAGAGTAACTCATGATTTTTTCGGATGGCCCGAACTTATCTGTCGATCACTTTCCCCAGATTCCTGCATTACCACTCACGCAATAATTAGTGATTTTATAGTTACGAAAAAATGTTTTTGGTTGTCTGCATACTTTATTATGGTAAAAAAATGCTTCCGGAGAGTCATTTATGCGATGTAAACTTTTCTAAAGCTAGATTTTCGTGCTGGATCAAAGCGGCCCGAGTCGAAATGAAAAAACCTGAATTCATCCTCCAAATCCTTTTTTCTATTGTTCTCGCAGTCAAATTATCCTTCTGTAGGCCTCAAAATCCTTTTTAGCGAGAATTCGACTTTTCAAAATCGTTAGTTAGCCTCAAACAATACTCCAAATACTCTAAAGTCGAAAGATTGTATCCTCAATATATCCTCCAGAACCTTTTTTCTTCTTTTTTCCGAATTACACTCCTCATTTTCAGACTCCAAATCCTTTTTCATTATTTGCACTTTGGAGACAGCCTGAATCGATACTCAAAATCCTCTTTGAAACTAAGCCAGAAAATAAATTATAATTTTTTCAAGAAAATAGGTTTTTATCATGCTGGTAAAAATAAATGCGATATGTATCTTAATTCAAATTAACTCTTTATTCTACTTCGGTGGAGTTTATAGGCCACGCTATAAACATGCGTTCGTCTACAGGAATATAAAAGCAAACATCGATGAGTGAATTTACTGGTACGGCTACAATATTGTTTGAAACGCTGCATTCATATATGTAACTTATCGGCGTTAAACGTCTATTATCTTGTTTGGCTCTAAACGCTTTTTCACCTGTGATGTGACGCACGATCGCAAAATGTTTTTTTTTCGCATTGGTAGTTTTCATCGCATTCACAATTTTGGACGCCTTTTACAAAATAACAAATCGATCCAATGTCAAATGCGTTCTCATCGCCCGCATAAATAACGTAATTTGTTTAAGTTGAAAGTGGTTTGAGGGGTCTGTAATTTTCCGAAATATAAAGCTTATCATTTTTTAAAAGTCTGAAATATTTGCAATAAGCCATTATTTTAGAATTTTGAAGAAGATTTTCAACCAATGGTTCGAGATTAAGCACTGCTGAATATGCACCGACAACGTAACAGTTAGGAAATAAAAGCTCACGAATTTTGACTTGTTTTTTTTACTGTTGCAAAAATCCAAGTAAGGTCCTACAGGGATATTACTAATGTGCCGTTTCATTCTAACCAATTGCGTATGTGATGAGGCGATTTGAGTATCAATGTGAGTTGTGCCATGAATTAATTTTAGTAGCTGACCATTCAAATCCTCAAGTTTATAGCACGAAAGTGCCTATAATGGGCCGGTATTTATAACGGTAAGTGGCAAGTGAAGGAGCAAATGAATATTTATAGAACAAAATTGCAGCCCATATTTTTGTTCGAACTCTTTAACGAATTTGTGCAACAATTTATCAGCGTTATCAATCGTGGATAAGTAGATTTTATTAGTGTTCAACATCGCAATGCCAGTAACGAGTAACAGATAATGCTCGAAGTATTCAGGTTTCATGACTGTGCTGAGAATAGGGACTGAATAATAAAAAAACCACAATCTAAGCTCAGAAGCTTTCCAGTGTAAAATATCTTAAACCGTTCTTGGCAGGCGATGAACAAATTTTGGTGGTTTTATATTAAGCAATTTTTCATTGACGACTTGTATGACAGAATACAGAGAAAAAGGGTAATCACGAAACTTGACATCAAACCAAAGAGACAGTAATTTTTTCACTACTCCACTGTCCACACAATGCATTTTATCGACAGCTGTTCCATCAATGAAATTTGGCATTAACTTTGATAATGGTGTGAATCCTTTGACCCCCTTGACAACCTTTTTTTCAGACAAAGCTTTTGTAGCGAAGTTATGTGTATTGGAAAGTGTTCGTTGCTCAGTTTCTTTTTTGTAACGATAAACACGAGTATGACCGCCAGTATTTAAGCTGAAAATCTCACCGGGGCACAAACAAACTGGGCACCTACATTCCCCGTTATGCTGATGCATATTAAAACAGTCACTTTTTGCCGGCAAATCGCAAGTTCCGAACAGCAGAATTCCCTGTACTCTAACTGTAAGATTATCGCTTATTTTTATGTTTTGACCAATTTTCAGTTTTTCTAAAGAAGGGCGCAAAGAGTTTAAAAACATATCAAATTCAGGCTTACAAGTCCCATACCATAAAGCTGCCAATATCATATTTTCTCGGCGCATGCGCTGTTTGAACGGTAACTCATTAATTATTAAATACAAAGGCCACATACTAACTTTTGAGGATTTGTAAACAGGTACCCCATCTGTATACCATGTAAAAGATATGTTGTTGGGATTTGACAGAAAACCGTTATTGAACCATTGCTTGTAAATCTTTGAGTCATAAATATCTCTTATACTATTTTCATCAGAATCTCGGTAGGAACGATAATGTAATCTATCATGAAACTGAGGTCGTTGATACATTTCTGTCAGCTGATCAATGAAGGGCATTTCAACAAAGTATGAATTCTTCTTTTTCACGCGCTTTGGACAAGAGCGACATTCACTGTTAACAATTGACAATTTTTTAAAACACCAAGAACAGTAATAATGTTTGGTGAATTTTGTCGCATTACTCAATGAGAAAAATTTCTTCAATTTGAACAAACTGTTTTTACACAAATTCATTGGCAAGCAATGCAGATTTATCAAGCTAATAAGGTCTGCCAAGCAACTCAAAGTAATGTTGTGTTTTATAAAAAAAGCCAGTATCAAAACCATACTTTGTCGAATAGTTAAAGGAGCTCCTTCATAAAGAGTTTCATCATCTTCACCTTTTTCAAACTCTTCCTGATCATTTGGCATATAACGATTTGGACGGTTTGTTTCTTCAGTTTCGACATCTTCCCATTCGTCGTCTTCTTCACCTGCATTGGCATCATCGGTACATTCAGCACCAAGCACATTGACATGATGAGGGCTACCGCTGCTCTCACGGTTTTGGTTGTTTCCATTATTTTGATTCACTCCATGTGAAAGAGTGACGTTTTCGTTTATGTCATCTTGGCAGTTAGTTGAGGCCTCTTGTTGCTCAAACTCTAGTCGACTAGATCCCAAGGAAGAATTGGTTCTTGATCTAAAAATTTAAGACCAGAATTATTTCCATTGATAGGTAGAGAACAGCATAAATTAACGATGGAGAAATTTTCTACATAAAACTTAGGCAACTGTACTTTATATATATATGTATGTATTTGAAAAAAGTTGGAAACTGTTACGGGACCGGCCGGAAAATAAATTACATATAAAAAAAAATTTTTTTCAAAGTTGAAACAAAATGAAACCATATTTTATATTTATATTTGTACGAGAAATCGTACGCTAAAAACGATTCATAAATAAAAAAGGGTCGAAAATTTATTTTAGTTTAATAATTTGTAAAGAAAATCTATCGAAAATCAAAAACGGATTCATATTCTTCGACCAAAGTTCACAGAATTAGATAAGAATGACTATTCTTCAAAAACAAGAATTGTTATTGATATTTTAGGCATTAAGTTGAAAAATGCATAGAAAATTTTCAGACTTCTCGTGGAATAAAAGAATTTTTTTACAAATTCTCTGAAAATTTCAAGTTTCTGGAAATTCACTCTAATTTTTATAAAATTTGAGAAATTTATAAGTTAGAACGTGGAATATTTAGTTATTTCTTGAAATTTTCGGAAATGATTAAATGTACTGTTTAGCTAATATTCGGGAACTTTAAATAAATTACGGGATGGAATAACTATTTTTAATATAGGAATTTACGTTTTTTAGACATTGATGACTTTCAAAATGAGTAAAAAATTTATTCTAGTTTACTGATATGTATATAATCAACTTATTGTCAATCAGTTATTAAATTGTATTCTTCGACAAAACTTCACAGACTTCGATTAGAATGAGAATTTTATTCAATCATTTTATTTAATTCAACCATCTACGCAATTTTTGAAAAATAATAGATTACTAAAATTCGATGTCATGGAATTCAAATTTTGATCTTTTTGCAGTAATTTCATATATTTCAGGGACAATTTAATTTTATGTACATTTTCCATATTTTATAGATTTTTCTTCTTATTTTTTTTCTTTAGTATTCATAACATTTTATTGCGTTTTATAGTATTTTTATAAATTTCTAGTATTTCTATGGATCGGTCGATCAATTTCTAGAATTTGATCATATAGAATCGATTTTTTCAAAGATTTTGTTATTTGAATATCTTTTATATAAATTTCCAGTAATTTTTCTCGCAGTTATACGATTGAAAGAATGTTCTGGTACTTTAATAGTTTTCTCTATGAAGTGTTATTATTTTCTCAAAAATTTATTGAACTTCAAATCATAGCAAATATAATCCTAAACATTTCTATAAAAATACATTAAAATACCAGAAAATTTTTCAATTTGTATGTCTACTAAAAAAATATGGAAAAAAAGTACCAAGAATCTAAAATCATTTCAATTCTCGATGCTGTAGTAGAAAAATTTTATAAATACTCGAAATCTGTGTTGATATTTTTTTTCCAATCTATATAAATAATAAAACTCCTAAATTTGATGAAAAAAATGAAAATATCAAAAATAGAGCAAAAATCTCAATCTCGGTGACTAAAAAATCACAAAAATTAAATTTCATCACATTCAATGCGAACATAGAAAATCCTGAAATTAAAAAAACTAAAGGAAATATATTATTTAAAAAAACCCCTCCCGAAAATGTTTTTTGCCTACGACCCTGAAAGTGCAACTTCTTATTTGTGTTAATGGTGGGTTGACTGAATCAGCGGAACGAAGTTTTTTTATCATATAGAGAGGTATCGTATTTACATTTTATTTATATTTATAGATATTTTATATTTCTATTGTTAAATTCTTAATTTTTGGAAAAGGCTATTATTTAAATATTTATTTCTTGCTGATTTTGCATATAAAACTAAAATTAAAAAATATGTATTAAATATTTACATTAAAAGAACTAAGAAAAAATTTTGTACGTAAAAAAAAATTTTTTTTTCAGAAGAATTTTTCGTTCTCTTACAATAAAAAGTTAAATTGCTGAAAATTGAAAATAAATGATAATGAAAGAATCAATTCCACATACTAAAAAAAATTCATTTGTAGATTATCGTGATTCTGACAAAATTGGCAATGTTATTTACCTTGTACTTTTTATAAAATTCAGGTCAAAAGCACCAATATTTCGTTAATACTGTGTATAGAATTATTTGGAAACTTTTATATAGTTTATTTTGTTTGGCAAAATTTACCGTTTTGCTTCAGGATTAGACAGTGATTTAAGAACATCACGTCGACATCGCTCCTTTAAATCTCCAAATCATTTCATACTGCTGCGTTGAAATCAATTAATACACTGGTTACGTACGAAACTGGAAAAAAAATATTCTAGAGTGAGACATCAATGACGGTGAATCGCGAGGATTACAATGTTTTTATTGACGAAATTTTTGTTCATCTACTAACCTTACAAAATATGCAGTAGTCGTCTGGATATTTTATCGAGTTGATTTGATTCACGTGTTTTTTGCAGTCGAGAGTTAAAATAACACGAATGTCCGCGATTATTTCCTTTTGAACATTTTTGAATTGTCAAATGGAATTGATGACATGACAATTTTTGATAATCAAGAAGTTCAGCCTTGCACTATCTCTCTCTTTAGTTTAGAAAACGATAGAGAGGTCCGATACTTTTCTTGCGTTAAAACAAAGACACATCAATTTTCACGTCTGTTCAAGTCGGTGCACGTTGGTGCACGTCGGTACCGGTAGTGACTCAGTATTCTCAAGTCGTGGGAATGCTGACCTCCCACCACTCGGCTCGTGGGGGCTGCTGGGGCGAGGAGAGTGGCCCCCACCATATCACTCTCTCTCACTCTTTCGCAGCCTAGAGAGTGAGAGAAAGTGATCAAAAGTGATGGTGGGGGTGGCCCTACCGATTTCAAATCTCCGAGCCCTGCTGCTGGTAGGGGCCACTCTCCTCGCCACAGCAGCTCTCACGAGCCGAGTGGTGGGAGGTCAAAATTTCCCCGACTTGAGACTCGGTACGTTATACCATGAGCAAAAATAAACAACTGAATGTGCTGCAACTAATGTAAATATATATTTAAAAAAAAGTGTTTTGTGCAATTTTGGAGAATCTGTGCAATTGAAAAAAATCTTCATACGCTGTAAATATATTGTGTTTATTCTTTTCTACAATTATAATTAGGAAACCGGCGTTTTTGCGCATAACCTTCAAAAAAAACGTGGCGGGTGGCAATTAGATGTTTTGATAACGCCATGCATTTTCATCGAAATACAAATTATGGACCTTAAAAAACCTATTTCTCATGCTTTCCCACTATTTGAGAGCTACAGTTAGCTTTTGCATAATTTTAACACGTGTCTACCATTTTTATTAATTACTTAATTTATGCCAGCATAAATATTTTATTCGTGTTGAAACTGTGCTGCTACAAAATTTACTGTGATATCTGTGTCTTTATGCTGAAATTTATTCATGACCTGCACAAGTCCCCCGTATGAAAACAATAGCCAGTATCGATTCACATGCACATTTTGTTGTGCTGAAAAATTATAAAAATTGGAATCAAGTCCAAGAGTGGAAGAATTAATGAAAATGATTACATAAACATACTACAATTCATGTATATAATCAATCAAATGTAATAAATTTGACATACGAAATATCTCTTTATTTTAAAAATCTTCCAGTTCCAAATATTTACCTACATACGAATAAATTATTTTTGCTACACATCACAAAACTTTCATAACCTTCTATGAATAATTTTCCTTTTTGTGGTTCAAGCAAAACTTTATTTCCAAAGTATGGAATTTATCAACAACTCGTTATTTGATGACAATCACAAATTACTGATTTAATGACAATTTATTGGAATTTAATTTTGAAAATAATTAATACAATAAATTCGGAAATACCAAATTTGGAATTAATTTTGGAATTTATGTTATAAATAATAAGCAATAAATATGTAATAATAAATTGAGAAATAAGGAATTGAAAACTAATTTTGTGATTTAATTTGGAAATTAATTTAGAACCACTTTTAAAATTTTTTACAGACTTCTTAATTTGAAGACATATACTGTTAATTAAATTTATTGTACTTCAATGGTTTAATTATTTTCGAATCAATCACAACTCATATTCATCATTCTTCGAAGTACAAGAATTTTTTTATTTTAGGGAATTAGATTTTTTATTGAGTTTATACGCAAAAAAATATTTTTGTTAAATATTATTGAATAAAAATTATGTATGCCGGACTGAGCAATTTCTTGTTTTGTATTTATTCAGTAGCTGTACATGATTTCATAAAATCGATACGCATGATTATTGACATTTCATAAATTTTTTACAGAATTTAAGAAGATGGCAACTCAAACAAAAAAAACCAATGGCTTTGCTTTGGTACTGTATCTTTCTTCCAAAGAGAGCGATGTGGTTGATCTGAAATTGATTCCAGTAAAAAAAAGGAATAAAGGGGACATTGTAAAATTGTTGTGGAAGGACTACAAGATTGGAAAAAAAATGCTTCTTGATGCAAAAATAATCGAGATCGGTGGTATGTGTTACTAAATATTATATTGCCAGGGCGTAGGCAGAAAACATTTTCGGGAGTTGTTTTTCGAAAAATTAATTCCTTTCCGGATTCTATTATTTAATCATGCATCTTTGACGATCTGGTTATTGAAGGAAAATTTTTAATTTTTCGAATTCCATTATTTTTAAAGTTAAAATTAAAAAAAAACTTTCTTTAAAACTTTTTTAAAGAGTCCAAAGTCGCACATTTTTCATGTTTACGTTTAATATAATGGCATTCGGTTTTTGTTATTTACATGCACTTATGTAAATCTTTGACATTTTTTTTGCTTCTATTATTTGATTCTTCAGCATTTGTACAACTTCAAGGATTTTATGATATAATAATGTTTTTACATAGCTTTTTAAAATTTGATTTTTTTGGAACCAAAGTTTTAAGAAATTTTTATATTTTGAAAGATTATTGAGGAAAATTATACTCACCAAGTTTTCAAATATTTGCAGTTTTTTAGTGTTTCTTGTATTATTTCAGTGTTTACGAAACTGTGCAGTATTTTTTCGTTACTTTGTTTTATTATTTATTTTTTTATTCATTTTATTATTTTGTTAAGATTTCATGTATATATATATATATATATATATATACATATCTAGAATTTTATGTTCAAGAATTCAAATTGCAATTGATCTTCAGTTACGGTATAGATTTCCGGGAAAAATACATCTACGCACATGTTTTAAGTTTTATAAATTTCTTGTATTTTAATTTTTTTTAAATAATTTTTCATAAGATTTTCTCCTATTTTCAAGTATTTTCATATATTTATAGATTGCTATAAACGCTGTTAAGAATGTAATTTTCTCGAATTGTAAGTTTTATAGATCATAGGTATTAAGAATTTTCACAAAACAGTTCTTTTATAGGATTCAATCACTTTCAGTATTTCTTTACTTTTTGTGAAATTCAAGAGAGTTTCTGCTAATTTTATGGATTTTTACGTACATTTTTACAATTCGATGCTCCAGGGTTCAAAGTTGTTTAGATTTTTAGCTTTTTTATATGTTTTTATATTTCTGTACAAGTCACTGAGTTGAAGTAATTTTCTATTTTCTATGCTATTCTAGCCGAAAATTTATGATAAACTTGAGTTGATGTAAAAAAATTTTTAGTTGTCATATCCAAAACTTTTGTTTGTTCCTTTTTTACTAGATGATTAAATCCCTCTTTTATTCATTTGCTCAATGTACTACTTTTATGTCCGTGGTACGCTAGTAGCTTAGTATTGTCACGCAATAATTAAGAGTATATGTTTAAGCTATTATTGTAGTTTGTCACCAATGAAAAAAGTGTCGAAAAAAGACGAAATTTGTGACTCTTTATTTTTTGGACGACTCCTTAGGTCTGGATGAGTTGAACGACACCGTTCTGGACAGTGAAGGGAATGTAGTCGACAAGCAAAAGAGAATTTTCACCTAGGAAGTAGTCGAGGCGAATAAAACAGAAAAAATAGCTAAGAAAAATGCGAAAAAAATGCGTTTAGAACAAAAGTCTTTCAAGCAGAGTCAACTAGCATCTCAGTCAGCCCTCTTCGACGACGAAGGGTCCGTGTGGAGCAAGACATCGACCGAAGTCCACAACAAATCACCGTCGATGGTACCGATTGACGAGTCATCAAATGAGCTCAGCGACGACTCTTCCGTGGAGTGCGAAACAATTATAAAAGAAAGCTCAATCAAAGAGCCAAATTCAAATTTGATCAAAAAAATTGAAGAAAATGCCACGAATATGAGCAACAGAAGTTTTTTACCGTGTTTCACTCCTGGAGAAGGTATTTAAAATGCTATTTATTCATAAAATCTTCATCTTACCCACATGTTTTCCTACAAATCTCCCTGTATCATTAGGAATAATTTTTTAAATCATTAAAATGTTAAAATGCTCATTTTGAACACAGCAGTGAACGATCATATTAGAACGGCGATTGTATATCCTCTCAGTGATTAGGCCCTTTTTTTGCAGTAACTGAAGAGGTCGTTATTTTCACGGAACAGCTTGCGAAATCACTGCGACAGCATTGGGAGCAAAAAAAGTCTTCTTTTGAAAAAGTAAGTCACTTAGAAAACATATCATGTTTTCATGTGCAAGGAATGGCTGAATATCATTTTCTGTGATATGGTCAGCAAAAACAGTATACTGTTATTTGATGATGAGTTGATTGTTAAAGCATTTTTTAAATTCATTTCTTTGCTTTAGGAACCAACAATATCTACAGAGGAACTCCTTAAGTCAGGCCCGACGAAGGTAACGAAATTATTCTTCGATGATGTAGAGAATCATTAAAAATCCAATCGCAAACCTTTAGCTTAATTGATTATATATTTTCATTTCTCATGTGAACACTTTTTAAGGTTGAAGTTTTCCCCGGCACTGGTGTGTACTTGCCTAGGGAAACAGTCGCGTCGCTGGAATGTCGAACAGCATTAAAAGGTCATGAAGGAAAAAATGACTGGCGGAAGTTGACGACTCTAGCATTATTGGAAATTTATAAGCAAGACTTGAAAAAGTACTGCGCCAAAGGGCAATCAATGAGTCGACCTGGCATCCATCAGATCATTTTCGATGCAGTTTTTAGTAAATTTCAATTTCTTTCTTTTACAACTATTGATCAATATTCATCCGAAATTATAATCATAAAAACAATTAAGCTGAAAAATTTCTAAGTTTTTCTATCCAAAAAATTAAAAAACTTATGATTGCAACGGTTGATCTTAATGATGAAAAAAAGAATACATTTTCTCAATAAATTAAGTTCAAAACTTATGATAATTAAAAATTTTCAATTTTTGAAACCTGTAAACTGCAACCTTTTTTATAAAAACATGTTATTAAAGAAAATTCTGTTTTTCACTAAAAAATATCAAAAGTTTTGCATTCGAACGTACGTATGTTAATGAACATTATAATCATTAATTGAATTTTATTACATGAATTCTCCAATGAAGAAATACAGTAAAATCTAAATTCAAAAATTGGAAGACAATTAAAAAATTATTAAAATGTTCTTATTCCTCCAGTAAATTGTTTTTCTAGTAAGAAAGTATGCGTTCTAAAAACATGATATAATTGGAGATTTGATTCAACTAACACTCATGAATGTTTCAGAGTGGATCAACTCGCGTTCATTAGAGCCCGTCAAAGAGTTTGATTTTACCAACAAAATCAACAAACTGTGCGACAACTTGCGGAGGAAAAGACCCTCAGTGAAGAAGCCCCCTTCTGTGGAAAAAATTAGAAGCGATGGCGGCAACAACGGACTTGCTCATAATCAAAGTGAACTGCCAATCTTGAGTGGCCAAAATCATGACCCAACTAATTCAATGGTGCTAACAAATAACCTCCCTCCAATGTCATCGCCTGTGGGAACTTCCTACACCCCAACCACTTCAAGTGATCCACAGCACAAGGCGTATGAAAATTTCAACTTTTATAATAATAACTATTCCAATAGTGGACAGGAATTCAATCACCATTTCAATTACCTGCATCAGTTGTAAGCTAATGTAATTTTTGTGTTGAACAATACAGACTCATTAAATTTTTCATTCATGATTGTGATTCTTTTTTAATGCATATTTGATTCCTTTATTTAAAAAAGCTGTACAAGTAAATATATAATTGTTTTAAGGGACTACATGTTGCAAAATCCTAGAGGACAATAATTAATGTAGATAAAGGTTGAAAAAAGCTCGTAGGTGATACATTCCCCTTTTTAACTATCTGAGATGGATGCGAAAGAATCTTTTCTCATTAATGTAAAGTTTGCAAGGCAAGTCAAAAGTTAGCTGTGCAATAACGTTTGTTAAAAAAGTCCTCTGCCCTAGTTGACGACCATGTTTTTCCCAACAACATTATTACTGTAAATGCGGTTTTTATCGAATCAAGGTGTGAAAAATTTAGAGTAGTTAACGATTTTGGGAAAAAGTAACAAAATTGCAAAACCACAAAAAGAAGGGGGGTGGGGTGAGATACCAGAAAAGGATTTGGATCATTTATGGAGGATATGCGAAGGATTTGGAGCAATGTTGGAGGGCTTAGGATTTGGAGGACAAATTGGGAAGTAAGAATTTAGAGCAGTATTGGAGGATTGAGGATTTGGAGGACCAGCGGAGGAGTGAGGATTTGGAGTATTATCGGAGGATTTTTTAACAATTTTGGAGTATACTCCAAATCCTCCAAATTGTCCTCATTTTTCCCACTGAAAATTTTGACTCGGGGGATCACGCTTGGACCAGAATCGGATCAAATCTTGATCCAACTGTGGTCCGAATTGGATCCAAAACCTTTGCTAGGGTTTTTTTCCTCCATTGTTATATTTTTACAAGATTAAATTAAAAAAGTCTTGATTACAAGGTGTTGAAATTCATTTATAAAAAATATGCATGTTCTAGATGTTTAATTTAAATTTGAAATGTTTAGAGTTTCGAAGATAGCTTTTGTTCCCTTGTTGAAATTATTTAAATTTTTTGTACTCCTTCTCTATACAGGATTCTTAGATTAATGGTATTATCTCTCTCAAGTTTGCATAACAACTTAATCTTTGGTAATCAGCTGTTTAATTTTCCACATTTACACATGTATATTTTACACTAGTCCGCATTATTCAAACCTACTATTACAAAATTTCGAATTTCTGGTTTGCATTTATGAAAAATCACCGATATTACATACTTTTTTGCGTTTGATACTCTTTAACTTCTCGAACATTTCCATGGTTAACAATATAAAAATGTTATAGATCCCTTATATTGTTGCACATGTTTTAAAACTGTACATTTTTATGTTTTTAATTTGTTTTTGAAAAAGTTTAATTAAATATAAATATATCTCACGATTCCCAAACGATTCAATTGATATCTTCGAAATTCGTAAAAATCCGAGGAAATTTCAGAAACAACGATCCTAAAGCAAAATGTAAACGGAATTTCTGTAATTTCTTTTATTCTAAATCCAATCACATATAATAAAATGCAACTAAATAATTTCTTGTAATATAAAGAAAAAGAGAAGAGTACTTGTTGTTCAATAACAAATTTTTTCAGAATAATTTCCATACTAATGATAAATCAGAGTAACTAAAAAAAAATGGTGTTGAAAATTATTTATCCGATCGTTTATTATTAATTTCATACCTACGATAATTTTTTCTTCGTTTCTAAAAACTTTTTTCCGAATTGTTCTGGTTTAACAAGATTGACTACTATTGTCTCAATGAAAATCTAAGAAATAAATACCACTGGTAATCTTAGCAACTTATGAATTGTACACCCAGATTAAAGAAATAATTCATTCACGCTAACAAATTATTTTCTATAAAAAATTCATTAATACCCAAAATTTTACATTTTCGTGTGTAAAAGATTGATTCACCAATATTCAATTAAATGAAAAATCGAAACAGAAAACGAAAGGAAAATGTAAGAATACACATATATTATTTTTTTTTTTGTTTAAACTTGAGTTAATAGGGGTAAGAAAGGAATCGTGAGTTTATTGATAGACACAGCCCTGGAAATTATATTTCCAGGGCTGTACATTGTAACATGAATTAAGTATTTCAATGAATTTTTTTTTGTTAGTCTTTGAAGTGAACCGTGCTATTTTGTACTAATTTTTAAATTCAGATGGAGCCGACCAAAATTTTGTATATTAGGAGTAACAAAAACAAAAACTTGCTTGTAAATAAACACAACGTAGTTAATTAATACAGTTTATATGTTTGCAACAAATCTATAATGATTTTAAAGTATTTACCTACTATATGAAGTGAATATAAAACATGAACACCAAACAATTTAAATTATATCAGTCAATAATACTACTAATCAGTTATTTTGTAGAATGTGATAATTCTCAAACATCACGAACAAAATTCCAATTTGGGTACGCTCATTTCACAGTTTGCGAGAAGAATCAATAATTCATATAACTATCACAACATATTCCGTGTCTCCATGAGTTCGAAAATAAAAAATCACACAACATAAAGTACGAAAACACGATCAGGATAAAATAAAATATAAATGACTCACATGTTGATAACACTGATATCACGAAGAGTGTAAATATCCAAAAAACACTGGACCCCATTTTTGTGAAGTCAAATCGAAGAATATCTGGAACTGAATGAAAGCCGATTAACAGATTCTGACTTTTATACGTCTTTTCTAAGTTTCTCAAGGACGACAGGTCTTTATTTCCTAAATCGTTTTTTTATTCTCATTTTTGGCCCATCCTACTCAATACCTTGTAGATTCACGTAACTTCTAAACACGTTTCAAATTTCGAATCGATTACCATATTTATTAAAATACTTTGCAGAGTCAGATTTCGAATTTTAGACGATCATTTTATTAAAATTTGGACGTCAACGTTCCTGTGGTATATTCAGAAATCTTTTTGATTCTTACTTCGAGTAAAATTAAGCATTCGCATGTGACTTTTGAAAGGCGAGTTTTTTTTCTTGTTTATTGTGTTTTGTGTTTATGAAATTTCTTCTATTTTTTGTTTTTTAAAAAAATATTCAGGATATTTTTGTGACAAAGTTACAAGTGCTTACAAATATCTGTTGATTAGTTCATTTTTGTTTGTTTTAATGACAAAATAAGTCTGCTTGGTTTTAAAAAAAAAAAAAAACTTAATGAAGAAAGCCGAACATACTTTTTAATGTAATAGAAGAAGGTTTAGGAAAAAACTAAAAAACATCTTACTGCAAATCAAAAACAGAGAAATTCCAAAACATTTTTTTTTGAGCTTGGTAATGAAATTTTCCCAGAAAAAAGTTATATAATAGTGTTGACCATGGCCAGCGCCCGACATATAAATAATACAGTACTATTGTGTCAAACCTCCCATAGTGAAAAAAGTTCGATTTGAAAATACGTGAAAAAACTGACGTCACCAGATGTTTTCTTCGGAAATGAGATTGATATACCAAGCTGTTAGATAATCGTCGAGTTTTTCGAATTTGAATTGTAAATCAAGCTGGAGGACCTTAAACTCACTTTTTTTCCTTACTGGACATTTCGAGATTTCTTAATATTATCTGTTAATGAAATTAGTAGACGTCAATTCTCACTTGGAAACTTTTGTCACTCTTCAAGAACTAAATTTTTCCTTATATATCTATAGTTGTAAGTTTTGTTTGAATCATAAAAAAAAATTCCGTTTTTGGTCCATGTTTGTGACAATCACAGATATTTTTTTTCTAATGAGATATAACGACCTGGCATCTGGCTTTAATAACGAAAAAAATTCGATACGTTGTGACCTTTGGAAAAAATTTTGGAATTTTGAAATATAGTAAATATGTTTTGTGAATGCAAGGGAAAATTTAACTCGAATCGTATGGTCTGATTGAAATAAACAGGAGTGGGAAATATTGTTTTTTTTTTTAAATTATTTTTTCTGCGCAGGATTGTTCCATTATATGGGACTTGGAATCAGGAAATGGGGTTTGAGAGGTAAAGCCGTAAGGCACATTTCACTTTTCGATGCCCTCTATGTCTTACTCACAGTAGAATAGGAAAGGTCTCCCGAGTATTCAAGTTTCAAAAAATACTCGGCCCAAAGGCCGAGGGGCAATAGAGTTATCCGTTGCATGAAAAATCTTACATTGATAGACTTTTTTCTTTTTTTTTCTTTTCTCAAGTCATTCTTCTCCATTTTATTTTTATTATACTTGTTCAGAAAATAAAGTCAAGGAAATGAATTACTTGAGAAAAAAAAGGAGAAAACAGGTTTATCTGGTCTATCAATGTAAAATTTGTTATGCTACTAGTAACTGTATTGTCCCTCGGGCTCTGATCCGAATAATTTTCCAACTTTGATACCCATGTTTTCTTTCAAGGGGGACCTATCCTATTTTGCTGTGAGTAAGACAGAGTAGGCTTCGAAAAGTGAAAAATGTGCCTTACGACTTCGCCTCTCAAATCCCATTTTCTGATTCCAAGTCACATATTTTTTTTTTTTTTCATTTTTTGCACATATGAACTTTTTCAAGCAAGGAAAACCATCAAGCATTTGTAAATCTGTACTTTTTGAACCTGACAAGAGAAAAAAATCAGTCAGCTTGTTCAAATTTTCATATTCTTCAAGTTCAAAAAATTTCTGAATATGATACATATTTCATTCAATGTCAGCCGCGGGGCAAATTTGTGAATTTAATAGATGTTTGATAGCATCTTATCTACCTAGAGTTTTAGTATTTTTGATACTACATTTTTTATTTTACATATTTTATTCGTATTTTTCAGTATGTATAAAATGTTACTGAATTCTGTAGTTTTTAAAATAAATTGTTACTATTTTAGGCTCTTTCTGCAAAAGTTGAGTGCAATATTGTCTTAATGAATTTTTAAATAGTAGACGAATATAAAGTCATTTATACAATGTTGAGTACAATATTTTACATCACAACGTGTCGAAAGTAGAATTTTCAATAAGCGGAGCGTGGCGAAAGTGCCTACTTTCGTCACTAGTGATGTAAAAGTAAATTGTTTACCGCTGCGCATTATTGCTGTTCCAAGGACAAGGACGATAATTTTTCGTCCTCGGCTAGCGCCTCGGACAGGAAAATATCGTCCTTGGCCGAGGATAGCAAATGCGCCAAGGTTAACATAAGATTTTGTACATCAACGGGAAAAAACGCTCGTTTTCGCTCCGCTCAAACTCGCGTTTTCTGCCCGGAGACGTACCAAAGGCCGTTACGGCGCGTATACGCATATGTGTCGCGCTATGAGAAAAGGGACCTAAGGGTACAGAACAAGATTTTAGGGAAAAGGCGATTGAAGTTTCGTTCGAATCGCGGACTTTCAGGTTTAAAAGGAGCCTGGCAAAATAACCCCCTCCACTTACGTATACAACCAACAGCGACCGTGTGTGTGAGACCATAGTCTCGGCGGGCCTTTTACTTTTTTTCAAGTAGACGCCCTGCCGACTACTGAGCTACTTATGTAGATACGCATGTAAAATGTCTGACTTTTTTCGGTGATGGGTAGAATTAGGATTTCGTTACGATTGGTTACGGTTGAGCGAAAATAAACAACGCAGACTATCGGCTTCTTTATTAATGTATTGATGTTTTTATTGTTGTTAAGAGTAAAAAAATGAAGGGAAACGAATAACGAAAGATTTTTTGCTTTTCTCGGTATCAGCATTTGTGAGCCATATGCAATATTGCATAGTTTTTTACAGGGGAAAATGACGTACTTCATTCTTTTAATTTTCGGTAGGAGGCGATCGGGATATTTTAGTATGGAATTCTAGGCAGAAAAAACCTTAAATAATTATGCTTTTCCCAAAATACAAGCCAGAGTTTCCAGTGACTTGTTTTTCAGGTTCAGTTTCCTTCCCTGGCGGACGGCCGAATTCCATAATGCGGTATTCAGCGGTATTCAGCGGTATTCAGCGGAATTGGGCGAATTCCGCTCGAAAATGTCGATAAAAAAACGAATAAAATCCAATCCTGTTACAAAACTAACTTGTATGGCAATCCAAAAGCCATTACAATTACCAACCACTCTACCTTACCACGGAAATTCCATTTGATGTAAAATATGCTATTAAAAGTTTAATCCTTTCTTTTATTAAATATGTGTATTTTTAGGAACAATAGTTGCCACAAATTCATGAAAAACATCATTTTTCCTACCGCCCGGTTTTTTTCTTGCGAAATCGAGTTTTTTCGGAAGTGGAATTCGCGCAATACCGCCGAATACCACCGAAAACTGTATTACGGTATTCAGCGGTATTCGGGGGGATTCGGCCGTCCGCCAGGGTTTCTTTCGTCGTGCCAAACGCGTCTAGTATTTTGTCTAAATAATATAATTATATGTTTGTTTGTTTCAAATAAGTGAAAAAGTTGAAAAAAACAAATTTAATGGTGATTGTACAACATGGATGTAGACCGCGAGTACGAAGAAGTTGTAATGTCAAAGTACAACTGGACACTAAATGAAGAAGAAGATGAAAGTGATGAAGTACGTAGAATGAATTTTGTATAAATGTATGAGCAAATATTAATTTGTATCATTTTCTTTCGATTTTTTAAAGTGAGTTTTTATTTATCATGGAGTCCAAATACTGCTCTTCAAGCCCAGAGTAATTCTTCCCTCTTTCCGAGTTAAAGGTCACTCGAAAATAGTAAAATTTTACTTTTCTCAGAGTTAAATATTATTCATTTTTTCGTACTGGACTTATACCAGTATTTTACCGTAAAATTCAGTTTTTCTAAGCGTGCTGATTCGCTTTTATAGAGAGACTTTTCTATGTGAAAGGTTGAAAAATCATTACAAATTTGTGTAGCAGCATTTTCATTCGATGAAACGTTAAAATCATTTATCTGAAATGACGAGGGTATATTATTATCATTTCACATTTATGCACGTTTCACAGTGTAAGAAAATGTTTTGAATTTTTATGTTATCTGAAAATTTACAAACTCGACAGATTGTACTTGCAAAATTTTGTTGCGTCTATGTTTTTAAAGATAGAAAATTTTTTATAATCATTTGTTGTTTTTCAAATTCAATTTTCAAAAGTCAACTTATCGTTTGATGAAGAAAACATGGAATTTCGTCTTCGGAAAAATAAAATGATAGTTTGAAATTTTACTGTATTACTAATGTACTGTGTGTAAGTTTTTAAAGTTTGAATTGTGTGCCGATTTGAACAGGTTGGTTTTTTTTTCTTCTGGAAATTTTTGATTTCATTGAGAAAAGCAAAGAAGACTTCAATGATTCAATCGAAATGAGCAAATTTTGTGGAGAAAATGCAGGAATTTGTTGCTTGAAAAAATTTAACTTGAAAATTCCGGAATCCGTAGCGAATAAATACAGGTATATTTTCTAGTCCACAACATATTGAAGGCTTTTGATAAAAAATAAATTTAAGAATTTTACGACGTTCGTTCAAACTTTTCTTAGTTTAGAAACAAGATAAAATGATTAGTTTTTAAAGTTTCTACTTCAATATCAACCGTATGCCATTTTTTACATGTGTTACCTAAAAGTGAAATAAATTTTAGAATTGAAAAATAAATTAAAATTTTCATGTTTCAGGCTTAAAATCTTAATTTTCGTTAAAAGAGATATTGCTAAAATAAGAAAGATTGTGATTTTTACGTATTTATCAAAAAGTTCTAGGTTAGTTTATTGTCAACACGGAAAAATATTTTTTTTTTAATTGTTGAGTTTTTATTTTACACGACTTATCAATTCAATGCAATTCAAATTATCATGTTTTTACTAGTAAAAACAATTTTTTTATCTGAAGTTTAACTTAAACTGAGAACGCCTATTTCTGTTACTTTAATAGATTTAATTTCATGGAACTGGAAAAACAAGAAAAAGAACTGGTTATAATGGGTCATTTCGGACAACACAGGCGAATCAACGAACTCAAAGATTTTTATCAGGATTCGAAATCAAATAGGAAAAAATTGAAAAATAAAGATCATATATCCCGTCTACAACAGTATTTTTTTCGCAGATGTTTCAATCTGTCGCACTATGTATTTATTCTTGCACGATATGGGTTTGAAAAAGTTCAAAAATTTGATGCATCATTTTGATCAGTATGGTCTTGTGGAAAAAATCTACAAATCTGCTCAGAAAGCATCCACTAGGGAAAACGTTTTATCCATAAGTGACATTGAAAACATTGTAAATTTCATTAAAAATTACGCAGAAAAACAAGCGATTCCTTTACCTGGGCGAATGCCAAATGCTCGTGATTTTCAAGGTTTGAAATTTCCGTCATGCAATAGTAGATTATCTGTGTATAATAAATACAAAGAATCCGCGCTTCAAAGCGAACCTCCGATGAGAATTGTTCAAGTGTGCACTTTTCGTATGATTTGGAACAAATACTGTCCAGAAATTGCAACAATTAAACCAGCAGACGATTTATGTGCTGTTTGCCGACAAAACAATCTTCAAATTTCGCGAGCGATAAATTCTTCAGGAGAAGAGAAATTAGAAAACTATGAGATTGCTCAAAATCATATAAAAAACGCAAAGATTCGAAGAGAATATTACAATTCTCATCGAGAAAAAGCAAAATCTCCCGAGTTACCAAGACTTAACGTTATAAGTTTCGATTTTGCACAAAATGTCTTATATCCTACTAGCCCTCAGAACGTTGGCTCCTCTTATTTTAAAGCTTTGAGAAAATGTGGAATATTTGGTTTACATGATGAAGCTACCGGAATACAGACAAACATTTTGATCGATGAAAAAGATAGCGCAGGCAAAGGCGCAAATTGTGTTATAAGTATGCTCGACTTTTATTTGGATCAATTACACTCAGAGAAAAAGTAAACTTCTCGAGCATGGCAGTGCTCCGCGCGTCCGAAGCGCGCGCTGTGACGACCTTCAAACGCTAGAAAGTATCCCCCCCGAGCACGACACACGCTTCCAAATCAAGCGTCTGCGCAGAGAATGCATCGAATTCATGCTCTCAAGCGTCGATGGAGCCATGCCTCGCGCGGCGGACAACATTATGATCGAGAAATTCATTTTTTCTCTCAGTGTAGGTATTGTAAACGTTGCGCTTTTTGCCGATAATTGGGTCGGACAAAATACATATAATGCTGTCGTACAGTATTTGTCATGGAGAGTAATGACGAATGGGAATCCTTTTATTTCTTTGAATTTCATGTTAACTGGCCATACAAAAATCAGCTCTGATAGAAATTTCGGAATTTTAAAATCAAAATATGCGGTTGCCGAAGTTGATTGTATCAAGGATTTCGTAAACGTCGCCAATGATTCTTCTTTAAAAGGATTCAATATCGCAGTACCTTCAGTGGATCCAACAACAAACATGCGAAACATTACGTGGAAGCAGTGGGACGCGTATTTGTAACAATTTTTCAAGCTAATTAATAAGATAACGCAGTACCACCATTTCAAATTTTATTCGGACAGACGTATCGTTGGGAAAATTTTTGCGAACAGTGATGAAGAAATTTGGGTGAATAACTATTCAGCTGATTTTTCGACCGGCTCTAAAATCAAAATAATTACTCCTGATGGTTTTATGAATGAGAGAGCATGGTATTTATTCGATCACGTTCGCCCTTTGTGCAACAAAGATTTTCGCCTTGATTCAGTCGCTCCCAAACCAAAAAAAGAAAAAAAAAGAAAACGTGGCCATGATTAAACTACGATGACTTCTGATTATAATTCTTTATAATGATAAAAAATGGAAATAGGGTAACTGTCTTTAAATCGAATAATAAAACACGTAAATTGAGATATTTCTTATTCCTTGTATCTGTAACCAATGCGACTTTTAATTTTATTTAAATCATTGTAAAAAAAAACTTCAACTTCGTTTTGCCTAAATAATATTCGTTACAACACTTCTCAGATCCTTAGAGTGAATTTCCACTCCATATCAAGTCAAAATATTGCCTCTCAAACAAGGAATAACAGTTCGATCTCATACAGTGAAAATTAACTACAAAAAAGTAAATCATCACTCTTGAAAAAAGTTGGATCCGCACACTAAAAAGTTACATTTCACTTTATTAGAAAATAAATTTCACTTTTTTCAAGTGACTTTCATCTCGAAAAAAGTAAAGATATTTCATCTCTCCCAGCGGAATCGACTTGGTCCAATACTATAAAAAGATTTGATGAATTCGATTTATCAAATCTCTGATTTTGTTTGATGAATTTCGAGTAAGTAATAAAAATGAAAAAAATAATACTTCAAGTTGTTTGATCTACAATACGCTACTTTTGTATACAATAATCCTTTATTTTCAATATTGTAGAAATATAATTTTTTATTATTTGAAGCTATTTAAAAATGTTTCATATATGTATGATGTATTCGTTGTATGATTACCTATATGTATATTTCTAAGTGGAAAAATGATGCTCCTCACAGTGTTGCGATATTATGCGCTAGGAGACTATCCAGCTCGCTACGTCACAAACAACACGCGCACAGCCTTCTGTCGATGTGCCTCGCGTGTTGCGTGGCGTATCGTTGCCATAGCAACGAAGTTCGTTTACGAGAGCTCCGATCCGATAACTGAATCGCCTCTAGCGAAGCTCTTACATACCGACCGGTAACGGCAGGAAATTTTCTCTTTGTCGGTTGGGCGTTTGAATGTCGAAATGTTGGTAGTTGCGCGATTGTCAATTGTTTCTTTAGCTGTTTTATAAAAAAAGAGAAATGAAAGCAGCATAAAGATAGCGAGACTTGTGTTTTCAGTGTTTTGCTACGTTTCTTAAATTCTCACAGCTTCTATCGGTGTTTCTTGTCAAATGTCATTCGTGATAAAGTGATCAACAAATCCTTCAAAAAAAAAAAAAAAAAAAAATAAAGTGATGTGGGGCGAATCATCTCGTGAGGTATTGAAATATGTTTTATTAATGTTAATTTATGATATCTGAATACTCCAAAAACTTTTGTTTCTGCTTTTTCAAATCGTTTTTTCATAGTTTTCATCATTGTATGAGGTTTACTGTCGATGCTTTTCCATTTTAATTTTATCTGTGTAATCGGTACATGATTTCATTCATCCAAACGAAAAAATATGTTGCTTTAGCTTAATTAATGGGATCAAAACTTTATTTTTAGTTGAATTATTTGGTATAGTTAATTTAGAATTTTTAGGTGTAATAAAACTAGACACGTCTTTTTTTTTTGAAAGATAAATTTTTTTCTAATTTTGAAAAGTTTTTTAGTTATGACGAAAAATTTATTGTTTTTTTTGTTGACGCGTCAAAAAAAAAATTGATTTGTCAAATGCTTATCTGTGGCTTTCCGCCATAATCGAGAAAGTCACTTTTGCCATGAGGCTTAGTTTACATGATATTCTGATAAAATTTTGAACGTTATGGCATGTGTGACTTTCTCGGTTATGGCTGGAAGCCACAGATATGATTTCGTCAAAAATCGATATTTTCGATAGTCTTTTAAAACGTCTGGTATGATTTACACTGTTCAATTATTGTGTTGATAACTGTGCAATCGTTATAAACAAATTTCCATAAATTAAAATTTAAAAATTACGACTTTCATCGAAAAATAATACATCGAAATGAGTTTATTGTTTCTGAAATTTTTTTTACGCGGACAAGATTATCGTCGTTTCTCTATGACCTTCGTATTTTCAAATTTTTTTTTTTTTTTTTACAACATTTACTAAAAAGAAAGCGATATTTCGGCAAAATATTTCGATACATCTTCTGGTCTTAAAAAAGTACTGGAGGTCGGTCACAAACGAAATTTTATTTGCAATCTACAAAGTGTTCGCGTTACAAAAAAAATATAGATTCCTCATAGAAATTCTGAGACAATTTTCCCTAATTATACCATTTTAGCTCCAAAATTTTTCTTTCTTCGAAAAGAAATCCTTACGTATGAAATTAAATGAACACCATTATTATTAATTGATATATTGATGATAATATTCATTGATAGTTTAAACTTTTTTAGGATGAAATAATAGACAAAATTTCAAGAAAATGAAGAATAACAATAAGTGACAAAATTACTTTTTTTCTTCAAAAAATAACAATTCCCAAAGTAAGAATTTTCACTTATAAAGATCAATTCTACATGTTATTTTTATTACACTAATTTGACAAAAAATGTCGGAAAAAACTGATGCAACGTAGAAATTATTGGGTTTGAGGTGTTAGATTTTTTCATAAATAATGATTGCAACAAATTTTGTCTTGAAAAACCAATTTTACATTTGTTTTCACTTTAAATCAAACTTTGTTTATAATATGAAAAAAATGATACCAATCGGATAGTTTTCGGTCCCTTTTCCCTTGTTGAAATGTTTACATTATCTTAATGTGAGCAGTGTATAAACAGTTTACGCACACTAGTTACATAATGTTTACGTAAAGTTCACCTAATGTTTGCATGAAGTTAACGTAAAATCATGTTTACGTACACCATTTCAGAAGGGTTGTAACTTAGAACAATATAAAAACCTTATTAGCACCTTTTCAAGATGTTTCAAAAGGAGACATTCATGAATCCTTATAAGAAAACGAACTTTTTGTGAGAATTTGTAGTCTTTTTATTAGGAATTCAAATTTTATAAGGGAATAAGATATCTTAAAAAAACTCTAAAAAAATTATAAATTCAACTGTAAGTAAGTGGAAATTAACTTGACATGTTTACTGCATTCTAAAGTCAGAAAAAACTTTGCCTAAGACAGAATCCGAACTCAAGTTCCTGACGTGTAAAACGGAGTCTCTGTACCACTATATTCCAATATAAATACGACAATTTGTGTTAAAATTTTCTTTTCTCTAAACTAGTGACCTTTTCTAGTAAATTGAGTTTTTAATAACTTTTCATAAAGACCCCTAATAAAATCTCGGTTTTTTAATGAAATTCCGCTTTTTTTGTAAAGTGACTTCATGAAACATTGCTCTGTAAAAAAAATTACTTTATAAAAAAAGCAGAACTTCATAAAAAAAAAACGAGATTTTTTAGAGGATTTTATAATAAATTTATAAAAACCCAAGTTACTATAGACTTATTTTTTTAGGTCGGTCAACAGTATTATTTACTAGTGTATTTGTAAATTGAGTCTTGATACCTTATGAAATTATATATAATGTTTTTATTTTGGTTCCAATGCCGTTGAGCAACTGAAAAGAATTATGAGAATTATTGTACAGGAATTTATACCAAACAACATTAAAAAAAAGAAAAAATGTGTATGCATTTTTTGGTTTTTTTAGGGCTTCAATTCAGCCGTTCATTGACCAGTAAATCATAAATTAGTTCATTTCAAAAATGATCTTCTAAACTTTCATACACGAATGAACTACCAATACTTATAAAAAATTTGCGATTCATTATACAGGGTGTCCTAGAGGATATATAAGTAAAGCACCCTGGGATTTAGGAATCCTTGCGAAATAATAAGACAATTTTACCTTTCTTATTTTTACAAAACTCAATATAAAAAAAAATATATAAATTTTAAGTTAAATCAATCAACGCCCTAACTCGTAAAGTGGGAATGAAAACCACGGACCTAAATTGAATGAAATTTTCTCCTTTTTTTCGTTGATAAGTCCTTTGGCACTTTTTACAAATCTCAACATGAAAAAAGATATTCGAGTTAGGAGTTTGAAGTATTCAGATCTGTTAAGTTTCACACTCGAATATCTTCGTTGATTTTATAAAAAACCTAACTTATAAGTTTTGTAAAGAGTGACAAAAGACTTTCCGACGCAGAAATATGTGCAGAAAATTCCGTAAATTTTTATTTGTGTTTTCTGTGCCCACTTGTCGAGAGAGGCCGTGGATTGATACAACTTACGGTTCAAATTTCTTTTTGATTTTGAGTTTCGTAAAGGCAAAATCGTCTTTGAATCTCGCAAGGATTTATAATAATTCCCTAGCTGCTCAAGTTATTCTAGAACACCCTGTATAAGAGATCAGTCCCTATAAGAAATCAAAATTTCCTTATATAAGTAATCGAAAACTTCTTGTGAAGAAATTCACATCTTACAAAAAAAGTATTTCTTGTGAGAATTTTATAAGGTTATCTCATCAAAAATCAAAAGTTTCAAAACAGAATTCAGATTTTTATGAGGATTTCATAGAATTAAAAGTAATAAGAGTCGAGTTCATGAATCATGAAGATAAATTGACGTTTGGCAATAGAGGAAAGTTAACATTTTACTCGATATTATAAGAATTCTCTACAATGAGGCAAATGGATTTGAAGCGAAAAAAAATATACAACTCACGAATTTTGATAAAGAAAGTTCTAAAAAATGCTCACGCAGAAAAAAAGGTTCTAACTGAATCACCTGAACGATTTAAGATGAAATGACTCCCTTACATTTTCTCAACCTAAATGAACGAGTCAATCAAAAATAAATAACATAAGTTTCACCATGTTAAGCATATTTATTAAACAACTAGGGGGGGTTCGCCCCCCTGCGCGCTTCGCGCGCCAATCCCCATGTAGTATTTGATTAAGGTATAGTTTTTTGTTCAAAAAAATTTTTCCAAAATACAATAACATCATTTAATCATAACCTTTAAGTATGTAAATAGGCATAAATCAGTCATAAGACTTTGGACAGTATCAGTTCGATGTTCGGGAATATTGTTTAATAGGAAGTATTTTGACCTATTCGTGAAAATATTAGCAGAACATTTGTAAAATATTTTACAGTTGATTGATAACGAATATTTGACAGATACTGAGTTGATATTGGTCCAATATAAAACCCATATTTGCCTTGTGTTGGCTTTTATTGAGGCAATACTGCAAGCCAGTAATTGATGACCCATATAATGCCAATAATAGGTAAATCGTGGCCTGTCATTAGGAAAATAATTTTGTAATTTTCATACATTTTTTTATGTGTAACACATTTTCATCATGTACATTTCGTGATATTCCTTGATTTTTCAATATTTGGCCATTCTGGAGACATTTATGACATTGTTAACCCTTCCGGAATTTCGGGATTTTTGGAAATTTTGTAATTTCGTGGAATAATCATATTTTGAAATTTTGTGACATTTTATGGTTTTATAGCCTTTTTTCATACTTGGACAATAAGTGATTTTTTCATTTTTCAAATTTATAAATTTGAAAAATTTCGTTATTTTTTAAAATGATGTCATTTCATCAAATTATAAAAAAAGTTAAACATCGGATTTAAATTTATTGTAAGATAAATAGAGTTCTATTTTGTGGTGGGATATTAGAATTTCGACTAGATATTAAATTTCACTTGATTTTGGAGCATGAGAAATACTTCGTTCGCTATACATAGAATGGCAAGACATTAGAAGTTTTACTTCAGTTTTATAGTGCAGTTAAATTTTTTAATAGACCATTAGAAATTTCACGTAAGATCTGAAATTCGTATTTTATTTATGAACATAAAAAACTACTTTTTTCGATATAAATAGCAGCAACCTACTATAAACTAAAACTTCTGATGGCCCACCCTAAAGTGAAACTTTTGTATCAGCAAAGGATTGAAATTTCTTGTGGTGAAAGGTATAGTAAAATTTCTAATGTCTCGCCATAGAAGTGAAACCGTAACTGGCAACCTATGCGTATTTGCCATTTATAAAAGATTTAAACATGATTGCCTTTTAGACATAACAAATTCCACAAACTAAAACTTCTAATGTCTAAAAATGGTAGGGACTATGGTAGGGCAAAAAAAGTTTCAGAAAGTGAGACTTCATATGTATGGTTCTTGGCTTAGTCGAAAAGCACCGGTTTAAGAAGTTTCAAAAGCACCGGTTGACTTGGCCGCAGGAACAGAGAAGGTATTATGTTTTTTTTATAATACAGAAAGACCTTCGCTGCCTCCGCCCCCGTCACCGTGTCAACCGATGGGCCTAGGCATAGCTGAGGCGTCGTGCAAGAGTATTTGCTGACACGGTAGCGGGGAGGCGGAACATTTTTTTCTAATACATCATCAAAAAAACTTGATCCTCTTCTCACCACCACCGTATCAACCGATGATACTCGGCTTCGCCTCGGCTAAGTCGTGAAGCATACATGAAAAGTTTCACAAAGCGAAATTTCTTATGTCCAACATTAGTACTATGGTAAGGCGTAAGAAGTTTCACATTTTGAAACTTATTATGTATGCTTTTTAACTAAGCCGAGGATCATCGGTTGATATGTTGGCGGCGGTAGAGGGATCAAGTTTTTTTTATTATGTTGGAAAAAGACTTCCGGCCTTCCAGCTACCCTGTCAGCATGTGCTTTTTGGCTTCGCCTCAGCTAAGCCGAGAAGCGTACGTGAGCAGTTTTACTTTGAGAAATTTCTGATGTCGAAAAGTGGTACTATGGCAGGACATAAGAGTTCCACAATGCGTGACTTCTGATGTATGCTTCTCAGCTCAGTCGAGGAGCATTGGCTGAAACGGCGGCGGGGGATTAAGATTTTAATAATACGTTAGAATTTCCACATGGTAAAACTTCTCATGCATGCTTCTTAACTAAGCCGAGGTGAAGTCGAGAATCATTGGTTGATATAGTGGCGGCAACAGAAGGAGCAAGTTTTTTTCATTATGTAGGAAAAAGACTACAGCCTCCCAGCTACCGTGTCAGCAGACTCCTCGGCTTCACTTTGGTTAAGTCGAGAAGCAGACATAAGAAGTCGCACATTGTGGAACTTCTGATGTTCTGCCATAGTACCACTGTTGTACATAAGAAGTTTCACAATGTGCGACTTCCAATGTATGCTTCTCGGTTTAGTCGAAGAGCTTCGGCTGACATGGCGACGGGGGCAGCGGGGAATCAAGTTTTTTTATAATACAGAGAGATGTAGATCAATTTATTTCGGTTATATTATCTAAATTATGTAATATTGATGATCTCATCTGGGACATTTCATCTCCATTATCTTATGTTTGTATCTTTTCTCGCTTATCTCAGATTGTCATCTCATCTAAATTATCCCATTTAGTCATTTTTCATAAAATATCTTATTTGTTGTCGAATCTTTATAGCATAGTAGAAGAAATAGGAAATTTTTGAAAGTTTATAGTAGTTGATGGTAATTATTAGAAGATAATGGAATTTTTTGAAGTATTGAAAATTTGCAAATTTATAAGGAGAAATTTGAAATGTTTGTCGAATGTTAAACAGTCAAGTCGAAAGTTTTGAATTTGAGTTAATAAAAGTTATTAGAAGTTCATGGGAATTAATGGGATCACAAAGGAAATATTAAGGGGTAATATAAGTTCATGGTAGATAATGGGAGAGAATGACAGTCAATGGAAGTCAATGGTAGTTAATAATAAGTAATGGTAGTTTATCGGAGTCAATCAAAGGTAATGGGAGTTAATGGAAGAAATAGGAAAAATTTGGAAGTTAATAGAAGTTATTAGAAGTCAATGGAAATTAATGGTGAAGTTGCTGACACGGCGGGGGCGGCGGGGGCGGCGATCAGCTTCTTTTTATTATATAGAGAGAAATGCTGAAACCAACAATTATTAGTTGTACATTAAAATCGACAGATTTATGGAGCCTATTTAAATCTAAACTATATATAAATTTTTTTTACGTACTTTGCGAAGTATTTTTCTATCAGATCATCCCTCAACCTTACTTACACTACCCTGAAAAACCGATTTGGTTGGCTCCAACAAACGTTTGGTTGATATACCACGTTACAAGTATTGAGTTGACTCAAGCAATTATTTAGCTAAAGCAAACAATTTTTATTGGGTTGTAGTATATTTGTGGTACAGACAAACACATTATATTTAGCAGTCATAAATATTTGTTTGACTGAACCTAAATTTGTTAAAGTCGACTCAAACTTTGTTGCCTGTATGAAATATTTATTTGAGTGAAGCAACTTTTTGTTACGGCATATTTACCAAACGTTTGTTTAGGCCAATCCAAGCGATTTTTCAGTGTATCCTAACTTACCCTAAATTATAAATGAATCTCACGTTATTCACGTAGAGTATTTTTTCGAGCAAAACATTTTTGATTATTTAAGGAAACGCGATGGACTTCTGCAATATGGAAACTATGAGAAATATCGCCTTTTTATATCTTTCGGAAAACCACATTTTCCTTTTTCTCTTCTAAATAGGTACCAACAGAAGGTACGCAAGGTTCGCAGAAAAAAAATTCAAAAAGGTGAATGTCCTGGAGCATGGAAAAAACACCAAATTTATTCGTATAAATGAAAACGGGGACGGATTCTTCTGCACTGCGTGCGAAAGTTATTATGCGGGTGGAAATTATGATGCAAAACGATATTTTGATTCGAAGAAACACAAAGAAAATGCAAATCCACAGAAATCCAATGATTCAATTGCAGTCAATAAAAGAAAGAGCTATTTGAAAGTGTTCCCTATTGAGTTAGTCAACGACAAACGGTTCCATCTGTATTTGAACCAAGTTCATGGCAATCCAACGATGTTTCATTGCAAGCCGTGTAATAAGAACTACACAGGAGGGATGACTCAAGTGGAGCAACATTTTCGAACATCTTTTCATATGAAATGTGTTAACCAATACCACGGCGAAATTAGTAAACTTGGAACGACTGCAAAGCGCATCAAACCGTGAAAATTCTGAGGTCCGTTACGACCAGAAAGAGATGCATGTCGATGCGTACGAATATTCTTGCACCAATGATGAAGAAGATCTCCACGATTCGCGTTATGCAGCGTTAGAAAAAAAGCACGCATCGTTGGATGAAGAGGAAAACGACACTTCATCAAAAGAAGTGAGAGAAAATTTTGAGCAGGCTGAGATATCTTCCCCTGATACAATTAAGCATCCAGAGTGTGTTTCATCATCTCAAGATCAGCGTAATCGTCCTTCCGTTATTCAAAAAACTCTTTGTTTTGATCAACCAGCAGTTATCAACAATACTTCAGCCAGTGAAGATGATGCAACAGTAAAAAATGATAATCTGCATCAAGACATAATTCGGGCTAATATAATATTATCAACTTTCGTTGCCGAACACAACATGTCTTTTTACTTGATGAATGATCTGGTGCAAGCAATACAAGCAGCTTTTCATGATTCCGAAATCGCGAAAGGATTGCAGTTAGGACGAGACAAAGCCACTGGGATCGTCGTTAACAACGTTGCTGCTGTTGCTGCGGAGGAGCTGCTGGAGGAAGTAGGAGACAAACCATTCAGTATTAATATGGATGGATCAGCAGACATGTCAAACAAGAAAAACATGATCGATGACAATTCTGGCAAGCCTAAGCAACAGTTGCTCGAAATGGTTCAGTTGAATGCAAGTAATTGTTCGCACCAAAAACTATTCCAATCTCTCCTAGGATGCTTGGAACGCCACAACCTCTCTCTCGTTAATATCAGCTCTTTATCGACAGACACTGAACCTGTAATGACTGGTAAATATAACTCAGTGGCCCAAGAATTGAAAAAGCAATGTCCAGCTTTCATCGTTCATTGCGTCTGCCACATTAGCGCTTTGGCAGCGTTGCATGCTGGAGAACAATCACGTAAGGAAATCAAGGAATTTGCGCACAACATTTCTCGATATGTGCGAGCAAGCCCAAAAAGAAATGACATTTTTTTGGACATAACGATTGAAGACGATGAAGGTTTTGATACGTTTCCGAAGCAAATCTTGGCCCTATGCACTACACGGTAGCTAGACTTTCTCCGTTACATCATGAGAATTTTAGGCAATTGGGGGTTCATTGAGGAATTGCTCAAGCTTTGTGGTGCTCTTGAACTCAAGGTATCTAGAAAAACAAAAACAAAAGAGCCTGCGAACAAAACGGAATGGGGATTGCTGAAAACCATGCAGAAACCACACATAAAAGCGTATTATTTGTTCTTTCGAGATGTCCTAGAAGAACTTAACAAATACAATGCTGACTTCCAAACAAGAGACACCAAGATTCAAGATGTTTACAATAGCACGTTATATCTTATTCACAAGTTGGCAAGGAAAATTGTACGGAAATCATTATTGGGAGTTCGCGACCAAATTATCCAAATTGATCTATCAAACGAACAGAACCTGCTGGAGAAGATCGTCCTTGGTGAAGAAATTGAAGAATACATTTCAAATTTGTTGAAAAAACGTGTCCAATGTGAAGCTGCCCTGGAAATGCATCGCAAAGACCTAAATGCAGATGTGCAATCCTTGATGAATTTGGAAGATGAACGTGATAAATGTTTTGATTCCTGTGCAGTTGCCAAGATGCGTACCGCGTGCTTTAATTTTTGTCGGCGAGCTATCGAACAATTGGTGAAACGTCTAAATTTAAGAAACGATCATTTCTACCGGGATTGTTCTGTATTCAAAATCGAATATACATTTTTCGCGGACCAAACACAATCATTTGAGAGTGTTTCTGCTGTTGCTAGTCGACTTGGAGTGGCTGTGACTGAGGAACTTCGCAGTGAATGGAATCGACTCTCCATCTTGCCTAAAAAAGGTCTCGAGGAACAGGCACTTAAAATGGATTTTGACCTCGTTTGGTCTAAAATTTTGCGCTTGACCAGAAATGGCTCGGATGCTTTTCCAAATTCGCGTCCCTTGGTTAATCGAGTCCGAAGCATCCCACATTAAAATGCAGAGGCAGAGCGGTTTTTTTCCGTAGTGACGGATGTCAAAACGAAGAAGCGAAATAGAATGAGTTCACAACTGTTGAATGCAATTTGTGTCATTCGAAGTTTCTTGAAAGCTAATGGATGGAAAAGCAGTAACATGCCGATCACGGACAAACATTACGAGAATATGTCATCTAAAGTTTTATACCGAAAAATGGCCAAAAAATCATAAAAATAATATTTTTGCACGCATATCCTCATACTGATATGTGAACATTTTCGCCAAAAATCCATAATAATCTAGTATTGATGTTGTAACATAAAATTTTTATTGATTTCAATTCCATTTTTCGAAAGTTATATCCTGATCGAAAATTGTCGATAAACAGTCCTTTCGAATAATCGTAGAAAAAGTTTTCAAAAATATGAAGACAAAACATGGGCCACTAATATGAATATGTATGTACTTGTTTTGGAAATTGTAATAAAAATTGATAAGTATGTTCGTTTTCCAAATTAAATTATGGAAGTGAAACTCACATCTTTTTACCTTTGATATCAATAAAGTGCTAAAAAAAGTTAGCATCAAAACACACCGTGGAAAATCGTCAAAAAAATTCAAGGGAAAAGTTACCTGAAATTTTACAACGTCAAAATGGCTCGAGTTATACTGTAATGCGAAAGTTTCAAAAAACTATTTTCGACGAAAAAAAATGCGTTTATATACTCAGGGGATTTTCTGTTCAGAGCTCACTAACATATATGCGAACAATAAATTTCAAATTTTCTCATTTTCCGAGACTTTTGTCATCATTAAAATATTAATTTTACATTATCAACTATAATTTTTATCAGTGCCGAAAATCGATAACTTAAAACGAATTTATGAATTTCGGGATTTTTCTACATCACTAGATAATTTTTTTTAAATCTATAATACATAAAACGCTCGCAGAATTTTATAAGCTAAAACTAATGTCTGATATCATTTCACCTGTTTTATGAAAATTGAAATTCTGAAAATTAATCAAAGGCCTTTTCAATCTAAGAGTGAATATGTGAGATTTTCATGAAATTCGAAACATTCATATACGAAAAAAAAAGGAAATTTGGCCCTATAAAAGCTGTGTAGGTGTCATCAAAAACTTGAAACAGGTCAATTTCCAAGGAGAAAAAATTGTTTGACTCTTGTTAGTTGAAAACCGTTCTGTTACTTAGCCATTTGAGAATATTTTGATTCATCTTTTCGTTACAATTTTTTATATGTAGGTACTATTTTTCAATCTAATCCTTAATATAAAGAAATATAAAATTAAAACGGCTTATTGCCAATGAGTTGTTATGGAGTGCTAAAACAACTACGGTTTTCAAAATCATAGAAAAAATGATTGACCCGATTAACAATAATTATTTAGCATCAACCAACATTTCGACGATTTCGACATTCAAACGCCCGACCGGCAAAGAGAAAATTTCCTGCCGTTCCCTGTCGGTATGTAAGAGCTTCACTAGAGGCGATTCAGTTATCGGATCGGAGCTCCCGTAAACGAGCTTCGTTGCTATGGCAACGATACGTCACGCAACACGCGAGCACATCGACAGAAGGCTGTGAGTAGTTGAACTATGGGGATACGACTCCCCCCCACTCCTCCACCCATCACGTGACCTTCCCCCACCCCGCGGCCACGCCCCTCCCCCGACCCTCATCGGTAAGGTAGGGCGTCGGTAAGGTAGGGATCTAAGATGGTGGCGGTCGGTAAAACAGGGGACAATCACCCCGTTATTTAATATACTTGATTTTTTTTTGTTTTTTTTTTGTTGGTTTTTTATTTATTTTTTTTTTTTAGGTGGTTTGCTTTTTTTTTAAATTTTTTATTCGTTTATAAATACTTTTTTTTCATTTTATTCGTTTTCCATTGATACAATTTATGATACAATATTTAGAATACATTTATTTCATTAAAGTAAACTCGCAGGCGTTGAATTTCCCTCCGAGAAGACGAAAATGCACTGGATTCGCTGACTTGATGCTGGTCTCAATTTTTTGTAGTTTCTTCGGATCTTTCCTCAGAGTTTCGCAGATCCTTTCTGGTAGAAACACCTCAAATTCTGTCGTTTAGGGCAATGATGAATTTAGTTCCAAATTTCGTGTCAACAGAGCGAATTCTAGTCACAGGAAAGCTGTTGTTAACTTCTAACTCGACAACCCTCCGCTTTGGGAGAAAATTTTCTCCACGGGCAACTTGGTTAAGCTTTGCAAAGTCCATGTTGTTCGTTTGAAATTCGTCTTTAGAATGACGCTCCAGCGTTCAAGCGCGGACTCTAAGGAGTTTATGACCTTGAATTTACTGCGCAGGCGCGATTACGTCATATTGACAAGTTCAAACACGTTACCGGAAACGATTACGTCATCATCTATAAATAAAATATTCGACCTAGGGACGCTACAATTTATAGAATTTTCGAAAATACGTTGAAATATTCGACCTTGAAAATATATTACGCAGTTACGTAAGCGATGACGTCATGATTCGACCTTGAACAATCTATTACGCAATTAGCGTATACACGTGCGATGATGTCATAACGACAAGTCTAAACTCGCTTGACCTTGAAAATCTATTACGCAGTTAGCTTCAACACGTACGATGACGTCATCACGACAGGCTTCAACACGCTGCCGGAAGTGATAATATTCCTAAGTGATGACTAACTGCGTAGAAGTAATTTGATACTTTTAACCGCGTAGACTAAACAATTCTCGACTACTCGTCGATTCTCAGAAACAATGCCGTTGTATGTCAACAATTCTCGACAGGTTTCAACACGTTGCCGGAAGCGATAACATTCCTAAGCGATGACTCATAAATTCAAACTGCGTAGAAGTAATTTGATACTTTTAATCATATAAATAATTCTTGTTAAACATGTATATTCTAATGATAACGTCACCATGGAACTTTCTTTAAAAGTTACAGTCTACAATAAACAATATAGGTTTTTTTTTTTTTTTTTTTTTTGTTTGCAAGGGGCCCCAACCCCGCCCCTTGCTGTGAGGCTCAACCACAAGAGTAGCCCCTCCATTTTTATTTCCAACAAGATTACAATTTTTCCTTCTTACACTTATTACAATCTTTTATCATCGGAGGCGTACCAACACAATCATCAGACATTGAATTCCAATGTTTATCACACGGTCTACGAGCAAGAAATTCTTTATTTTTTTGCATATGCACAGGCAACTTTTCCCAATTCCCGAACTTTAGCGATACATTTTTCCCGGAAGTAAAGTAAAAATTCTCGTGGAAGCGCAGCAATATCCTCAGAATCCAACTTGTGCAGCCAATGAGCGTATGAGAGTAGGGTGAAAGATCTCTTCATTGATGGTGTATCGCCAAATTTTTCCATTAACCACATCCTGAGGCGACGGACGTTTTCCGTGGCACAGTGATGATCGTAGACAGGTCGATGAAAATTGTTGTAAGGGCATGCAGAGACGCGCAAATTCTCCAGGGACGGGCATCCCATATCCATCAAATCGATGATGACCGTATTTGTGTACTGCTTCAGCCAACGCTTTTTGTCCAATCCTTTCACGAATATAAAACTGGCATCCTCGAGTTGATTCTTGAGCTCTTGATCTAACCGTTCATAGAGCACATCTCCAGAGTTCCAAGGCACACCATGATAGTTTCGTGTTAGCCACAAATTAGCAGCCTTAACTTTTGGCGGCAAACCATCCCAAGCACATGGTGACTTGAATAATGTCGTGACAGCATCAACGTCGTTGGGTTCGAGCCTTAATACCGCCAGCTCCTTGACAACAAAGGTTCGTTGCACGGAAAATCCTTGGACATCTACGATGTACTTCATCTTGATAGACTGACGCTCTCTAGCATATCCCCTCCTTTTATATATACAACTACTACCAACAGCAGCACCAACACGTTAATTCTTCAATTCCTCATACTTGACACCAGGCTTTTTCTCATTCTTCTCTTTCTTATCCGACACAGACTTATACTTGTCAGATAATTTATCTTCATTTAAAAGACAACGACGTTCATCCTGTGACCTATCCATCGTGACTGAGTAAAGTAGAGTAATTATCTGTATTTATATACTTGATTATACATGTAAAGATAATCTAAAACGTCTCATATATAACCTTCTTATGTAATAGATAATCAAAATTCATTCATTCATTATTAGTATATCGATCAAGAACCACAGAGTTCTCGCGAGTGCATACAACGCATGCGTAGTAGTTACAATCAAACGTTTCACAGTTTCTTGACAATGCCGCTGATTGGTTGATATTCGATAACGCGATCGTGTATAATGAGACAATAAGCCGCAGTTTGAGCTGGAATATTCACAGCCGATTGAAACTCTAAACGAACATCGACTGACCCCGTAATGAGAGACTCGTTTTGTTTAGCACAATCAATGACAACGAGAGGCGCTAGATCCTTGAATTGTCCTTTTGTTAACAATGGGGCGTTTTTCCTACCGTAATAGGATGATTGAAAGTTTGAAAATATTTCATACAACGCTGCAAATTGATTACGATCGAAATTGACATTCAGACTCGTGTAAGGATAACATTGCGAGTTGAGATAGAGCTTGATGTCACGCAAAGTGCAAGTATCGAAGCCACTCATGTTCGCTCCGCAAGCATTTTTCCGCCCTGTTTGAAATCCTACAATGACATATCTCGGTTTTTCCAGTTGAGTCGTAGTTTTCACGCTCCACACATGCTTGGTGGTTGTAGGCAGCAGAGGATATTCGTAGAGTTCCCAGCTCCTGAAGCTTATAGCGATGGTAGGATCGCGAGCGATGTAATCTAACATTCGAATCTTTTCAACGTCCGACACCTTGACGTATGGGATCATCCATTCGATTTTGTCGAGGGTAATTTTAAACTCCTCGGGAACTGCGGGAGCTACAACCGCAGTCTGCATGATGGCGTTGACATCTGTGTTGGCTCGGAGAATGATGAGCTCATGTTTAGCATTGACGATGATTCGTTGATAGTCCTCGGCGAAGCCGAGGATAAATTGCAGTGGGATGGAAATATCGAGATATCCATGATTGTCAACCAATGATCTTGCATTGTCAAGAATCCATCCAGTATTTTCCATCAAGTCCTTTTGATCCGGGCTTTGCGAGATGTAGGCTTTCATTGCAGTTGTTAGGCCAACATTTTTCACCCTTTCAATCTCCATGGCGTTGAGCTCGTAACGAATTTCTTCAAACATGTGGGCTATCCCATTGTTGATTATAGATGTATGAGTGACATTAGCTCCGTCAGCTCTCGTTAAACGTCCTTGTATGTGTAGTGAACTCTTGCTTGGCAACATGTACGAATCCTTGTTCTGTACACTGATGCGAATTTCATCGTTGTTGTTGTACGTCGACGACGCGTACGGTTGATGCGCGTGCACCTCGTACTGCGCTATCGACTCGTCGAAGACGATCTTTTTCTCGATAGATAACATGGTATCAGACAGATGAAGCAGCAGCAAATTTTACTCTTAAACCAAGACTTTTCAGGAACTGCGCGTTCTGCGGTGTGGGCATTTGAGATTTTTGTGCCGACTGATGACTCTTGGACATGTTGCGGAACTTTTATACTCTCCGTAGACGATTCCCCATTATTCTCCCTTTACATGTAATCTGATGGTGATGATTTCTCCTCGAAAATTCACCAATTGTCCGTCTTGATCCAGAATGCGGAGCTGCAGGTGATATATTGCCTGCACGATGATTGGATGGTAAATGACATGTGCAGGTATTTCAATGATCTTATATCCTGGAGGCACCGCGGGAAAGAACTCGTGAATGGTATGCACGCGCCGTCCGTTGATGTACGCCCCTGTAGTGATGTTACATTCGACGCGCAAGGCATTCACAGCGAGTATTCTCACAGGTGATTGCGACTCGTCTACAACCTCAGCCTTGAGAATAAGTGGATCGAAGCCCAAAAGTTTTCCGATAGAGTCTTTTGGTTTTAAATCGATGGTTCGATTACATTTGATTTCACTGCGTAGCGTGCTACTGTTGGCTTGCAGATGAAGCTCGATATCCGGAGGCAACACTTTCTTCAAGTAACGCTCGATGCTGTCCAACTCGTAGCTACTCGGAGGTAAAGTATACACTCTACCGTCAACGTAAAACTTATTACTACCAACGTCGATGTTGGGGATCGAATTGAAGGTCGACAGTTCGACCAAGCCCAATGAATACTTTTTCCGCGACGATAGTTCAATAGGAGGAAAGTAGTGCGCCTCCAAGTCAGACGATGTTCCCGAGAGGGTTAGAGTCAGTGTATCCATGATGGCTGCACGCTGTATACTGATACTCACTCACACACTCACAACGCTTTTATCCAGTAAAAACTTGAGACATAAATGACCACAAATAATTTCGTTATAATTTTGATACTGATTGCGATTGTATTGAATAATGCTACCAACACCGAAATAGTCCAAAAGTTCCCGAGGTGGTTGTAAATTACCAAAGCTGTCAAAGTATAATATTTTATTACCAATTTTTCGATATGCGACCCAATGAGTCCCATGACTGTTTTTATCGTCTATGGTAGATTGACGATGGAAGCCTCATATTTGCGAGGTCCGTTTTGCGGTAAATCATTGCGCATGTACACACCTCGTAACGATGGGATCTTTAACATTTTGGCAAATTTTAACAAATCTTTATGGGTGAGCGCTCGGTGTGATAGCTCTATACGTTTTTTAAATGCATTCTCATTCCAGTCCCCCATGGTTTTAAATACAATCCATTTCCAACAGCGATCGATTCCATTTTGAGGTTATGTCGCCTTGATTCGTCCAATTGCCGCTTGGCGGCTCTGACGTCGTTGATAGCTTTAGCGATGCTCGGAGCGTGCTAACGCTCCTGTCGCACTTAATCCCGCGAACAAAGGGAGTAAAAAAGCAGGGAAAATGCCCCCAATTTTGCTCGGTACAGGTAGTACACGTGGTATTCGAACTTTCTTCTTCCCTCCTGCTTGTTTCACCGCGGCTCTTGCAGCTTTCAATGTTGATTGCACAGAACCTGTAGCTTTAGCTGCCACTTTCGCTGCGTCAATGACTTTTTCCAAAGGAACCTTATTCATCCTTTTCTTATTTTTTTTTAATCCCATGCCCAGTTTCTGCTTGACTCCCATGATACTAGCTACTCCAAGAGCTGCAGTTTTTTCACCCGCTCCCGAATCCTTGGCGTAGAGACGTTCGATAGCTTTTTTCGCTAAAACTTTATCAGCCTCATGTCTAGCTGTCAGATTTTCACGATTTTTCGAATACGCGATATCGTGCTCCCTGCAGGCTGCGTCCAGAGGGTTTATACCACGATCCCCACGTGCTAATCTTTTAGCAAGCTTGGTGCCTGGACCACAAAATTGATAGCCGGGAATGTGTAGTTCAACAGGGAGCTTGTTAATGATATTGTTGACGAGTCCGCATCCTTTCACCGCCATTACTCAACTGAACTCGTAGCTATAAATATTCCATATTGATAGATTTTCGAGTCAGACTCTAACAGGTAGTCATGGAGTTTACACCGCAGAGTGTCAAGTTGCCTGTTGTAGACTTTGACAGTGTGGTGGAAAAGCGGGAAAAATTCAAACGTCATGGAAAACTATTACCGAATACAGTTCGCGCAATAATATGGGGACCCTAAAATTGCGGCAAAACCAACGCACTCCTTTCACTGATTACGCATTCAAACGGGTTGAGATTCGAGAACGTGTACATTTACTCAAAGTCACTCGAGCAGCCTAAATACAAGTATCTAGAAAAAATCATTGAACCCATCAAAGAAGTCGGATACTTTCCATATAACGACAATGAGCAAGTTGTCAGTGTCGAGGAAGTTAAACCAAACTCGGTGATGATATTCGATGATGTGGCATGTGAAAAACAAAACAACATACGCGCATACTTTTGCATGGGACGGCATCGAGATGTAGACAGTTTTTATCTCTGTCAGACTTATGCGCGCATTCCCAAACACTTGGTGCGGGATAATGCTAATATGCTCATACTGTTTCGTCAAGATGATATGAACTTGAAACATGTATACGATGATCATGTAAACACTGACATGACATTTGCAAAATTCCGGGATTTATGTTCGAAATGTTGGAGTGACAAGCATGGTTTCATTGTCATTGACAAGGATAGCAAACAAGGACGGTATATAAAAGGATTCGATTGCTTTGCCAATATAAATTAAAATGTTTCCGCTGTGACAACGCCAGTGTTATCTCGACATTGAAAGAAGATGGAGCCTAAAGATGTACTACACCACATTGTACAAGCCAGCGAAGCCATCCGTCGCAAACATCGTCTGCTAAAACGAGGAAAAGCTGCAGTTGAGACATCGGTGCGAGAAGTTTTCAAGCCCATCATCGATCCCCTTCAGTCATTGACTAGACGGGACCGCAAGATGGAATCAGTGAAAAAGGAGGAACCTAAAGAAGAATTACCTACGATGGAGGAAACATTTGAGCCACAGAGTGAAGATTTCGAGAGCTTTAATCAAACGGATCAAACCTTTGCTCCAAGTATCGCGAGCTCACCAGCTGTTGTTGACACTCTGAAGAAATACTTGAACATGTTGAAAAAGAAGAATCAGCAAAAGAATCTCGACATGCAGTATGGAGTACGATCGTTGAAAAATGGATTGTACATTGGAAATACCCCAATCAGTTTCGCAGAAAATACTGTCTATGTGGGGACTGAGGAGTTTGAGAAAACGCCAGGATTTACAGAACTACTGTTTAAGAAAATACCAAACAGTTTGATTTTAAACAAAATTGATGTAGAAAACTATAAAAAAATTATTCAGCAAACGAGCGCAAACAGAAAAAATTATCGACCAGACACGAGCTTGCGTGGTGGTAGAGATTTAAAGTATCTCACATACATTGCTGACAAGAAAGTGGGCACAGGAGTTTACAACGTTGTCAGTCGCTTGCGTGACATCGACTATGTGCATTGAGATGATCCAAACGAGCTCGTCAATCGTTTGCGGCTTCTACTCGCATCACAAGATGCAGGAAACAACAGTCATACCAACGAAATCAACTCAATCATCGAAGAGCTGCGAGAAGCTGAGATTATATATTAAGCGGCATGGATCATACAGCATCATTCACAAGCCAGACAATGACAAGTGTAGATGTGTTTGGAAGACATCTAGCCAAAAACCGCGAAATACGTGGGCCACCTGGTGTTGGTTTTAAATTGACCCCTGAAGGTCATTACGATCTTCAACATAAAAAATTAGTTAACGTTGCAAAGGGTGATTACGAGAGAGATAGGGCTTCGTATCAAAATATTATTGATTTCGAAGAAGTGCTGACAATGGGAATAGAGCAGTTGAAGCAATCGTTGGAAACCTTGACTAACATGTACCAAAAACATGTGACTGAAAACGCTGCAATAATTTCATCAATTCAGAATCGTTTGAAGCATATCGAGAAGGAAGTGTTTGTCGATGTTACACCACAAAAGGACGTTTACGAATAAAAGCTCACGTACACACACGCACCATTCACTACCACCATGGACGTTGGAGAGATGGATGTGAAAAAAGCCCTGGTGGAAGAACTCCATAAACCTGCAAGACGAAATTATCGTCGTCGCCATGTTGATATGCGAGGGCTGGATGAAACTTGGCAAGCCGATCTCATAGACATGACTACGTATGCTGACAAAGGCTACAAATTCCTGCTCACCGTTATCGACGTCTTCTCCAAGTACGCGTGGGCTGTACCAATAAAAACCAAAAACGGTCCCGACGTCACCGCTGCCATGAAGATTGCGCTCAAAGATCGTCAACCCAAGAACCTCCACGTCGACCAAGGCAAAGAGTTTTACAACAAGGACTTTAAGGCACTCATGAAACAACATGGAATCAACATGTACTCTACATTCAGCGGCATGAAGGCATCCATCTGTGAACGTTTTAATCGAACACCCAAGGGCAGGATGTGGAAACGATTTTCTCTCCAAGGACATTACCGATGGATAGATATTCTGCCGGAACTTGTATCAAGCTACAATGCAACAAAACATCTAACAATCAAGATGAAGCCAAAAGATATTACCGCAGCCGATTAAACGTCTACTCCATGAAGTTTATCATATCAAGCAACAGAAATACAAAAGTAAATTTAACGTCGGTGACAAAGTTCGAATCAGCAAATACAAGCACATCTTTGAGAAAGGATATACACCAAACTGGACAACGGAAATATTCACCATCGCTGCTGTGAAACCAACACATCCTACGACGTACAAGCTCAGAGATTATCAAGATCAACTCAACGAAGGAGGATTTTACACCGAAGAACTTACCAAAGTGAAGCATCCAGATGTATACCTCGTCGAAAAAGTGCTACGCAAACGTGGAAATAAAGTCTATGTAAAATGGTTGGGGTTTGACAGTGAACATAATAGTTGGATAAATGAAGAGGATATGTAATCAATAAAGAATACGAAATATAGAACAGTTTTTTTTATTTACCAAAATATGCATACATAAGATTAAATTTATAATGCTGAATTCATTTCCGCACCACCAGAGCCCTCTCGCATGGGGTGGTAAAATTCATGGCGCGTTTTATTTTTACGTGGTTTCCCCAGGAGGGCTAATCCACGATACTATCTAAAAAGCTATTTACAGTTTTGCCTAACCTAATGATATTTACATTTCCTCGTTGACATTCATCAGTTCCCTTATTCACTTAGAGCAATATTCATTGATATTTACAATTCCTCGTCGTGGTTCATCAATTCTTTTATTTTAAAATGACCGTGAGCCAAAGTGTCAACCATATTTGATAAAATGTATCTTTTGTCGTCTGATGGATTTAGTGCAAGTTTCTTTTGTCGGATTGTTTGAATGTCATGTAAGTGTGATCGGAAAAGATGCTGGGTACGGTATTCTGTGGTATTGTTGTACAAACAGTTGATGTAGTCGTTAAAGTCTAAAGTTTTCGCTACAGCAGATGATTTGACGCCTTTTGCCTTTTTTATTCTATCCTGTCCTTCAACTCGCATGCTGTAAATTTTATTGCGAAGCCCGACAAATTCTGTAATAATTTGACCATTACATTCATCTTTTATGATACCTACGACTTTTTTATTTTTCAACTCAATTCCGAATCGATTTTCGAGTTTATAATCGGAAGTATCGAAATAATCCGAATTTTCCTTCATCAATTTGTATGGATCCAAATTTTTCACTTCATAAATTAAACTGTCTGTATCTGTATATAAAAGTTTCACGTTTGTCTTTGGTTTCATGAAATCAAAATGAAATGTATATAGACATGTTTTTGACAGATCGAGGACACAGAATCCTATGTAAATGGGTTTGTTCATTGTAAACTCGACGCGTGCCAACTTGATGGCGACTAAATTCTCATCAAAAATTGTACGTGAAACGAAATTCGGTTTTGAAATATAAGCCTCAGCACCATAGCGCCCTGGCCATTGCGTAATAAGTTTCATATCCATACGTTTTCCAACGTCTTCCATAGTTTGACCGTAGACGGCATTATTAATCAATTTAAACAAATTCTTCTCAAACTCATTTTTAGCAGATTTTCGCAAATTGCTGTTAAGATCGATGTATGCTCGAAGCCAATTGGCCTGTTTAAATTTCAAAATTCGATGTATTTTTCGCAAAATCAGACCATAACTCAAGGCCTGCCTCAAATTTCTATAATGTATTACATAAAGCGTTTTGGATTCCAAAGTTAGTAATTTAGGCTGTTTTGAGCCGGGAGGAATTTTATGTTCCGGACAAAATGGTAGGTCGTTGTGAGCATCATGTAAATTTTCGGGATAATCAAGATCAACTTCGAGAATATACCCTTCTTTCGAATCATCAGCTACGTTCCAATCAAAATTTTCATCAAAATTTTCTACCCATTGAAAACCCCCGTGAGGCAGATATTGAGTCATAGCTCATCCGTATAAATTATTGACGTCAAAATACATGATATATTTACTATCTTGTTCCGGGTCGTAGTTGACTTCGAAGTAAGGATTGTTTGCACATGAATGATGACTACTGCATTGGCTGACACCTCCTCGGATGCCACGCTCGACGAAGAGGAGTTGATCGATGTCTGTGAGAAGATCAAGCTCGATCCCAGTATGTTGCAGCATGGCGTCCCAACTGAATCCCGGTAGCGTGTAGTAATGGGCCGGATCCAAGTTGTACACCCGCCGACAGCTGTCGCGAAAGTTCTCGAACACGTCAGCAAGAAGGAGGACATCGGTCTTAAGATATAGGTCAAAGTATTCGCCCAACGTTAGGATATTGAAATTGTCCCACACTGACTGAGCATGACTGGAATCATCAGAAAAAAAAAATGTCAATTTTCATAGTCCTGACAAGTTAATTTTTTTTTTTTCAACTCACCAGTAGTCATTGATAGAAATGTCCTCATCCGTCAGTGAACTATAGAAGGCTTCTTTCGGTGGTAGTTGACCTTCATCCAGTCTCTCTCAAGAATCTAGATGTTCATATGGAAAGACTCCTTTTTTTATGAGAAGTTGGAGTTGCTGCTCGTTGTAGTTGTTAAACTCTCTCCTCACAATGGTCCTTTCAGACAAATAAGAAGCCAGTTTCTCAAGGGACGAGGCCATGAAGCAGAAAGAATCTATGAATCTGAGTGAAATTTTGTCGTCCTTGATGTATTTAGTGAATGAGACGTATTTCTCCATGGTCTGCGGTATGAGGTTGATCCTCCCTTCGACACATTTCGCTATTTGTTTTACGATAAGATGGCTATCGTATCCACTCAAGTTGTGAAAAATTATCTGAAAAAAAAAAAAAATTATTACCTTACAAACTGTTGAAATAATTATTTTTCAAATTTAAAATAATATAATTCCAATATAAAATATGCTTACGGGAATCGTGAGAGCGTCTTGGTACTGGAGATTGCATCGGCTATGTGCTGCTCCCCTAAACTCCCCTGTCAAGTGGCAGTGGTCACGTACTTTTATGTCACCCTCCTTCTCAATCCTTTTCAGGAATCGCTGCTTACAGATGTGACAGGTTTGAGCATTATGCCAACTCAACTGTTGCTCCGGTGTTAGTTGATTCATAGGTTTGGAATCATTCATTTTCTCCTTGACTCGATGAGATAGAGCCACAAGCTCATTGGAAAGCCATTGCGCTGGATCGAGACCTCGATAGCTTTTGTAAGATGATTGGTTCTCGTCGTAGCTACATTTTACGTAATACCCTACGCTGTGAGCTTCGTGAATTTGAATGACTTTAGTGCTTTTCTCACTTTTTGAATCGATTTTTTTGAGTATGCATTCAAAGTCGGCATATACAACATACGGCACTTTGAGGTAATTTTTATGGTTATTGAAATTGATTTTGTTTTTCCCTTCTTCTGGTAATTTTACTCTACACTTATTAATTTCTTTGCAATCAGTTTCATGTGCGGTCAACTTTTCTGCTGTTATAAAATAATGCAAGCATCTGTCGCAAATGTGGTACTTTGCTTTATGATTTGGTAGTTGACCCCACACCAAGCGAGCAAGGTCCTTGATCCAGACGTAGTGGAAAATCAGGGACTCATTTTCCTGATTGTCTTCATCATCTTCCTCAATATAATAATTTTGTACAAGGAGAAGGTTCGCATGTTGATCTTTTTTCTCTTCAGTCACATGAATCGGCGCAACGGTATAGTTTTCTTTTTTCTTTTCCAAAATATATACATTCACTGACACTTCATTTTGTTTCTCAAATACTTTTACTTGTTTCGGCGCGAGCGGGAACGAGAGTCCATTAAAGTTCAGTTCTCCATCGTAGTTTTTGTAATGCGAGAGTCTGCTAGGGTGATTTTTGCCGTCGACTGGATGTATGGCTGAGAGAATCGCCCATTTGAAATACTCGTCGTCAAAATTCTCAATATTTATGCATGCTTGCTTTCTTTTGATTGGTCCAGGTAGATCCACGTAGGAGCCTCCGTGCATGGGATTGTATTTGTTCATGTGAATGGTGAGGCTGATGATTCTTCGCAATGTCCACCCAGAATCTTTTTGTTGAAACTCTTCAATGTCGCGAGGTAGACGATCTTGAACGTGTCGGAAAAACCATTCTGCCAAGTCCGTAGTAGCCAATATCGGTGCTGTTTTTGTGAAGAAGCTCTTCATTTCCGTCACTTCTTTTTCACCCTTGACAACGGTGAATTCAGCATCGAGAACAGTATATATTTTCAGCGCGTTTTGTCTATGTAGAACTTCCTTGATTTTGGTTACAAAGACTGTGTTGGATTCCGTCAAAAATTCGTTGATGTCCAAGTGGCGGAGATTAACGATCATCCCGGTTTCAAGGTTGCGATTGAACGCCGTTTCGATGTCTTCCCAGGAGGTACCGAGGTCCCCACCGCGCACTAGGTATGCACTCAACTCACGACTGTAACTACGAAAATGTACAATGATGCGCGTACACTGAAGTTTCTGTTCGGGTCTGCATTTTCGTCCTAATTGCATCAGTTCCCGGACACTCGCGTCGGCTTCCTCGATTAAGGCCGCTGCCTCGAGAGTACTGACCGAACCCGCAGCCAAAAGCTGTCTTTGTCGACGCACCACGTCTTTAGCATTGTTTATAGCCATGATGACGTTCACTTCAAGACTGAGCTACTTCGCGTGAAATACAGTATTTTATAGCGCGATAAACTGTAGCGCGATAAACTGTAGCGCGACAAATCGCAGCGCGACAAATCGTAGCGTGACAAACCATAGCGCGACAAACTGTAGCATGAGACTGTAGCACTGGACTTAAATAAGTTCCCACGACGTTTGCTCAGGAACACTCGGCAATGTTCGGCTACACTCGGCAATGTTCGGAGATGTTCGACAATGTTCGGGTATACTCGGCAATGTTCGGGTAAACTCGTTAATCAAGTCTGCCACGACATCTCACGATTTAACCTAGTGAGAAAAACTTTTTCACTTTCGCGACTTCATATATAACTTCATCATTTGGGAAAAGCTCGCAAGATGATGTAATTATTTTAAAATTTTCAGGCACGACTCGATTCATAATTGCTTTCGCGCACAGTTTTCGGAAATTGAAATTAAGGAATAAATCAGCAGCTCTATATAAATTAAAAACAATATCGAGATGATCCTTGCGAAAATCCACTCTCCCGGTATATAAAAATGATAAAAAACGTTTAATAATGTCACTGGTGAACTCATCAATAAAAATTTTACAGTTTTCGGTTTCGTTCCATACGCCGCTTAATAAAGTTTTGAAGTATTCAGATTGTGCTACGAGAATCGCTCTGTGCACTTTGAATGTACGATCGGGGGTGATGATAAAGAAATCTGCTTGATTACCCGTAAATAATAAATTTTCGAAACTTTGCGCGAAAACGTCGAGTCGCTTACCTTGTTCAAAGTCGCACCTGTCCCAATGAGGGTAGGATATTTCCAATTTGATTCTAAATTAACCGCTGTCCACAAATTCTCTTTCTGGAAGCTCGAATTTCCCATTGCCAGTGTAAAAAATATGCTTGAGCTCGTCAACAAAAATCGCCTCGATGATTCCGATTGTTGCTGCTATACGCCAATCAATTGAAATGCCAATACACGCGTGACAATGAACGATTGGCTGAAACTCGTATTCACTAATTTTACGCGCTGTCAGTTTCCACATGTAATTATAAGTGCGCACCTCACGGGAACACTCGTTGCCGATTTCTTTTAAAAAACCCTCTAGAGATAAACGCATCGTTGTGTGGGATGAAAAGTATATCAATCCAGCTTTTTTCACTACCGGCCCGAATTAACGCGAATTTAAATGACGCGGAGTGCCGCGTGAATCAAAATTAAGATGGTACGGAATGCTGCGTGAAGCCGCGCGAATCGAAATTAAGATGGTCAGAGTGATGTGTGAAACGTGACTTACTAATGATTGTAAAATTGAGCTGACTTATATAGAGGTAAGTGACGTCATCACCAATTCCCCACTCTTCAACATGAGTCATAGATGGATTTTGAGAATTGATCGATAAAGATAATCGAATCTGTAAATAATGGAATCAAATGACTTTGACGTCCGAAACAAAACAGGATATTCAAATTACAACTGTGTAGAAAATGTAAGCAAAAGTATCAAATGACTACTGCGCAGCGAAAAAACATCAGGATCATATTACATCTTGGGTCAGAAGTTGGTTTGTAAACAAAGGTCACAAATTTGCCACCTTCAAAGGATACCGCTGTTAAAAATCACCAATGAGATTGAATTGCATCTACTTCACAATTTTTTCATATAAGCACTTGGTTCTATATTTATCAATTCTCAAATTACATTCACATCCGGAAACCCGATACTATAAACAAATGAGGCTAATTTTATCGCGGTGTCATATTTTTAGTGTTTTCGTAGTCTAAATAATAACATGAAATTTGTCGATTCTCAAATTACATTCACATCCGGAAACCCGATACTATAAACAAATCAGGCAAATCTTATCTCGGTGTCAAATTTTTAGTGTTTTCGTAGTCTAAATAATAACATGAAATTTGTCGATTCTCAAATTACATTTACATTCGGGAAACCTGGTACTATAAAGAAAATGGTAACTGTCTTGAAATTTTTAGAGTTTTTCTAACATAAATAGTTGTGTAAAATTATTTTATACTTGAATTACATTCACGTAGTCATATATCATGTGAACATCAAACAGTTCATCATTTTTGAGATGAAATTTTATTATGAGTTTAGTTAGATTCTTTGATTGGAAAAAAATGATTTTCGATATTTTTCTATGTTCGCTGTGTGTAACACGTTTTCACGAGATCTTAAGACATGTTGACAGTTCTCCGCATTGTAGGAATGTAGGAGTCTTATTATACCCTAAAAAATTTTATAGGCGCACTTGAGATTATACTGCGCTCATTGTTTTGGGTATGTTAGAAAAGATAGGGTACTCGGGCTCTCGCGTGAGGTGATTAGGACCCATGGTGTTTATGAATTTGCTGGCGGTGTTCAATTTCAACTCCAAATATCTTTGGAATAAAATTGATTTGAGCCTAATGCATATTCTTTTTCAATCTCAGTCGCCTAAAACCATTTATAGAAATCACTTCTCACCTTTCTACTCCAAAAGTATTATAATATAAAATGTATCCCTCATTTTTCTTCGGGAGTGACAAGTTTTTCCTACCTGAAAAATTTTACGATTTTTCAAATGAGGCGTACGTTTTGATAATTGTACGCATCATAAAATCTTTGCTGTTAAATGGGTTGCAAAATACCCATTGGATACTCGGGGAAGAGTACGTGCTCGTTGGCCAACACTTCATTTCGGTAAGTAATTAATTGTGGTTAGTGTGAATTTTTCTTTTTTCGTTGTTCTTTGAGGATGCGCGCGAGTGAAATAGGGATTTGAGTCGGATTAAGGGGTTAGTACACAGTGACGGTTGCACTTTTAGCGTTAAGTTCGGAAATTTCTACATAGCTCCATATTTCTGTAACAATGCTTATTTTTTAATGTTTATTTATACATACACTCAAGTACTTTTTCACATTTTTTTTTTTTTTTTTTTTTTTTGTTAAAGAAACGGGAGCTCGATGCACTGAGACGCTTGTCGGTGGTAGAGGAGATCCGAATCGACGTCGCTGAGTTAAATGGAGTGATGGACACGATTTTTCGATTTTTCTTATTTGAATGTCTTACGAACATTCGCGCTGCGCTTCTTTTTAACGAAAATCTGTATACGTTTCAGGCAATTTTTTTACGGAATGTTAAGGAGAATAATGGAAGCTTTTCGAATAACTTGAATAATTATTATTTATAATCGCTCCTTTATTATTGTTCATAATTTTCCATATACACGAGGGCTCGTACTCTTCCGTGTTAAATGAGTGTCCTTGGAAAAGCACCAACTCGTTAAGGATTAGAACTAAAATGTATACGGCAGTATATCTATATATGCCATATATCAAGAACACTATAATAAGGACTCGAGACACCGTATACCTGACTGTGTTCGGCAGTGAAGGCTCAGGCCGTTCTCGCGTGGGAGGAGCTCATATTCTACTCGCGCAGAAAGCGTAAATTTGTCTTCTGCGCCGATGTGAACGTGTTGCCGGTTTCACTGAGTCTCACACTGTAACTGTAAACACGTAACGTCTCTATACCTCTGTCTTTCACCAGTGCAAATGAGAAAGCCGCGCGGAAAGTTTTGCACGAGTTTAGCTCGACTATAAGCTCCGCCTACGCGAGTACCGTCTCAGCATTCAAGATTTCGACCGAGTTTCGGGTCCTTATTAAAGAGTTCTTGCATATATATAGATTTATTTCATATATAAATTTTAGTTCTAATCCTTAACGAGTTGGCGCTGTTCGCCGGAAATTTCTCCATAAGAGGAGTACGAGCCCTGATATACACGATCATTCGGAGCCAACGAAATAAAAAACTCCTTTCCTTATTTCTTTTTATTCAAGCTTTCGGCCCTTCCATTTAGGCCCTCATCAAGATACATTAATATAATGACTTTTTATAATTTCTATGTTTTATTCAATGAGGTAGTATGAAAAAAAGGAGTTTTTTATTTCATTGGCTCCGAATGATCGTGTATATGGAAACCCTCACGGAAATCTGGCGTGAGCCGCGTGAGCAAAGTTAGCCGTGTAAGCTCACGCGGCACACGTCGCGCACGCGGCGTTGGTTAAATTGGAGGATTCATTCTTTACCGGCACGAGTTAAATGAGCTGAATTTTGAATTCAGCTGAAAATTTAAATTTAAAACTTGAAATTTCCCGAGGAAACATCATTTGCGATATTAAAAAATGATCAGATCAGTTTTTTTCTTTTAATAAGCTCTTTAAGTGATGATTGTTTAATGAATAATCATAAATAGTGCAGTATCAAAATATGATGATTTTTACTCTTAAAACGGAAATCGTTCAAATTTGATTCTTGTTTATAAATTATATGTTTTCATAAGTAGTGTTTTCGAATTGAAAAACAAATTTTATATTTTTTTATTATTTTGTAAATTTGATCAATCATATCGAAAAATTTGTCAAAAAATAAAAGCTAGCTCAACATAATAAGTTTTCACATAGACAAAAATTTTTCACAAAAAAATTGTTTATCATAAAAAATATTTCTACAAATGATTTTTCATTGTTCATAAGGGGGTTATGTTATGATTGTTATATTTGGATTTCTTTAAATTCACAATTTAGATAAAATGTCTTCATTGTTATGGATGCAATAGTTTTTTAATTTTAGCCTCATACTAAAAGATTAAACGGTGTGGATTATTGGATATATTGGATTATTAACAATTTATATGCCTCAGAAGTAGTTAGGCTAAGAGAGTTCTGCCCCCCCACTCCTCCTACCATCACGTGACCCCCCCTCCCCTCCCCGGCCCCGCTAACTCCCCCTCCCTTTGCCCCGCTCACTCCCATCCCCTCGGGGGTTTCCCGCGAAATTCCTAGAATTTTTCCTAGATTTTTCCCTGAATTTTCCACGAATTTTCCGCAGTTTTCCCAGATTGTATTAGAATCCTTGCGATTTCTCGCTAATTTCATGCAAGTTTTCTCAAAATTTCCTGGAATTTTCGACGAATTTTCCGCGATTTCAACAGTTTTCCAATACTTTATCGCAGTTTTCTACTCCTTTTCCGTTGGTTTTTGCAAACTTTTTCCACCCCTTATCGCGGATTTCCTCCCTTCAAAACAAGATGGTGGACAGAATAAATTGAAAACAAAATGGCGGTTTGCTAGGCATGATGGCAAACAGAATAAATTAAAACGAAAATGGCGGACTCATGAAGATTGTAATACTTACCTTTGATGTATTTTTCCCCAGAGTCGGAACGTTGATAGCACTTACACGCACACTCACACACGCATACACATACCCATGCAAATTAATACACAGAAATTTTACATTTTACAAAGGACCCCACCCCGCCCTTTGTGGTGGAGCACAACCAGCTAATTGCTCCTCCATTTTTATTGTTCAGTTTTTTACAATTGTTCTTACAAAAACTCACAAGCATTGAATTTACCACCAAGGAATCGGAAACTGACTGTTAGCTCTGACTTCACAGCGTCGACAAGTTTTTGAAGCTGATCCGAATCCTCTTGTAATGATTTGCCAAGCCTTGCCGGGAGAAAAATCTCGAATTCCGTATCCAGAGTGATGAGGAATTTCGATCCATACTTGGTTGTAACGGAGCGAATGTTGGTGACGGTGTAACTTTTATTGAGTTCTAACTCGATAATTTTACGCGTTGGCAGAAAATTCTCTACACGAGCTATTTTGTTCAGCTTCGAGAAGTCTATGTTGCTTGATAAATATTTTTCTTAAGACTGACGCTCTACCGCTCGCGCATCCGTATTTCAAGGATTATTTGACCTTGAAAATCTATTGCGCAGTTTCGAAAGTGATGACGTCACCTCGACAAGTTTAAACAAGTCGCCGGAAACGATTACATCATCACATTACTAAGCGATGACATTATCATCTATTCATTTAACCTTGATAGTATATTACGTAGTTACGTAAGCACTGACGTCACCTCAACAAGTTTAAACACATCGCCGGAAACGATTACATTCTTGATTGATGACGCCATCATTCGACCTTGAACGATCTATTACGCAGTTTTAAGATATATTTTTAGAAAGTTTATCTCTGACCATGTGGATACAAACAGAAGATTGTCCTAACACTATACGCAATTGAGTTTTGTTCTTTATTTATTTATTTTTTTTTAATTTTTTTTAAATTTCAAATTTTTTTATTTATATTATTTCCCTTTCTTCAAACGTAACACAATTTTTTACTTACATGTATTGCAATTTTTTCGCAATGGCGGTGGTTCGTCCGGGATGTCAGCGATATAATCAGAGTTCCAATGTTCATCACAACGCGTCCAGGCAATAAATTCCTCATCTTCTTGCAATTCTAGCGGAAGCTTATTCCATGCATTGCTTATGTAGTTTGCTTGAAAGTTCAGAAGGTATTCTCGAGGTAGAACAGCGATATCTTCGGAATCCAACTCATTGATCCCGTTGGATCAAACTGGAGTTGATCAGTTGATCCTGCAGCTCTTGATTGAGTTCATCGTATAACACGTCTCCAGAGTTCCAAGGAATGCCGTGATAATTACGTGTCAACCACAAGTTGGTTGCCCGCAATTTTGATGACAAACCATGCCAGGCACATGGTGGCTTGAACAGCGTCATGACCGCATCAGCGTTGGGCTCGAGTCTTAGAACTGCGAGCTCCTTGGCAACGAAGGTATTTTGCACGGAAAATCCTTGAACGTCCACGATGTACTTCATTATGATAACTCTTGACACACTGACGCGCTACGTCACATCTACATGCTTTTATAACCTCATCCCTACTCCATAATGCTACAATCCCCCCCCCTTCCACCATTAACCATTCAGATACTCTCTACGAACTCTCTTACGTTTACATCTTACGAGCCAATTTATACCGCTTATTATTCAGTCTTAAAACTAATATCTACTGATTATTGTTCAAATCTTTAGCTTTTCTACGTAAAATAGGATCTAAAACACATTCAATAAAAGCGATTCGTCGTTGAAACCTATAACGGTCACGGGCCGCTTGTTCCCATGGGCCACGTCTCGCTAGTCTATACGCAAAATCCCACACATACAGCACATGTACTGTAGGTGGGTTACAATCAAACGTTACTCGCTTCATAGTTTTTTAACAATTCCGCTGATTGGCTGATATTCTATTATACGATCATGTATAATGAGACAATAAGCTGCGGTTTGAGCAGGGAAATTTTCTTCCGATTCGAATTCAAGACGCAAGTCAACTGGCCCCGTTATGAGGGATTCGTTTTGTTTAGCGCAGTCGATCACTACGAGAGGTGCAATGTCCTTGAATTGTGACTTTGTCAATAATGAAGGATTTTTCTTTCCATAATACGAGGATTGAAAGTTTGCGAACATCTCGTATAACGTGGCGAATTGATTTCGTGCATAATTTATATTGAGATTCGTATAAGGATAACACTGCGAATTAAGAAATACTTTCATATCACGTAATTCACAATTGTCAAAGCCACTCATGTTAGCTCTGGGAGCATTCTTCCGCCCTGTTTGAAAGCCTACAATGAGATATCTCGGCTTCTCCAGTTGAGTCGTTGTTTTCACACTCCACACATGCTTGGTAGTCTGAGGTAACAATGGATACTCGTAAAGCTCCCAACTTTGAAAACTCATAGCAATGGTAGGATCGCTCGCGATGTAGTTCAACATTCGAATCTTTTCGAGGTCCGACACCTTGACGTATGGCAACAGCCATTCGATTTTATTGAGAGTTATTTTAAACTGTTCTGGAACGGCAGGAGCAGCAACCGCTGCCTGCACGATAGCGTTTACATCGGTGTTGGCTCGGAGAATGATGAGCTCGTGCTTGGCGTTGACGATGATACGTTGATAATCCTCGGCAAATCCAAAAATGAATTGTAGTGGTATGCAGACATCGAAATATTCATGATTGTCCACCAACGATCTCGTATTGTCCAAAAACCATCCAGCGTTTTCCAGAAGATCTTCTTGATGAGGTGCCTGCGAGATGTAGGCTTTCATTGCACTGGTGAGCCGGACATTTTTCACTCTCTCGATCTCTATAGCGTTGAGCTCGTAACGAATTTCCTCAAACAGGTGGGCTATGCCATTGTTGACAATAGAAGTGTGATCAACATCGGTTCCATCTGCTTTCGTCAAACGTCCTTGAATATGTAGCGAACTCTTGCTCGGCAGCATGTATGAATCCTGGTTCTGTACACTGATGCGAATCTCGTCGTTGTTGTTGTACGTTGACGAGACGTATGGCTGGTGCGCATGTATTTCATACTGTGCAATCGACTCGTCAAAGATGACCTTGTTCTCAATGGACAGCATGGTATCAGGCAGTGAATCGAATTCTGTAACCTAAACTTTTTAGGAACTGCACGTTCTGCGGTGTGAGCACTTTGAGCGGTTTGTGTCGACTGATGATTCTTGGACGTGATGTGGCACTTTTTTAGTCTCCGTAAACGATTCCCATTATTCACTTTTCACATGAAGTCTAATGGTGATGACTTCTCCTCGAAAATTCACCAATTTGACGTCTTGATCTACAATACGCAGCTGGAGATGATGTATTGCCTGTACGGTGATCGGATGATAAATGATGTGCCTTGGCAGTTCGATGATCTTATATCCTGGCGGCACCATGGAAAAGAACTCGTGAATGGTATGCACTCGTCGGTCGTTTATAAAGGCTCCTGTAGTGATGTTACACTCAACACGCAAGGCGTTGGTAGTGAGTATCCTCACTGGTGTTTGTGATTCATGTTCCACGTTGGCAGCAATGACAATTGTATGAAAACTCAAAAGTTTTCCAATTGAATCTTTTGGTCGGAAATCGATTTGTTGATAACATTTGATTTCACTGCGAAGCGTGCTACTGTTCGCTCGTAACTGGAGTTCAATGCCTGTTGGCAGCACTTTTTTCAAAAAACTCTCGATGCTTTCCAACTCGCAACTTCCCGATGGTATAGTGATTACTGTATTGGCAACATAAAATTTATTGTTACCAACGTCAATGTTAGGTATTGAATTGAAAGTCAACAATTCGACTAGCCCTAACGAATACTTTTTCTGGGGTGACAGTTCAATCGGCGGAAAGTAATTAGTCTCTAATGTAGATGATGTCCCCGAGAGTGTCAATGTCAGTGTATCCGCCATGACTGCTTGTTGCCGACTAATACATATTCACGCACTATCGTTGCTTTTATCGAGTAAAAACTTGAGACACAAGTGACCACATATGAATTGATTATAGTTTTGATACTGATCACGATTGTATTTAATTACGCTACCGACACCAAAATATTTCACAAGTTCACGAGGTGGTTGTAAATTGCCAAAGCTATCAAAATAAACGATTTTATCACCGGTTTTCCTGTAGGCGACCCAATGCGTTCCATGGCTATTTTTATCATCCAAATTGATGATGGCAGCTTCAACTCTCCTGGGTCCATTTTTCGGTAAATCATTTCTCATGAACACACCTCGAAAATGTGGAATTTTCAACAATTTCGCATATTTCAACAAATCTAGGTTGCTGAGTGCTCGGTGTGGTAGCTCTATACGTTTTTTAAATGCAGTCTCATTCCAGTTCCCCATGGTTTCAGATACAATCCTTTTCCCACGGCGATTGATTCCATTTTGAGGTTATGTCGTTTTGATTCCTCCAATTGCCGCTTGGCTGCTCTGGCGTCATTAATAGCTCTAGCGATGCTTGCAGCGCCACCTGCCAACGCTCCTGTGGCACTCAATCCAGCGAAGATGGGTAGTAAGAATGCCGGTAAATACCTCCAATTTTGCTTGGAACAGGAAGTACACGAGGTATTCGAACTTTCTTTTTCCACCAGCTTCCTTGACGGCCGCTCGTGCTGCTTTTAATGTCGAGTGTACAGAACCTGTAGCTTTAGCTGCTACTTTCGCTGCATCGATGACTTTTCTCAAGGGAATCCTTTTCTTTACCACCTTCCTGGCTTTCTTGGCCAATTTCCTGGCTTTCTTCAGTCCCATTCCGAGTTTCCTCTTAACTCTCATGATGCTGGCTACACCAAGTGCGGCTGCTTTTTCACCAACTCCCGAATCCTTGACAAAAACACGTTCAATTGCACGTTTTGCTAGCAATTGATCAGCTTCGTGTCTTGCTAGCAGATTTTCACGATTTTTTGAGTACGTGATGTCGTGCTCCCTGCACGCTGAATCGAGAGGATTGATTCCACGTTCCCCGCGTTCTAGCCTTTTAGCAAGTTTTGTGCCTGGTCCACAAAATTGATATCCTGGTATATGAAGTTCAACGGGGAGCTTGTTGATGAGGATGTTGACGAGACCTCGTTCTCTCACAGCCATTGCTCGACTGAGCTCGCGACTATAAATACCCCGTATTTATAGGTGTTGCAGTCATGGAGTTTAAACAACAAATCGTTAGGTTACCCGTCACGAATTTCGACAGTGTGACAGAGAGGGAGAAAAAAATTAAACGCCACGGAAAGTTACTACCAAATACAGTTCGCGCTATAATTTGCGGTCCTTCGAATTGTGGGAAAACCAATACTCTGCTCTCACTTCTTACACATTCAAATGGATTGAGATTCGAGAACGTTTACATCTACTCGAAATCTCTGAATCGACTGAAATATCAGTATTTAAAAAAAATCATTCAACCGGTCAAAGGAGTAGGGTATTTTCCCTACAATGACAACGAAGAAGTCGTCAGTATCAAAAACGTCAATCCAAATTCTGTGATGATATTTGATGATGTTGCTGGCGAAAAACAAGACGATATTCGTGCATACTTTTGCATGGGGCGACATTGATATGTAGATAGTTTCTATCTCTGTCAGACTTACGCTCGTATACCAAAACATTTGGTAAGAGATAATGCTAATATGCTCGTACTGTTTCGCCAAGATGATATGAACTTGAAACATGTATATGACGATCATGTGAACACTGACATGACGTTTACACAGTTTCGGGATTTATGCGCAACATGTTGGGATAAAAAGTATTGTTTTGTCGTCATTGACAAGGATAGCGATATAAATCAAGGTCGATATAGAAGAGGGTTTGACTGCTTCTATAAATTAAAGTGACTCAAAGCTTGCGCCATTAGTATCACCTGAACTGTGACAGAGGTGACACCATGGAGCGAAAAGATGTACTACATCACATCGTACAAGCCAGCAAAGCCATTCGCCGCAAACATCGTCTGCTGAAACGTGGAAAAGCTGCCGTGGAGACGTCGGTGCGAGAAGTGTTTAAGCCCATCAGCGATTCACTTGTCATTGGCTAGAAAACCAATAGATCTGAAGATTGAATCTGTCAAAAAAGAAGAAGTAAAAGAAGAAGAACCAACGTTTGAAGAAGATGAACCACATAGTGCAGATTTCGAGAGCTTCAGTCAAACCATCGGTGACCCAACATTCGCGCCAAGTTTTGTCAGTTCCCCAGCTCCTGTTGACCCTCTGAATAAATATTTGAACATGTTAAAAAACAAGAATCAACGAAAGAATCTCGACATGCAGTATGGAGTACGATCGTTGGAAAATGGATTGTTCATTGGAAACGCTCCAATCAGTTTCACGGAAAACACTGTTCAAGTAGAGGCTGAGGAATTTGAGAAAACACCAGGGCTTATCGAACTCTTGTTTAAGAAAATACTAAACAGTTCAATTGTAACTAAAGTCAATGTGGAGCATTACAGACAAATCATCCATCAAACGAGTGCAGATAGAAAATATTATCAACCTGACTCGAGTCTGCGCGGTGGTGGTAAAGACCTAAAGTACCTCACATACATTGTCGACAAGAAAGTTGGCACAGGAGCTTACAACGTGGTAAATTGTGAACGTGATATTGATTATGTTCATTGGGATGACCCTAACGAACTCGTCGAGCGCTTGCGACTCATACTAGCATCTCAAGAGGCTGGCAACACCAGTCATACCAACGAGATAAACACAATCATCGAAGAACTGAGAGAATCTGACATTATATATTAAGATACATGGTGCATGAAGCGTTATTCGCAAACTGGACAATGGCGAGTGTGGACGTTTTCGGACGACAACTAACGAGGGGTCAAGGACTTCGTGGCCCTCCTGGTATTGGATTCCAATTGACTCCTGATGAAAACTATGATATGATGGGAAAAAGGTTATGCAACGTTGGTGAAGCAGAGTCGACTACAGATGCAGCAAACCTCGAAGAAGTCACCAGAATTCTTGGAGAAGAACTTCAATCACTGCGATATGTGATACACACTGTGACTGACAATTTGACAAAATAGTTGGAATCTTTAGCTGCCACATACCAAAAACATGTGGATGACAATTCAGCAATTATTTTGAGAATTGGGAATCGATTGAAACGTATCGAGAAGGAAGTATTTGTCGACGTCACTCCTCAGCAAGATGTCTATGAATAAAAGCAAGGGTTGAAACTCGTAACACTCATTGTCATCCCGAACGTCGAAGAGATGGATGTGAAAAAAGCTCTCGTGGAAGAACTTCACAAACCCGCGAGAAGAAATTATCGTCGTCGCCATGTAGATATGCGAGGATTGGATGAAACTTGGCAAGCTGATCTCGTCGATATGACTACGTATGCGGACAAAGGCTACAAGTTCCTGCTTACCGTCATCGATGTCTTCTCCAAGTATGCATGGGCCATTCCTCTAAAATCTAAAAATGGTCCTGACGTCACCGCTGCTATGAAGACTGTACTCAAGGATCGTCAACCCAAGAATCTACACGTCGATCAAGGCAAAGAGTTTTACAACAAGGACTTCAAAGCGCTCATGAAGTCATCATCAACATGTACTCTACATTCAGCGGCATGAAAGCATCCATCTGCGAACGTTTCAACCGCACTTTGAAAAGCAAGATGTGGAAAAGATTCTCACTCCAAGGACATTACAAATGGATTGACATCTTACCTGAATTGATGTCAAGCTAAAACGCTACTAAACATCGTACTATCAAGATGAAGCCAAAAGATGTTACTGCATCTGATGAAAAACGTTTGCTCCGTGAAATTTATCATACCAAGGATCAGAAAGAGAAGCGTAAATTCAATATTGGTGACAAAGTCCGGATCAGCAAGTATAAACATGTCTTCGAGAAAGGATAAACACCCAATTGGACAACGGAAATATTTTCCATAGTTGCTGTGAAACCATCGCATCCAACGACGTACAAACTCAAAGACTACCAAGGTCAACCCATCGATGGAAGATTTTACACCGAGGAACTCGCTAAAGTGAAACATCCTGATGTATATCTCGTGGAGAAAGTGTTACGAAAGCGTGGAAACGAACTATATGTAAAATGGTTGGGATTCGATAATACCCACAATAGTTGGATTAATAAAACAGACATGTAGATAAAAAATTGTTTTATTCATTTCCGCACCACCAGAGCCCACATGGGGTGGTACAATATGTGGCGCGTTTTTGGTAACGTGGTATCCCCAGTAGGCCTAATCCACGATAGTTGTATTATTTAATGCAACTGACTGTACATATTTATATTTGCCTACATATTTACATATATATATTATTCATATGAACGCAGACATAAACGCTCGTTTATTTACAAACATAATTTATTTGAGCTCCATTAATTCAGGTATTTTGTAATGGTCGTGTGCCAAAGTGTCCGTTGTATCTGACAAAATAAAACGTTTGTTATCAAACGGATTTAACGCAAGTTTATTTTGCTCGATTGTCTGGATTTCTGAGATATTCCACCTTGGATGCCGCGCTCGATGAACAACATCATGTCGATGTCGGTGAGAAGTTCTAAGATGATGCCTGTATACTTGAGCATTGCGTCCCACGTGAGTCCAGGTGTTGTGTAGTAATGGGCTGGGTCGAGCTTGTACGCCTGAAGACATTCCTCTCGGAAGTTCTCAAAGACATCGGCCAGTAGGAGAACGTCGGTTTTGAGGTAGATGTCAGAGTACTGCCCCAGTGATGTTATATCGAAATCGTGCCACACAGCCTGCGCATGTTCATAGTCTGCATCTGAAATGTCTGCATCGGTGAGACTGCTGTGGAAATGTTCCTTGGTCGGAAGTTCGTTGTCATCGAGTTTTTTCCATGAGTCCAGGTACTCGTAAGGGAACACTTATTTCTTCATGAGGAGTACGAGTTGCTGCTCGCTGTAGCCGAGAAAGTTTTTTCGGACGATGACTTTTTCTTTAAGGTAGGAGGCCAGTTTTTCCAAGGATGACGCCATGAAGCGGAATGAGTCAATGAAGCGCAAGGATATTTTACTGCCCTTGATGAACTTTGTGAATGCAATATAGCGCTCCATCGCCAAGGGCAGAAGTTGTATACGTCCTTCGATGCATTGTGCAATTTGCTTGATAATTAGGTGAGCATCGTATCCGCTGAGATTATGAAACACTACTGGAATGGTGAGTGAATCTCGGTACTGCAAATTGCATCTGTTGTGATCAGCTCTACGAAACTTCCCAGTGAGGTGACAATGGTCGCGGACTTTTTTGTCCTTTGAGGTAAACGGTTGGTTGCATATGTGACACTTGGTTACTGTTTTGAAGGTAGCAGCTTGTTCCGGAGTCAGAGGTGTCATAGCCTTGGGATTCTTGAAGATATCCTCCACGTCGCGGGTGAGGGTCACCAGTTCGTTCGCGAACCATTCTCCAGGATTATGTCCACGGAAACTTTGATACTTTGATTGGGCGTCGTCGTAGCTGCATTTGATATAGTATCCCACGCGGCATGCCTCGTGAATTTGAACTATTTTTGTTTTACGGCCAGCTTGTTCCTCCACTTTCTTGAGCAAACACTCGAAGTCTGCGTAGACAATGTATGGCACTCTCTCGCTATTTTTGAAGTTTTTGAACTGCAGTTTACTGTTTTTTACTTCAGGCAGCTTGATCACTTGAGGCTGCATTGCACTGCAGTCAACTTCATGTGCTGTCAACTTCTCGTTGGTAAGAAAATAATGAAGACAGCGGTCACAAATATATATTTGTCCATTGCGTTTGGAGAGTTGTTTGCTCACAAGGCGAGAGAGATCTTTTATCCATACATAATGGAAACGCAGAGGCTCGCAATCATCAGCAACTTCTTTCTCGTTCTTTTCGTCTTCTTCGACATATATGTTTTGTATAAAGAGAAGGTTCACGTGACGTATTTTCTTTTGTCCTGTGATGTGTATTGGAGCGACCTCATAGCGTCCTTTGTTCTTTTGAAGCACGTACACATTGACGGAAACATCATTTTGTCTTTCGAAGAGAGGCACTTGTTTTGGCATAACCGGGAATGAGAATCCATCGAAGTTCAGTTCGTCGTTGTATTTTTGGTAATAAAAGAGACGGTCTGGATTTTTAACACTTCTATCGGTAGGATGTACAGCCGAAAGAATCGCCCACTTAAAGCACTGGTCATCAAAGTTTTTGACATTTACACAAGCATGCTTCCTCTTGATTGGTTCGGGCAGTTCGACGTATGAGCTGCCGTGCATGGGGTTGTAAGCGTTCACATTTACGGAAAGGCTGACGATGCTTCGCAACGTCCATCCAGAGTCTCGCTCTTGAAATTCTTCGATTCTCCGTCGTAATTGCGTTTGTACATGTTCGGTGAACCACTCGTTGAGGTCTGTTGTTTGATAGATGGGAGCATTTTTCGTGAAGAAAGTCTTGATCTCTGTGACTTCCTTGTCATCCTTGACTACGCTAAATTCGGCGTCGAGAGAAGTGTTCACTTTCAAGGCGTTGCGGCTCCTTAGAACTTCTTGGATCTGTACGATGAACACTGTCCTGGCTTCTTCGAGGAAATTTTGTATATCCAAATGGCGAAGGTTCACGATTGTTCCCGTTTGGAGACGATTGTCGAAAGCGGAATCGACGTTCTTACACTTAATGCGCACTGGATTTCGCGCACCAAGATCACCACCGAGTACAAGTTAGTCACTTATTAAGCTATTGTAGCTTTTCAGTTGTAAAATGATTTGCGCACACTGTAATTTCACTGTTTGTCGTTTACGCGATTTTGCGATATGCGACGCAATGTTTTTCACTTCCGCGATCGACGCGACGGCATCCTCGATCAAGGATGTTGCCTCGATCGCGTATTCACTTCGGATCGAACGGACAAGTCGACAACAATTGTTGTTGGCGACGGAGAACTTGTTTTGCTGCGTTAATAGCCATGATGACGTTCGCGAGAAAACTTAAGCTCCTGCTCGAGAACACCGTACTTATAGGTGCTGGCGCTGCGATCACGCAGAGTTCGGTAACACTCGGAAATGTTCGGGTACGCTCGACAACACTCGGGAATGTTCGGCAATGTTCGGGTACGCTCAGGAATGTTCAGCAATGTTCGACAATGTTCGGAACCGCGCCGATGTCGCGCTACGCAAACTTTCTAAAAATATATCTTAAAACTGCGTAATAGATCGTTCAAGGTCGAATGATGGCGTCATCAATCAAGAATGTAATCGTTTCCGGCGATGTGTTTAAACTTGTTGAGGTGACGTCAGTGCTTACGTAACTACGTAATATACTTTCAAGGTTAAATGAATAGATGATAATGTCATCGCTTAGTAATGTGATGATGTAATCGTTTCCGGCGACTTGTTTAAACTTGTCGAGGTGACGTCATCACTTTCGAAACTGCGCAATAGATTTTCAAGGTCAAATAATCCTTGAAATACGGATGCGCGAGCGGTAGAGCGTCAGTCTTAAGAAAAATATTTATCAAGCAACATGGACTTCTCGAAGCTGAACAAAATAGCTCGTGTAGAGAATTTTCTGCCAACGCGTAAAATTATCGAGTTAGAACTCAATAAAAGTTACACCGTCACCAACATTCGCTCCGTTACAACCAAGTATGGATCGAAATTCCTCATCACTCTGGATACGGAATTCGAGATTTTTCTCCCGGCAAGGCTTGGCAAATCATTACAAGAGGATTAGGATCAGCTTCAAAAACTTGTCGACGCTGTGAAGTCAGAGCTAACAGTCAGTTTCCGATTCCTTGGTGGTAAATTCAATGCTTGTGAGTTTTTGTAAGAACAATTGTAAAAAACTGAACAATAAAAATGGAGGAGCAATTAGCTGGTTGTGCTCCACCACAAAGGGCGGGGTGGGGTCCTTTGTAAAATGTAAAATTTCTGTGTATTAATTTGCATGGGTATGTGTATGCGTGTGTGAGTGTGCGTGTAAGTGCTATCAACGTTCCGACTCTGGGGAAAAATACATCAAAGGTAAGTATTACAATCTTCATGAGTCCGCCATTTTCGTTTTAATTTATTCTGTTTGCCATCATGCCTAGCAAACCGCCATTTTGTTTTCAATTTATTCTGTCCACCATCTTGTTTTGAAGGGAGGAAATCCGCGATAAAGGGGGGAAAAAGTTTGCAAAAACCAACGGAAAAGGAGTAGAAAACTGTGATAAAGTATTGGAAAACTGTTGAAATCGCGGAAAATTCGTCGAAAATTCCAGGAAATTTTGAGAAAACTTGCATGAAATTAGCGAGAAATCGCAAGGATTCTAAAAAAATCTGGGAAAACTGCGGAAAATTCGTGGAAAATTCAGGGAAAAATCTAGGGAAAATTCTAGGAAATTCGCGGGAAAATTGCGCAAATTCGCGGAAAACCCCGAAAAAACGCGGGAAAATCCGGAAAATCCCGGAATAACGCGGGAAACCCCCGAGGGGAGGGGAGTGAGCGGGGCAAAGGGAGGGGGGAGTTAGCGGGGCCGGGGAGGGGAGGGGGGTCACGTGATGGGAGGAGGAGTGGGGGGGGGGCAGAACTCTCTTAGCCTAACTACTCTCAGACATGAATTTTTAGTAGGTGTGAGAATGCAAGGGGTGTTCCAGTCAATAAGGCCTTTGTACTTCTGAAGAAGAACCAGATTTATTATTATTATTAAAAACCACTGTGAAGACAAAAATGAAGATGAAATATACTTATAATAATAAAATTTGTTGTTGATGCCTACCGAAATACAATTTTTTGTTTTACAGATTCTTGGTATCAGGTGCATATTAGTGCATAAAAATTTAAAATTAAATGTTTTTATAGCAGACGCTGATTGTCTAGACATTGTAAAACATTGACGAAGTAATAAAAACGAAATTTTTCGTTTTTTTTTTTACTTTGTCAACGTTCTACAATCCGACATTAATTAACAATTTTAAACGAAATTTCGTTATCCTCGAAAATTTTCTAATAAAAACAAAATGTTCAACTCTTTTCACCCAATCACTTCCATCGACAATCCACTCCCAGCAATAAATTTCTCTTTGGACAATCAAATAAGCAAAAAAATGGTATTATTGTCTCTTATGAATTCTTTCAAAAATCTTTCAACTGAGTTTTTTGTTTATAATGAAGAAGAATTTACTCTGGTTCAGTTGTAATAGTAAAAATTTTTATTCAAATGAAATACATTTTCTTTTTATGCATGCATGTCACGGGAAGTATTAGAATATTAACTCCTTGTTTTGCTGATATTCGGAATTGTTAACGAAAACGATGCAACAAATTATAAATAAAATATTGTACAGCGAGTTTTGGCGTACTCATTATGATATATTATAAGCGCGTTCAGAGCGCAAATGATGGTAAAAAATTATGACAAAACCAACTTATTGTGAACCTTATCAAAGTCATACGTATATAAATTTCGAATCCTTTCAAGTCAATGTAATAAAAATCTTTTCAAGACTCATGGATCTTTAGAAAATGAACATATGAAAAATTTGTAGAAAATAATTTCTTGATACGTTTTTGAAGGTGGCGTTATAAGAATTCAATTATCTTTTGAGGAAATTCAGATAGCTACATGGTTCTGATGAAGATCGCAAGTCATAAAGATACATGTAGTTTAGATCTGAAATACTAAGTAAGGTTCAGTTTTAAAAATCCTAAGACAAGACTGCATTAAGTGCAAGAAAACAAGTTAGAACGTTCTGTTCAGTTCACCCGAAAAAATTACTTTTCAAACTATAAGATTTTTCGAAATAATTATATTTCAATAGGCTTATACATTCATTGAAAAAGTAATTTAAACCAATAATTTTACACACAAAGTTGATATTACACTAAAAAAACCTATGAATACTGTAGAACGTTTTATTCATATAACACATTCAGTTTAATGCGTCATCATAGTAAAAAATGATTGAAAATACACTCTCGTCAAGAAAAAATGATGATAATCAATTTGCAAGGCCGTTATAAAGTAGTATTCGAAGCGGGCCGTCGCTTGCCTTTGAACATCAAATAATCAGTTGCTGGTATAATACTAATATTTCGGTCAACTTTTTGTTTAGAGGTAATTATTTTTTTAGGGAAGAAATTATTTTTAACAATGTAGATCGACGTGACGTTGTTGATATCACAGCTTTCATTTGTGTAATGTTTATTTGATAATCGACGAATTGTTGGATATCACAAATTTCGTATGGGTGATTTTGAAAGAAATATTTAGGAGTGAAGAAACAAATGGTTTCTTTAAGGAAAAAATGGATTTGTTCGCACATAAAAGCGACGGCCCGCCTTTACATTGGCAAGGTGTGTGGTAGGTGGTGGGAGGTGGCGAGGGATATCACTTTGTTTGCTGCGTTAGTTGAGGAGCATCATTTTTTCACTTGTTAAAAATGACAGTAGGTCAAACAACTTGAGGTATTATTTTTTTCATATTGTCAATAAATTTGAGTTGTTGCATCATTATGATGTCAAATACTGCATGAGTTAGCGATTTTTCTGTACAAGTGTAACTTACTCTCGAAAATTGTCGTTTTTTGTCTATTAAATTACAAAATTAACTTGAGTTGTGGGAAGAAAATCTTATGACGCTAATATATGAGATTGTAGTGGAAGAAAACACATATACAGCTACGGAATACTTTAGCTTTAACGAGTATTTCATTTCTGACAAAGCTGTTTTTGGCTCATAAATACGTTTGCGCGTGTTTGGAGCAGTTTTCTGGACTCACACAATAACTTATTTATGTTATTGGAGCAATCATTTGAGCTTTAACAAGACTTTGAAAAAAGTTCTTGGAGTGAATGATTAAAGCTCACACAAGTTTCTTCAAGCGTTCTTCTACGTACTTTTTTGAGCTCATACGAGAAGCTTCACACGTTCTTGGAGCGATTTTCGTTAAGGTACGAGCAAAAACTAAAACGAAATATAATAAACCAAGATTTATTATTCAAAGATGAACCTAAAACCATACATTAATTGATCCTCGGTGTTAAAAACATTACTCGTACATCTGAAACAAAAAAAAAACCTATAAGCTCTCAAGTTACACTTTTGATAACTTATCCAAAATGTCGCGGTTGTATATCTTTTGAATCAAAAACTTCTATATTTCACTGACCGAGTCCATGCATATAACTTTACTATCTATCTTCCAACCATTTATTTTTTAATTTTTCTAACCCTTTTGGCCTATCATGCATACCTAAAATATTGAAGATTTGAATTTCAATAAGCTCTTATATATTAAAATAGTATCAAGAAACATAAATCTGTGTATGAAAACGTGATTAATAAACATGTCAATGAAAAAAATTAGACGCTCCAGAAAATATCGTAAGAGTTCATTAAAAATTCTGAAAATCAGCATTAAATCCGTATCATACGCAAACGTCATTATTTAAATGAATTCAATACATGAAAGTTGTGTTGAAAATTTGAAACCAGTTATTTAACTGTTGATAATCGATATGTCTTTTGAAAAACATAAAACTCATGAAAATCCTTCACTTTTTTATTTAGAGTTTTAAACTAGCGCATTAAACCTCTAAATGCATATGATCTGGATAAAAATACATTGTTCGCATGTGGCTTTAGCTCAGTTATCAAAGAGTATAGGCATCAAAAGTAGCTCAGGTAAAAAAGTGTAGGTTAGTAGTATACGTAGGCCGGTTCGGGGACACTTGGCGGGCCAAGACCCAGCCGATGAGGAGCCAACACTCCCCCACCCTTTCAACTTTTTGTCACGTGACTCCCCTCTCCCCATCCCCCTCCACTGAAATAATTATCAATTATCATTATTTTCAATAATCAGCAAATATCATTAATTAGCGTTATCATGAGAATTATCATTAATTAGGGTTATCATGAGCATTATCATTAATTAGCATTATCATGAGCATAATCATTAATTAGCGTTATCATGAGCATCATTAATTCAAAATCCCTATTTCAAATTTCACTGGTAGAGGGACCTGAAAAACATAAAGTATAAGTAGTGGGGTCATCCGTCAAGGTAGGCTTACACATTAAGCCTCTATATCAATTTCGGCGAGACGTTGAAGTGGCTTTATCGTAGCGCGTCTTTAAGCGTGGTGCAGCGGATGTTGCGTGCGCTCCAGCACCAATAGCCAAAAAACATGGTCGCGCGCTCCCTTCTACTGAAGTGTGGCAGCGGCTGCGCCCCCTCCCACTTCCCCCACCACGCTCCCTTTCATCTTTCTAGTAGTACACGAAGGCCGGTTCGGGGGCACTTAGCGTGCCAAGATCCAGCCGATATGTAACCAATATAACCCCACCCCTGACTAGGTAGCTAATGAGGTTCCATTTCCCGCACTCCTGACTCCGTGGCCAATGAGGTTCCACTTCTCCCACCCCTGACTCCGTAGCCAATGGAGTTCCTCTTCTCCTACCCCTGACACGGTAGCCAATGATGTTCCGTTCCCCCACCACTCTCTGATTGACCAATCAGAAAAGAGTCGAGTAAAGCCTAGAAATAGTTGCTGAAAAGCATAAGTCAGGCTCGAGGAGTGGAGCGACTACATAGAAGCGCGGAACTGTGGACGTTGTTCTCGCTCCAACCCCAAGAGCCGAATGGCTTAAAGGGCGCTCGCTCCTCCTGAAGTACGGCGGCGGAGGAGTAGGGGAGTGGGGGAAAAACTGCGGTGGTGGCGTGAGTGGGGGAGCGAAACAGCGGTTGGAACTTTCTAAGGTCCGTGCGAGTTGGTATACCTGACCGAGTGACCCAAATGGATCAGTGTACTGTGAAGTAGCGACAGCAGCGGAGGATCAGCGGAGCAGCGAAGTGGCAGCTGGAGGACCAACGGGGAAGCTGGAGAAGCAGCGGCGACGAAGACCCTGGATCAGCGACGTGGAAGCTGGAGGACCAATGGAGAAGCTGGAAGAACAGCGTCGACGACGACCCTGGAGAACCGACAGGGACGCTGGAGGACCAACGAGGAAGCTGGAGGACCGACGATGAAGCTGGAGGAGCAGCGGAGACGATGAATCTGGAGGACCTACGGGGAAGCTGAAAGAGCGTGCTCGGGTTAATCCGTCAAGGATGGACTCTAGAAGCTGCTAAATTTATCAACCCTTTTCAGGGCTACAATTTTTTCACAAACTAGCCCTTTTAAGGCTACAAAACTGTTTTGTCATTCTAATCTACTTCTAACGACTTTGCGTAAATTTGGGAAGCCAGCCCTTTTCAGGGCTACAAAATTTTTTTTTTTTCAATGAACTTCCAATGACTTGGAGTTACGAAAATTCCAGATGCCAGCCCTTTTCAGGGCTACGAAAATTTTCATGCTGTCAAGATATATAACTTTCATCATGAGTATATGGTCAATAAGTTAACATTCACTAAGGTCAAAAATTCACATTCATTATCGGTTCTTTTTAGAAACATCAATCATGGTTTTTCAAGAAATACACATCGTTACTAGCTATGAGGAAGGTTTGAATGGAAATTGTAAGTTTAATAAAATTTATCTTTGAATTTAATTGGTCGTTTGGAACGTGGTAAGGAAAAGTTAATTTTGATTGGCTTAAGATTCTGAATTGGGATGAAGGGGAACCCCATTGGCTGGAGCGTGGAAAAAAGTGGGGTAACTCTGAAAATTCAGAGTATATAATGAGATGCATTTCAGAGGCAAATCATTAGTTTCATCGAACTCTCGTTGGAAAAATCTCGAGCGACACCGTAGTGCGACAACAGAACTTCAAGAAATCGCCACTGGCAGCAGCAGCAGTTGGAGTGAGAAGAGATCCTATATCAAGAGCGATCTCCGAGCAGAATCATCAGTCTCAACGAGGAACCGAAGCAACTACATGTCCACCGACATCGTAGTGCTACAATGGACTTCACAAAATTGAATTCAGTCTCTCGCCTGGAGCACAAGAAGATTATGGATCTCGACCTGAAGAAGAGCTACAGGGTTACGAGGGTGTCCGAGGTCACGACGTCATTCGAACTGAAAATTATCATAACTCTCGATGGAGAGTTTACAGTCTTCCTGCCTGAGCGTGTCTCGAAGATGCTGCACGTGGACCCGGAGCAACTCCAACAACTTAAGGATGCCACGGAGAATACCAACCACGTCCATTTCCGCTACCTCGCCGGGAAAATGAACTGTTGTGAGTTCTTCACTCACTAAAGGTGACTGCAGTGGCAGTTGGAGTGGGGAGAGGTCCTATATCAAGAGCGATCCCCGAGCGGAAGCAACATTCTCGTCAGGACCTCGACGCGGAAACATCTCGAGCGAAAAAATGAAATTCATCGTTGATGTGCAAGGCTTCTCTATGGCTGGCAGTGGGAGAGCAGATGAGTTCATCGTCAAGGAACTTGTCATCACCACGATTGAACCAGCCAACGACGTGGAGACGTTCCTCTTCAAGCCGCCATGCTCATGGTCGAGTCTACCCGCAACAGTCAAGGTCAAGAATTCCTGGTGAACCAACAACTACCACAGCATTCCTTGGGCAACTGGTGATGTACCTTACAACGAGTGCAAGAACGTCGTGAACGCCAAACTCAAGAACGCCAGCTACATTTTAATTAAGGGACGTGAGAAGAAAGGATGGCTCGAGGGGACCTTGGAGAGCTGGCGTACCATCATCGACCTGAAAGATATGGGCTGCCTATCGCTAAAAAACTTGCGAGCTTCAACCTGTGCATACAGGAACTTGCACGCTCACGTCAATGGACGTCACTGCGCAACTGAAAACGGTCTTCGTCTGAAGATGTGGTTTTGGGACACCTATGGCATCACTCCGTCAACGAGGAGATCTCTCCAACTCATACGTCACTCACGCTGCTTGAAAAATTTAGACACCATGGACATCACAGAGCTGCCAGTAGAATTCACCATTGGCTACCTGAGCAACGACATCGAATGCGCTTGGGAGAAACTTTCAGAAGAACTTCAGCTCGACCCACAAGTTGCCAGCTATCGCCGATGCCAGAAACATTGGTTCTCAGTCGGGGACGCCATCGATGGACCACCACCATTTGTTCGCGATTGTTATCTTTGTCGACCTCAAAAAATTGCGAATGATGATTAATAATTACTTTAATCATGAAATATTTCAAAATATATAACACGTGTATAAATATTAAAGAAACAACAAATCGATTGTACTTTGCGTGTTTATCATTTTCCTGAAAAAAAAAGTGTCACCAAGGTCGAGATTTGAACCTACTTACCTGTATATTTCCAATGCTTCATACATTGATCTTAACCACCTCGGCCATGGTAGCACTTTGAATGGAATAGTTTAGAAATAATTTTAACTCATCGTTAGACGGATCCCGAACATCGTTGGTTGCTGATTCTGGACATCGTTGGCTTTACGCTTCATTAAAATGAAACATTTCATTCTGGATTTTGGAATAACTTAAAATCTATTTTACGATTATAGGCTCGAAATAAAAAGAGGAAATATTTATTTAAACCATTTTTAATTTATTCAAATTATGGTTCACCTTATAGTCCAACAATTTTTTCTGCAGAAGAGTATCCAAAATTTTCGCAGTTTGCTCAATTTTTCGTTGGAATCTTACACGGTCTCGAGCAACTTGTTCCCATGAACCACGTCGAGCTTTTCTATACGCAAAATCCCACACATACAGTTCGTGCACTGTAGGTGGGTTACAATCAAATGTTACTCGCTTCATATTTTTCTGACAACGCCGCTGATTGGTTGATACTCTACAATACGATCGTGTATAATTAAACAATATGCAGAAGTCGTAGCTGGGAAATAAGCGCCAGATTGAAATTCAAGACGAACATCAACTGGACCAGTGATCAAGGAATCATTTTGTTTAGCACAATCGATAACCACAAGAGGCGCATTATCTTTGAATTGAGTTTTTGTTAACAATGGAGCATTTTTTCTACCATAATACGATGATTGAAAATTCGCAAACATTTCATATAACGTTGCAAACTGGTTTCGTTGAAAATCAATGTTCAGATTCATGTAAGGATAACATTGTGAATTTAAATACAATTTTATATCACGCGAATTACATGTATCAAAGTTGCTCATGTTTCCAGTTCTCGCGTTTTTTCGTCCAACTTGAAATCCCACGATGATATATCTCGGCTACTCCAGTTGAGTCGTTGTTTTCACACTCCATACATGCTTGGTTGTCTGAGGTAACAAAGGGTACTCGTAAAGCTCCCAGCTTCGGAAACTCATGGCGATGATCGGATCAGTAGCGATGAAATTCAGCATTCGAATTTTCTCCAAGTCCGATACTTTGACGTAAGGGATTAACCATTCAATTTTGCTAATGGTTATCTTGTACTGTTATTCGTTCGCAGCAAGCTGAGTAATCACGTTGACGTCGGTGTTGGCTCGAAAAATGATGAGTTCATGTTTTGCGTTGATAATGACTCGTTGATAATCTTCAGCAAATCCAAATATGTAATTCAGTGGAATGCATACATCAAAATATCCATTGTCGTCGGTTAAAAGTCTGGTATCGTCGACGATCCATCCAGTATTTTCCATCAGGTTCTCTTGGGCTGGACTTTGCGCAATGTAGGCCTTCATTGTCGTTGTGAGACCGACATTCTTGATTCTTTCGATCTTGATAGCGTTCATCTCATACCGCATTTCTTCAAACATGTAGCAGATACCATTGTTCACATTATGTATGTTCAACGGCAGTCACTTCATCATTTTTTGTCAATCTTCCTTGTATATGCAGCGAACTTTGGCTTGGTAGCATATACGAATCTTGATTCTGGATACTGATGCAGATTTCATCGTTGCTGTTGAACGTTGACGAGGCGCATGGCTGGTGAGCGTGGACTTCATACTGTGCTACTGACTCATTGAAGACGACCTTTTTCTCGATGGATAACATTGTATTAGGAAAATTAAGCAACAAATCTTTTTCGAATTCTCAGACCGAGACTTTTCAGGAACTGCACGTTCTCTGGTGTGAGCTCTTTGAGAGGTTTGCGATGACTGATGGTTCTTGGACATGTTGCTTGACTTATATACTCTCCGTAGACGATCCCCATTACTCATTTTTTACATGCAGTCTAATAGGGATAACTTTTCCACGGAAATTTACGAGCTTATCTTCTTGATCAACAATACGGAGCTGCGGATGATGTATTGCTTGTACGGTGATTGGATCATAAATGACGTGAGTTGGTACTTCAACGATCTTATATCCTGGTGGAACTACTGGAAAGAATCCGTGAATTGTGTGCACTTTCTTATCATTGATATATGCTCCCGTAGTTATGTTGCACTCAACACGTAAAGCGTTTACAGCAAGTATTTTAACAGGCGAACCAGACTTGTGGGTGACGTTTGCTTCAATGATTCGTGGATTAAAGCCCAACAATTTACCAATAGAATTCTCCGGTCGGAAATCAATACTTTCATTGCATCGAATTTTACTGCGTAATGTACTATTGTTAGATCGTAGACTTAACTGAGTACTCTGTGGAAGCTCTTCCTTAAATTTTGCAATATCATCGAACTCATAGCTTCCTGGAGGTATTGTTATTACGTCATTACCAATATAAAATTTATTGTTGTCAACATCTATGTTAGGTATTGAGTTAAACGTTAAGGATTCTCCAACCCAAAAAAATAATTCTTTTGAGTAGACAGTTCAATAGGTGGAAAATAATTTGCCTCCAAAATAGACGATTCTCCCGAGAGTGTGAGCGTTAATGAGTCCGCCATGGCTGTCACTTGTAGACTGATGTATATTTACACGCGATCAATGCTTTTATGGAGTAGAAACTTGAGACACAGAAGTCCACAGATGATTGAGTTATAATTCTGGTATTTATCACAATTGTATTTGATTACACTACCGACACCGAAGTAGTCCATGAGTTCAAGAGTTAGTTGTAGATTGCCACAGCTATCGAAATATATGATTCGATTGCCGATTTTTCGATAAGCGACCCAATGCTTCCTAGGACCATTTTTAGAATCCAAATTGATTTCTTAGGCCCACTCTTCGGTAAATCATTTCTCATGTATACACCTCGGAAATGTGGTACTTTCAGAATTTTTGCATACTTTAGCAAATCTACATCGGTTAGTGGTTAGTTCCATAGCTCTACAAGTTTTTTAAATGAAGTCTCAAGCCAGCTCCCCAAGGTTTCGAGTACAATCCTTTTCCTACGGCGATCGATTCCATCTTGAGCTTATGTCGTTTTGATTCCTCTAACTGACGTTTAGCAGCTCGAGCGTCGTTGATAGCTTTGACAATGCTCGCATCACCACCTGCCAATGCTCCTGTTGCACTGAGTCCCGCAAAGACTGGCAGTAAAAAGGCTGGTAAGATGCCTCTAATTTTGCTGAGCACCGGTAGTATACGAGGCACTCGAACTTTCTTCTTTCCTCCAGCTTCTTTCACCTCAGCTCGTGCAGCTTTTAATATTGATTGTACAGAGCCGGTAGCTTTAGCTGCTATTTTCGCGGCATCTATAACTCTTCTCAATGGTGTCTTCTTCTTGATAGGCTTTTCCTTGATAATCTTCTTCAAGCCCATTCCAAGTTTTTCATTGATTCCCATGATGCCAGCTACTCCAAGGGCAGCAGTTTTTTCTCCAACTCCGGAATCCTTGGCGAACACACGTTCGATTGCTCTTTTTGCAAGCAGTTTATCAGCTTCGTGTTTCACTGATAGATTTTCACGATTTTTTGAATAGGCAATGTCGTGCTCCCTGTAAGCTGCGTCGAGAGGATTGATTGCATGATCCCCACGAGCTAATCTTTTAGCAAGTTTGGTGCCTGGGCCACAAAATTGATAGCCAGAAATGTGAAGTTCAACAGGGAGCTTGTTAATCACTGAGTTCACAAGTCCTTTTACTCTCATTGCTTGAGTAAGACTGAGGCTCAGGCTATATAAGCCCCCTATTTATAGTGAATTGAGTCAGTCACATGCAGGGAGTCATGGAGTTCAAATCGCAGAACGTTAAATTGCCTGTCGTTAACTTTGACAACGTTGTAGTTTTAGAAAAAACTAGAAAACGTCATGGTATTCTATTGTCAAATTCTTTACGTGCAATTATACGTGGGCCATCAAATTTTGGTAAGACGAATGCTCTTTTGTCACTCATCACACATCCTAATTGATTGAGATTCGAGAACGTCTACATTTACTCAAAATCTCTGGAGCAACCTTAATACAAGTACATAGAAAAAATCGTTGAACCAATCAAAGAAGTAGGATATTACCCATAAAACGACAACGAGCAAGTTGTGAGTGTAGAGGAAGTGAAGCCAAACTCTGTAATGATATTTGATGACGTGGCGCGTGAAAAACAAAATAATATACGTGCATATTTCTGCATGGGGCGTCATCGATATGTGAATAGTTTTTATCTCTGTCAAACCTACGCACGTATCCCGAAACACTTGGTACAAGATAATGCTAATATTCTCATACTGTTTCATCAAGATGATATGAATCTGAAACATGTTTACGATGATCATGTAAACACTGACATGACGTTCTCCCGATTTCGAAATTTGTGTTATGTTAACATGTTGTGTTAACATGTTGGAATGACAAGTACGGTTTTCTCGTTATCGACAAGGATAGCGATATATATCAAGGGCGGTACAGGAGAGGATTCGACTGCTTCGAATCTATAAATTGAAATGACTATGAAATAAAACATCAGTATTACCTGAACCACGATCGAGGCGATATCATGCAGCGCAAAGATGTATTGCATCATATCGTACAGGCTATGAAGCCATTCGCCGAAAACATCGTCTGCTGAAACGAGGAAAAGCTGCCGTGGAAATGTCTGTGAATGGAGTTTTCAAGCCCATCATTCATCCACTACAGTCATTGGCACATAAAACGCCAGATGTAGAAATGAAAAAAGTCAAAAAAGAAGAAATTGAAGATGAGCCATCCATGCAATCGGAAGACGAAGATACATTCGAGCCATCTTAAGAAGAGGCATCTGGTGAAGATTTTATGAGCTTTAATCGAACTATTGGTGATCAGAGTTTTGCACCAAGTACCGTCAGTTCCCCAGCTCCTGTTAACACTCTGGCTAAATACTTAAAGATGCTGAAAAGCAAGCCTAAACAAAAGAATCTCTATACACAGTATGGAGTACGATCGTTGAAAGCTAGATTATACATTGGGAATGCTCCAATCAGTTTCCCAGAAAACACTGTTCATGTGGGGACTGAGGAGTTTGAGATAACACCAGGGCTTATCGAACTATTATTTAAAAAAATACCAGACAGTTTTATAGTAAGTACAAATGATGTGAAAAACTATAAGAAAATCATCTATCAAACTAATGCAGATAGGAAATATAATGAGCCTGACAAGAGTCTGCGTGGTCGTAGTAAAGATTGGAAATATTTGACGTATATCGCTGATAAAGAGATAAAAGGTCAAGGAATGTTTAATATAGCTCACCGAGAACGAAAAATAGACTACGTGCATTGGGAAGATCCGAATGAACTTGTAAAACGTTTGCGACTTATTCTTGCGTCTCAAGCTGCTGGAAATAACAGTCATACCAACGAAATAAATTCAATTATCGAAGAATTGAGAGAAGTTGAGATTATACATTAGATGATTCGGAGCGTATAGCCTCATTCACAATCCAGACAATGTCGAGTGTAGACGTTTTCGGAAGACATTTAAATAAAACTCGCGGAATACGTGGTCCTCCTGGTATTGGAATTAAATTGACTGCTGACGGTCATTACGATTTGCAGAATAAAAAATTACTCAATGTTGCAAAAGGTGATAATGAAACTGATGGTGCTTCATATAAAAATATAATTGATTTTGGGGAAGTGCTGATACAAGAAATAGAGAAGTTGGAAAAGGATTTGGAAAAATCCCTTGAATCCTTGGCTAGCATGTATCAAAAGCATGTGACTGAAAACTCTGCAATCATTTTATCAATTCAGAGTCGTTTAAGACGTATTGAAAAAGAAGTGTTCGTCGATGTGATACCAAAAGAAAATGTCTATGAGTAACTCATTTGACAATCATCCGTCGTACAACATGGATCTCAAGGAAGCTCTAGTGGAAGAACTTCATAAACCTGCAAGAAGAAATTATCTACGACGTAATGTTGATATGCGAGGATTGGATGAAACATGGCAAGCTGATCTCATTGACATGTCAACCTACGCTAAGAAAGGCTGCAATTTTCTGCTCACCGTCATTGAAGTCTTCTCCAAGTACGCTTGGGCTGTGCCTACCAAATCAAAGAATGGAGTTGACGTCACTTCTGCTATGAAGACTGTGCTGAAAGATCGTCAACCCAAGAATCTACACATTGATCAAGGCAAAGAGTTTTACAACAAGGACTTTAAGGCACTCATGACGCAACATGGAGTCAACATGTACTCGACGTTCAGTGGTATGAAAGCATCAATCTGCGAACGCTTCAATCGTACACTGAAGAGCAAGATGTGGAAACAATTCTCCTTCCAAGGACACTAAAAATGGATCAACATTTTACCGGACTTGGTATAGAGCTACAACGCAACGAAACATCGTACCATCAAGATGAAGCCTAAAGATGTTACTCCGGCTGATGAAAAACGACTGCTTCGTGAAGTCTACTCCAAGAAATATGTCAAAGAGAATCGAAAATTCCACGTCGGCGACAAAGTTCGAATCAGCAAGTATTAGCACTTCTTCGAGTAAGGATACACTCCCAATTGGACAACGGAAATATTTACCATCGCTGTAGTCAAGTCAACAGAACCCACGACGTACAAACTCAAGGATTATCAAGATCAACCCATCGATGGAGGATTTTACCACGAGGAACTCGCCAACGTGAAACATCCAGATGTATACCTCGTTGAGAAAGTGTTACGAAAACGAGGAAATGAACTATATGTTAAATGGTTGGGATTCGACAATACTCATAATAGCTAGATAAATGAAACAGATATGTAAGGTATAAATAAAACATTTATTTAAACATATATCACTATGTATACATTTTTTCATCCTCAAATCATTAGATAGGCGTAGGAAATATAATAAGTTTTGAGAAAGTTTTATTCTCAATGTCTTTTTGTAACACTGACTTTGACTTTATTTACATTTTCTGATTTATTTCTGTGACGACTTAATTTACATATTTATTTCATACATTTACATATTTACATATTTTGTGATTACGGATCAGTTTAGATCGAAGTTTAGTCAACATCCATCGTCGTATCAATCTTGTAGTGCCCCCAGAGCAATGTGTCCGTGGTGTTCACTTGGAGACATCGCTTGTTGTCGAAAGGACTGAGGGCCAACTTGGTCTGCTTGATGGTCTGGATTTTGTGCAGCTTGGAGCGAAAGAGATGCTGCTGCCGCTCCACTGCGATGTTCTCCCGCAGACATCTCTCGTAGTCGGAGAAGTTGATGGTGTTCTTCACGACTGCTACCTTGACTCCATTAGCCTTCTTCATCGCGTCTTGGCCGTTGACTCGGACGCTGTACATTTTGCTCCGTAGCCCGATGAATTCGGTCATGATTTGACCGTTGCACTCGTCCTTCATCAAGCCGACCACCTTTTTGTTGACCCGTGGAAGATTGAAGGGGTTGGATGCTTCGTAGTCTGAAGTGTCGAATCGGTGGATGTGCTTGCTCATTACGTCGTAGATGTTGCGTCCTGTGATTTCGTAGATCAGACTATCGGTATCTGTGTTCATAAGTGTACAGGGAACAGTCTTTTTCATGAAATTATGATGAAATTCGTAATGGCTAATTTTTGACAAGTCTAGGACAGCAGAACCGGCATAAATTGGTTTGTTAAGCATAACTTGCACTTGCGCAAGTTTGATGGCCACCAGATTCTCGTCAAAGATTGACCGGGCTTGAAAATTTGGTCTTGCTATGAGGACTTCGGCTCCGTAGGGTCCATTCCAGTCAGTCACCATTTTGATGTTTACTCGGTTCCTAACGTTCTCCATGATCTTGCCAAATACTGCGTTGTTCATGAGTTTGAACAGATTTTTTTCAAACTCATTTTTGGCTTCTTTCCTCAAGCCACTATTTAGGTCAATGTAGAGCTTCAACCACGCCAACTAAGAAAAATGGAGGACTATGTAGATCTTGACGAGTTTCAGCCCATGCTCGAGAACTTGCTGTAAAATCCTGTAGTGGATGACGTACTTCTTCTTTGGCAGCAAAGTCGTGAGCAATTTGCTCTCCTTGGCTCCTGGTGGTCGCATATGCTCTAGACACGAAGGCAGGTCTTGGTGGATGTCGTCAACGGCCTCTGGATATTCGAGGTCCACCTCCAAAATGTAGCCGGTGCTGTCCTCGGGGCCGACGATCCAGTTGAAGTCCTCGTTTACATTTTCCACCCACTTGAAGCCTCCGTATGGGATGTACTGCGTCATCGCCCAGCCGTGGAGGTTGTTCACGTCGAAGTACATGAGGTACTTGTCATCTTCCTCCGGGTTGTAGTCGGCCATGTACTTGTTGTTTGCTTTGGAATAGCGGTTGCTGCATTGGCTTATGCCACCACGGATGCCTCGTTCAACGAACATCATCATGTCGATATCCGTCAGTAATTCCAGCTTGATGCCTGTGTGTTTGAGCATTGCGTCCCATGTGAACCCGGGTGCCGTATAGTAGTGTGCTGGATCCAACCCGTAGATGTGACAGCATTTTTGTCTGAAGTTTTCGAAAACGTCAGCGAGTAGCATGACGTCTGTTTTCAAGTACAAGTCCGAGTACTCGCCCAAAGTGTTGATCCTGAACGTTTGTTACACCGTTTGAGCATGTCTGTAAAAGAAAAAAAAGATTAGTCAGAACAAGTTGTATGATAGAAAAAGAATAATAAGATACTAACCTGTAGTCTTCCTCAGTGATGTTGCTTCCGCTGAGATGACTATAGAATTGACCGTGGGCTGGTAGTTCTCCTTGGTCGAGTTTCTCCCAAGTATCGACGTACTCGTAGAAGAAGACACCTTTACATTGGAGGAGCTTGAAGTTTTGATCGTTGATGTCGCTGAATTCTTTCCTTGTGAGCGGTGTTGCCTCCAGGTATGATGCCAACTTGTCCAGTGAAGACACCATGAATCGGAAAGAATCAACGAACTGTAAGTTGACATCAATATACTTCAGCCTCTTGGTGACTGAAATATATTTTTCCATGTTGAGTGGCAGCAGGCTCATTTTCCCATCGACATGGTTGGCGACGTCTTTGATAATGAGATGAGAGTCGTAGTTGCTAAAGGTGTGGAACATGACGATGATGGTCCTGGAGTCCTTAAAGTTTAAGTTGCAGGCGTTGTGTGCAGCTCCTCGGAAACGCCCAGTCAGGTAACAGTGATCCCTGACTCGATCGGGTCCCAGTTTTTTTCCGCAAATGTGGCATGTTGTTGCTCCCCTGAAGGCCTCCTCTTCTTCAACGGTGAGGTTCATATTCACGGGGTTCTTGTGAATGTCGTCGACGGCTTCCCCCAGTTGATGAAGTTCTTCGGCGAACCACTTTGCAGGATCGGGGCCATGGTAGGAGTTGTAGTGAGAGAGATCTTCATTAGAGCTGCACTTCACAAAGTATCCAACGCTGCTGGCCTCGTGAATCTGCTCAACTTTTGTCTTGGAATTCGACCGCCCATCAATTTTCTTCAAGATACATTCAAAGTCTGCGTATACAACGAATGGTACTTTCTCAATGTTCCTGGCGTTTTTGAACTTAAGGATGTTGTTCTTGAGATCACGTAGGATGAAGCCACATTTGTTAATTTTCTTACAATCAATGTCATGAGTTTTTAATTTCTCTTGAGTCCTGAAGTAATGAAGGCAGCGATCGCAGATGTGCTGCTTATGGCTTCTTTTTGTGAGTTGTGAGCTGACCAATCGTGACCAATAACAATACTACTACATATTAATGTAATCAGTATTGTAGTACATAGTACTACTACTAATTACATTAACACGTAATAGAACTGGATCGGCTCGTTGTTTTCTTCTTCTTCTTCCAGCTCTTTCTCGTTGGCGTAGTGGTTTTGAATAAGAAGCTGATTTACATGTTTGGTTTGCTTGTTCTTGGTAATGTGGATCGGAGCAACGATGAATTTTTCTTCATCCTTTTTCTGGAGTATGTACAGGTTGATTGAGATTTTGTTGAGTTTCTCAAACTTTGGCGTATCCTTTGACTGGACAAGAAAATTGATGTCGTCAAATTTCAACTTGGATTCGTGAGCCTTATATTTTGAAACACGCTTTGCACTGTCTTTTGCAGGAAACAAGGCTGAGAGTACTGCCCACTTGAAGCATTGATTATCATTATTTTGTACATTTATACAAGCCTCTTTCATCTTTATGAATTGTGGCAGGTCAATGTATGAGCTTCCTTTCATCGGATTGTACTTGTTTAGGTTGACGGTAAGATTGACAATCCATCGTAGAGTCCATCCGGAGTCAGTATCTTGGAAATCTTTGACACTGCTCAGCAGGGCTTTTTTGACGTTCTCGTTGTACTACTCGATGAGGTCTGTCGTTTGGAGAATCGGCTTGTTCTTGGTGTAGAAAGCCTGAATTTCTGTTTCTTCCTCATTGTTCTCGAGCACGGTGTACTCTCCTTCGAGAGTAGTATTGACCTTGAGAGCGTTGTGTTTTTTCAAGGCAGCCTGGATGTTCTCGATGAATACGGGTCGGGGGTCTTCGAGAAAGTTCTCGATTTCCACATGCGTGTCGTTTATGATGAGGCCGGTGTTCAGGCGTTACTGGAAGGCTGAGTTGACGTCCTCTCAGGCGAGGCCTTCAGGGTGCAAGCTGACTCCTTGCACGTAACGTCCTATCAAGAGATGGTTGTAGCTCTTGAGATTTTTGATCGCTTAGATGCAGTTGAGGTGGATCAAGGTGTTGTTTGCCTTGGCCTGGGCTACCAACTCCTCGATGATCTGCTCCGCTCTGGCGACCAAGTCCAGGACTTCTTCGGAGTTGATGTCCTTGGCTTTTAAAAGGTGACGCTGACGCTTGCCGATTTCTTTAGCTTTTTCCATTGTATCACTACGATGCCGCTGGAGATGTAGTTGCTTCGGTTCCTCGTTGAGACTGATGATTCTGCTAAGGGATCTCTCTTGATATAAGATCTCTCCTCACTCCAACAGCTGCTGCTGCCAGTGGCGATTTCTTGAAGTTCTGTTGTCGCACTACGGTGTCGCTCCAGATGTTTCCAACGAGAATTCGATGAAAATATGATTGAAAAAATGATTTGCCTCTGAAATGCATCACATTATATACTCTGAATTTTCATAGCTACCCCACTTTTTTCCACGCTCCAGCCAATGGGGTTACCCTTCATCCCAATTCAGAATCCTCAGCCAATCAAAATTCACTTTTCCTTACCACGTTCCAAACGACTAATTAAATTCAAAGATAAATATTATTAAACTTACGATTTCCATTCAAACCTTCCTCATAGCTAGTAACGATGTGTATTTCTTGAAAAACCATGATTGATGGTTCTAAAAAGAACCGATAATGAATGTGAATTTTTGACCTTAGTGAATGTTAACTCATTGACCATATACTCATGATGAAAGTTATATATATTGACAGCATGAAAATTTTCGTAGCCCTGAAAAGGGTTGGCATCTTGAATTTTCGTAACGCAAAGTCATTAGAAGTTCATTGAAAAGAAAAGAAAATTTTGTAGCCCTGAAAAGGGCTGACTTCCCAAATTTACGCAAAGTCGTTAGAAGTAGATTAGAATGACAAAACATTTTTGTAGCCTTAAAAAGGGCTAGTTTGTGAAAAAATTGTAGCCCTGAAAAGGGTTGATAAATTTAGCAGCTTCTAGAGTCCATCCTTGACGGATTAACCCGAGCACGCTCTTTCAGCTTCCCCGTAGGTCCCTCAGATTCGTCGTCTCCGCTGCTCCTCCAGCTTCATCGTCGGTCCTCCAGCTTCCTCGTTGGTCCTCCAGCTTCCACGTCGCTGATCCAGGGTCTTCGTCGCCGCTGCTTCTCCAGCTTTCCCGTTGGTCCTCCAGCTGCCACTTCGCTGCTCCGCTGATCCTCCGCTGCTGTCGCTACTTCACAGTACACTGATCCATTTGGGTCGCTCGGTCGGGTATACCAACTCGCACGGACCTTGGAAAGTTCCAACCGCTGTTTTCGCTCCTCCACTCACGCCACCACCGCAGTTTTTCCCCCACTCCCACACTCTTCTGCCGCCGTACTTCAGGAGGAGCGAGCGCCCTTTAAGTCATTCGGCTCTTGGGGTTGGAGCGCGAACAACGTCCACAGCTCCGCGCTTCGACGTAGTCGCTCCACTCCTCGAGCCTGACTTATGCTTTTCAGCAACTATTTCTAGGCTTCACTCGACACTTTTCTGATTAGTCAATCAGAGAGTGGTGGGGGAACGAAACATCATTGACTACCGAGTCAGGGGTGGGAGAAGAGGTACTCCATTGGCTACGGAGTCAGGGGTGGGAGAAGTGGAACCTCATTGGCCACGGAGTCAGGAGTGCGGGAAGTGGAACCTCATTCGCTACCGAGTCAGGGGTGGGGTTATATTGGTACATATCGGCTGGATCTCGGCACGCTAAGTGCCCCCGAACCGGCCTACGTATACTACTCTTTCTGATTGGCAGAAGAATCCAAGATGGCGCGAAATTAGACGCAAAATTCAAAAAGTGACAATAATTAAAAAAATTAAGGTGAATTTGAAATTCTATAATTAAATTTGAAAAATTTAAGTCCAAAATGGCTGGAAAGTTGAAAATAGTGCCAAAAGTTTTTATAAATTGAAAAAAATTGATAGATTTCTAAAATTGTTGCAAAAATTTCTGAAAACAATGCAGAAATACAAGTGATTGAAATATAAAATGTGTGAACGTGGTGGAAGCACAGTCGACGTTAGTGGTGGGGGAAACACTATAATAGAGGCCATCGCTCGAGTTGGACATCAGTTGCATCAAACTATTAACTTGAGCACATCGTAGCGCGACAACGAGCTCTACCCGAAAACCAATACTTCGCATTTCATCAGCGTGGTGGCAGCACCGTCGACGCAAGAAGCAGAGGAGTGGGGAGCACCGTATATCAAGAACGGCTTTTTGGACTTGGACATCAGTTTTAAGGACAAAGCGAAGCGAATACCTCTTGGAGAAGTAGAGCAACATCGGAGCGTGACAACGAGCTGCAGCCAAAAACTTGAAGCTTCCATTTCGTCAATGTGGTGGCAGCACCATCAACACGATAAGCAGAGGAGTGGGGAGCTCCCTATATTACGAGCGATATATAGACAAAATCATCAATTTTAATGACGAACCGAAGTGGACAGGTCTCGAAGAAGCCAAGCGAGGCCGTAGCGCGACAAGCAGAGCGACAATGGTCTTTACCAAACTGAACGCGGTATCACGCGTGGAGCATAAGAGGATCATGGACCTAGAACTGCTCAAAAGCTACAAGGTGACGATGGTGTCTGAAGTCAAGAGTCATATGGACCGAAAATCGTGTTAACCCTCGATGGAGGATTCACCGTCTTGTTGCCGGAATGTGTCTCAAATTGGCTGTACGAGCACCAGGAGCAGCTGCGCCATTTCAAGGAAGCCACGAAGACCTCTAATCAAGTCCAGTTTCGTTACCTCGATGGGAAAATAAACTCTTGCGAGTTTCTTAATCTTGTGTCAACTTCTAATGAATAAATTAAATGAATGCAAAAGATGATGATAATAAATTTCATGTAAGTGGAGGCTGTCACTGAGGAGTAGGAAGGAGCTCTATATTACAGGCTCGTCGCTTCAGCATCAAGTCATTCTTATCCAGTTCTTGGTGCAGCCAACATGAAATTCATCGTCGACGTTCAAGGCTTCCCTATGCCTGAAAGTAAGCTGTTTGTGGTCAAGGAGCTGGTGATTATCAGGATCGAACCCGCAGATGACGTCAACGTGGAGACGTTCCTTTTCTAGCCTCCGTGTCCATCGTCGAGTCTGCCAGCAACAGTCAAGGCTGCGAATTCCTAGTTGACCCGAAACTACCACGGGATTCCATGGGAAACTGGCGTTATAACTTACGCCGATTACAGGAACGTAGTAAACAGCAAACTCGAGAACGCCAGCTATATTTTTGTTAAAAGAATGGAGAAGAAAGGCTGGCTTGAAGAAACCCTATACAGATGGCCAGTCGTCATCGACCTCAAAAACATGGGCTGCCCACCGCTGAAAAACTTGCGGGTCTCAGCCTGCACGTACGGGAACATACATGCTCCTGGCAATGGTCGTCATTGTGCAACAGAAAACGGTCGTAACCTTAGGTTGTGGTTCCTGGAAACGTATGGCAACACACCATTAACAAAGAGATCGCTTGCACTGATACGTCATTCCCGCTGTTTGAGGCACTTGGACACCGATGACAACGCAGTACTCCCAGCTGAATTTATCATTGGCTACTTAAGCCATGACATTGAATGCGCTTGGGAGAAACTTCCTGAGGATCTCCAGCTCGACCCAGAAATCGCCAGCTATCGTCGATGCCGGAAACATTGGACTTCACTTGGTGACGTCATCGATAGACCCCTTCCATTAATTCGAAATTGTAATTTTTGTCGACGTTAAAATTGTATGTGAATGACTGTATAAAATCATTGAACATTGAATATGTAACATAATAGAAAATAAACATGAAAATGAATATACTTGATGTGTTTTTCATCTCCTATGAAAATACAATAAAACTTTTTCGATAACAATAATTATATGAAGTTGAAAAAAAAAATCATTATGGTCGAGTTTTGAACCTACTTACCTATAAATATGTAACTTTTTGGGGACAACCTTTAATTATCGCGGCCATGATGACACTTTTAAGATGGTTGTTTGCAATCGACTCACGTTAAATGAACAAATAAATATTTTTGAAATAAGCGTAAGAATTTGAAATCATCAGTTCAAACAATCGTTTCTGCAGTGATCATCAATGGCTCACGTTTTCTGCAAGGATCATAGTTGGCTGCCGTTTTCTACAATCATCATCGTCGGCAGTCGTTTTCTGCTGTGATCATCGTTGGCAATCGTTTCCAGCATTAATTTCTTTTACAGTTCATATTACATATGATTCTCATTCTCCCCGAAACTATGAAATTATAAAATAATGAAAGGTTTAAACAATAAACAGCATAGATTCGTTTATCGAGTTTTTATTAACTGAAACAAATGGAAACTTCCAATTTTTTACGCAAAACAGGTTCTAACATTTCCGCAGTTTTTTGAATTCTACATTGAAATCTTATACGATCTCGTGCAACTTCCTCCCATACACCACGTCTGGCTTCTCTGTATGTAAAATGCCAAACATACAATTTATACATCTTAGGAGGTTTACAATCAAACTTTACTCGCTTCATTGTTTTCTTACAACGCCGTTGATTGGCTGATATTCTATGATACGATCATGTATAATTAAGCAATATGCAGTAGTCGCAGCTAGGAAATTGGCGTCCGATTCGAACTCAAGACGAACATCAACTGGACCAATGATCAAGGAGTCATTTTGTTTAGCACAATCGATAACTACAAGAGGTGCATTATTCTTGAATTGAGTTTTTGTTAACAATGGAGCATTTTTTATACCATAAAACGATGATTGAAAATTCGCAAACATTTCATATAACGTTGCAAACTGGTTTCGTTGAAAATCAATGTTCAGATTCATGTAAGGATAACATTGTAAATTTAAATATAATTTAATGTCACGCAAATTACATGTATCAAAGTTGCTCATATTTCCAGTTCTCACATTTTTCCTTCCTACTTAAAATCCAACGATGACGTATCTCGGCTTCTCCAGTTGAGTCGTTGTTTTAACGCTCCATACATGCTTGGTAGTTTGAGGTAACAAAGGGTACTCGTAAAGCTCCCAGCTTCGGAAACTCATGGCGATGATCGGATCAGTAGCGATGAAATCCAGCATTCGAATTTTCTCCAAGTCCGAAACTTTGATGTAGGGAATTAACCATTCAACTTTGCTAATGGTTATCTTGTACTGTTATTCGTTCGCAGCAAGCTGAGTAATCACGTTGACGTCGGTGTTGGCTCGCAAAATGATGAGTTCATGTTTTGCGTTGATGATGACTCGTTGATAATCTCCGGCAAATCCAAAGATAAAGTTCAGTGGAATGCACACATCAAAATATCTATTGTCGTTGGTTAAACGTCTCGTGGTATCAACGATCCATCCAGCATTTTCCATCATGTCCTCTTGAGTAGGACTTTGTGCTATGTAAGCTTTCATCGTCATTGTGAGACCAACATTCTTGATTCTTTCAATCTTAACAGCATTCACTTCGTAGCGCATTTCTTCAAACAAATGACAGATTCCATTATTTACGATCGATGTATGTTCAACGGCAGTCACTTCATCATTTTTTGTCAATCTTCCTTGTATATGTAGCGAACTTTGGCTGGGTAGCATATACGAATTTTGGTTTTGGATACTAATCCGGATTTCATCGTTATTGTTGAACGTTGACGAGGCGTATGGCTGGTGTGCGTGGACTTCATACTGTGCTACCAACTCGTCGAAGACGATCTTCTTCTCGATGGATAACATGGTATCAGGCAGATTAGGCAGCAAATCGAACCCTGAAATTTAGACTTTTCAGGAACTGCACGTTCAGCGGTGTGAGCTATTTGAGAGGTCTTTGATGACTGATGATTCTTGGACATGATGTAGAACTTTTATATTCTCCCTAGACTATGCCCATCTTTCACTTTTCACGTGTGATCTGATCGTAATGACTTCTCCACGAAAATTCACCAACTGTCCGTCTTGATCTTCTATACGCCGCTGCAGATGATGTATTGCCTGCACGGTGATTGGATGGTAAATGACATGAGCCGGTATTTCAATGATCTTATATCCTGGTGGCACCATGGTGAAGAACTCATGAATAGTGTGCACTCGTCGCTCATTTATGTACGCCCCTGTGGTAATGTTACACTCAACACGTAAGGCGTTGATAGTAAGTATCCTCACTGGTGATTGCGATTCGTGTTCCACGTTGGCAGCAATGATTATTGGATCAAAATCTAAAAGTTTTCCAGTAGAGTCTTTTGACCGGAAATCGATTATTCTATTACATTTAATTGTACTGCGCAGCGTGATACTATTCGCTCCCAAAGTTAACTCGATACTCGGAGGAAACACTTTTTTCAAAAAACGCTCGATGCTCTCCAACTCATAACTTCCTGAAGGTATAGTAATCACAGTATCGTCAACGTAGAATTTATTGTTGCCAACGTCGATGTTTGGAATCGAATTGAAAGTCGACAACTCAACTAAACCCAACGAATATTTTTTCTGAGGCGGCAATTCAATGTGAGGAAAGTAATTAGTCTCCAATATTGATGATGTTCCCGAGAGTGTCAACGTCAATGTATCTGCCATGCTTGTCACTTGTAAACTGATGCATTTCACACACGATCAATGCTTATATTCAGTAGAAACTTGAGGCACAGATGTCCACAGATGATTTGATCATAATTTTGATAATGATCACGATTATATTTGATTACGCTACCGACACCGAAGTAGTCCATGAGTTCACGAGGTGGTTGTAAATTGCCAAAGCTATCGAAATAAACGACTCGATTGCCGGATTTTCGATAAGCGACCCAATGCGTCCCATGACCATTTTTAGAATCCAAATTGATAATGGCAGCTTCAGATTTCCTGGGTCCATTTTTCGGTAAATCATTTCTCATGTACACACCTCGGAAATGTGGTACTTTCAGAATTTTTGCATACTTTAGCAAATCTACGTCTGTCAGTGGTCGGTTCGGTAGCTCTCCAAGTTTTTTAAATGAAGTCTCAAGCCAGCTCCCCAAGGTTTCGAGTACAATCCTTTTCCTACGGCGATCGATTCCATCTTGAGGTTATGTCGTTTTGATTCCTCTAACTGACCTTTAGCAGCTCGAGCGTCGTTGATAGCTTTGACGATGCTCGCAGCACCACCTGCCAATGCTGCTGTTGCACTGAGTCCCGCAAAGACTGGTAGTAAAAAGGCTGGTAAAATGCCTCTAATTTTGCTGAACACCGGTAGTATACGAGGCACTCGAACTTTCTTCTTTCCTCCAGCTTCTTTCACCTCAGCTCGTGCAGCTTTCAATGTTTATTGTACAGAGCCGGTAGCTTTAGCTGCTATTTTCGCGGCATCTATAACTTTCCTCAGTGGAATCTTCTTCTTTATCGGCTTTTTATTGATAATATTTTTCTTCATAATCTTCTTCAAGCCCATTCCAAGTTTTTCCTTGACACCCATGATGCTTGCTACTTCAAGGGCTGCAGTTTTTTCTTCAACTCCAGAATCCTTGGCAAACACACGTTTGATTGCTCTTTTTGCGAGTAATTAATCAGCTTCGCGTTTCGCTGGTAGATTTTCACGATTTTTTGAATAGGAAATATCGTGCGCTCTGCAAGCTGCGTCAAGAGGATTGATTCCACGATCTCCGTGCGCTAACCTCTTCACAAGCTTGGTGCCTGGACCACAAAATTGATATCCTGGTATATGAAGTTCGACGGGGAGCTTGTTGATGATAGTGTTGACGAGACCGTTCCCTTTCACAACCATTGCTCAACTGAGCTCATGTCTATAAATACCCCGTATAAATAGGTTTTTGGTTCAAACGCGTACAGACCACCATGGAGTTTATACCACAGAGCGTTAGATTGCCTGTCATAAATTTCGATAATGTGACAGAGTGTCAGCAAAAAATCAAACGTCATGGAAAGCTACTACTGAATACAGTTCGCGCTTTAATATGTGGCCCTTCAAATTGTGGTAAAACGAATGCTTTGTTATCACTTATTACAGATCCAAACGGATTGAGATTCGAGAACGTTTACATTTACTCGAAATCTCTCGAGCAGCCTAAATACAAGTACTTGGAAAAAATAATTCAGCCGATAAAAGGAGTAGGATATTTCCCATATAACGATAACGAGCAAGTTGTCAGTGTGGAAGAAGTTAAGCCAAACTCTGTGATGATATTCGCCTACGTGGCGTGTGAAAAACAAAAAAATATACGTGCATATTTTTGCATGGGGCGTCATCGAGATGTAGACAGTTTTTATCTATGTCAAACTTACGCACGTATCCCGAAACACTTGATACGAGATAATGCTAATATGCTTGTTTTATTGTTTCGTCAAGACGACATGAATTTGAAACATGTGTATGAAGATTATGTGAACACTGGCATGCCATTTGCGCAATTTCGAAATATATGCGCATCTTGTTGGAATGATAAGTACGGTTTCATCTTTATTGACAAGATAGTGAACAGGGGCGGTATAGAAGAGGATTTGACTGCTTCTATAAAATAAAATGACTGTAAGCCAATGATATCAGTATCATCTGAACTCTGCTCGAAGATGGATCGTAAAGATGTACTACACCACATTGTCAAAGCTAGTGAAGCATTGAACTCTCAGCAAAACTATGATATGATGGGAAAAAGATTATGCAACGTTGGCGAAGCAATGGGAATAATGGATGCTGTAAACTATAGAGAAGTTAATAGAATTATTGGTGATGCAATTCAACCGCTGAGGCAAATGCTTGATGATTTGATAAAATCGCTAGAATCCTTGAATGATAAGTATCAAAAACATGTGAATTTAAGTTGTTTCGAGCAAATTGCTATAATTTTGGATCGTCAGCAACGTATCGAAGAAATAATACATGTCGTACCGCTCAAAGTGGAACCAGATAAAAGCTGGTACATTAACGCAGCGCACTCATTACCAAGCTAAACGTCGAAGATATGGAAGTTAAGGAAGCTTTAGTAGAAGAACTTCATAAGCCTGTAAGGAAAAATTATAGACGACGCAATGTTGATATGCGAGCATTGGATGAAACTTAGCAAGCTGATCTCGTCGACATGACAACTTATAACGACAATGGCTACAAATTCCTGCTCACTGTCATTGATGTCTTCTCCAAGTACGCTTGGGCTGTGTCAATTAAATCCAAGAGTGGACCTGACGTCACTGATGCTATGAAAACTGTGCTAAAAGATCGTCAACCCAAGAATCTACACGTTGATCAAGGCAAAGAGTTTTACAACAAGGACTTCAAGGCACTGAGAAAGCAACATAGAGTCGACATGTATTCGACGTTAAGTGGCATGAAAGCATCCATCTGCGAACGATTTAATCGCACTTTGAAGAGCAAGATGTGGAAACGATTCTCCCTCCAAGGACATTACAAATGGATCAACATTTTACCGGACATGGTATCGAGCTACAACGCAACGAAACATCGTACCATCAAGATGAAGCCTAAATATGTTACTCCAGCTGATTAAAAACGACTTCTCCGTGAAGTTTACTCCAAGAAATATGTCAAAGAGAAACGAAAATTCCACGTCGGCGACGAAGTTCGAATCAGCAAGTATAAGTACATCTTCGAGGAAGGATACACTCCCAATTGGACAACGGAAATATTTACCATCGCTGCAGTCAAGTCAACAGAACCCACGACGTACAAGCTCAAGGATTACCGAGATCAACCAATCGATGGAGGATTTTACCAAGAAGAGCTCGCCAAAGTTAAACATCCTGATGTATATCTTGTCGAAAAAATTTTACGAAAACGTGGAAAAAAACTGTACGTCAAATGGCTTGGTTCTGACGAAACTCATAATAGCTGGATCAATAGATCTGATGTATAGTTTTACTTTACAACAACATCTTATTGATTTCACATCCCTCTCTCTTGGAAAATCGTAAGATCGAACAGGTTAAAAAATACTATTTCTTCAATAAAATTTTTATTCTTATTTTGAATTCACTTTAAATCTCATTTATCAAACTAACTTTTAAATTATTTTACATTTAACTACAAGACTTTTCAAATGTTTTTGAGTAGCATGGAATTTCTTCATTAATATTCAATAGAATCAGAATTTATTTTTTCCAAAGAGTTATTTAAGCAAAAGTCAGTTAATCGCAAGGTTTTGCGCAAGATGACGTTATTAGGTGTATTAAACATGTTTTATCATGTTTAGATGACGTCACTGTGCTTGTTGAAATCTGCATGTAAAAAAATACATTAATAAATTTTATATACACATTATATACAGACAGGTTTAAACGAGCATGATGACGTCATCTAAACAATGAGAAACGTGTCGCAACAGGTATAGGAATAGGACGACATCATCTCACGCAATACGCAATAAAAGGATCATCTGATAAAAATCGCAAGTTCGAGCAGGTGAAAAAATATTATTTCTTCGATAAAATTTAACTCTTATTTTGAATTAACGTTAAATCTCTTTTATTTAACTAACTTTAAATTTATTTTTGATTTAAATACCAGACTTTTCAAATGTTGCTGAGTTACATGAAATTTCTTTGAGGACTTACTAGAAAAGTAGAATTTATTTTTCTCAAAAAATAATATATGCAAAAAACACTTTGAAAAATATTTTTCATGTTTGGTAAAGGATTGGCAGGGATGTAGGTATTTTTATTGCACTTTATTTTGATGGTCCTGGACCAGTTTGTAATGTTGTTATATTCCTTGAACGGAATTATTTTGTGGTCCTGAAAAGGACCTTTTTGTTCAGCTCTAAAAAGAGCTGGTTTCGTTTGAAGTTCAGTCGATGTCCATTCTGGTTTAAATCTTGTAGTGTCCCCAGGGTAATGTGTCCGTGGTGTCGTTCTGCAGGCATCGCTTGTTGTCGAAGGGGCTGAGGGCCAGCTTGGTTTGCTTGATGGTCTGGATTTGGTGCAGCTTGGACCTGAAGAGATGCTGCTGTCGTTCCACTGCGATGTTCTCCCGTAGACATCTCTCGTAGTCGCTGAAGTTGATGGTGTTTTTCACGACTGCTGCCTTTGACCCCTTTGGCTTTCTTCATCGCGTCTTGGCCGTTGACTCGGACGCTGTACATCTTGCTGCGGAGCCCGACGAATTCGGTCATGATTTGACCGTTGCACTCGTCCTTCATCAAGCCGACCACCTTTTTGTTGACCCGTGGAAGATTGAAGGGGTTGGACGCTTCGTAGTCTGACGTGTCGAACCAACTGATGTTCTCTCGCATGACATCGTAAATGTTGCATCCAGTGATTTCGTAGATAAGGCTGTCCGTATCTGTGTACATAAATTTGCAAGGCACAGTTTTCTTCATAAAATTATAATGAAACTCGTACAAGCAAATCTTTGACAAGTCGAGGACAGTGAAACCGGCATAAATTGGCTTGTTGAGCAACACTTGCACTTGAGCAAGTTTGATGGCCACCAAGTTTTCATCGAAGATGGAACGAGCTTGAAAATTTGGCCTTGCTACAGCTTCTGCGCCGTATGGTCTATTCCAGTCGGTTACCATCTTGATATTGACTGGGTTTCTGACGTTTTCCATCGTCTTGCCGAATACCGCGTTGTTCATGAGCTTGAAAAGATTTTTTTCAAAATCATTTTTGGCTTCTTCCCTCAAGCCACTATTTAGGTCCATGTAGGGCTTCAACCATGCTGACTTGGCGAACTGAAGGACTCGATGGATCTTGACGAGTTCCAGGCCATTCTCCATAACCTGCTGCAAATTTATGTAGTGGATGATGTAGTTTTTCTTCGGTAGCAAAGTCGCCAGCAATTTGCTCTCCTTGGCTCCTGGAGGTGGCATCTGCTCCGCACACATGGGCAGGTCCTGGTGGATGTTGTGAATGGCCTCCGGATATCCGAGGTCCACCCTCAAAATTTACCCGGTGTTGGACTCAGGGCCGACGTTCCAGTTGAAGTCCTCGCTGACATCGTTTACCCACTTGAATCTTCCGTATGGAAGGTACTGCGTCATCGCCCAGCCGTAGAGGTTGTTCACGTCGTAGTACATGAGGTACTTGTCGTCTTCTTTCAGGTTGTAGTCGGCCATGTACTTGTTGTTCGCCTTGGAGTAGCGGTTGCTGCATTGGCAGATTCCGCCACGGATACCTCGTTCAACGAACATCATCATGTCAATGTCCGTTAGCAGCTCCAGCTCAATCCCCGTGTGTTTGAGCATCGCGTCCCACGTGAAGCCAGGTGCTGTATAATAGTGGGCAGGATCCAGCCGGTAGATGTTGCAGCATTTTTGACGAAAGGTTTCGAAAACGTCGGCCAGCAGCATGACGTCAGTTTTCAAGTATAGGTCAGAGTACTCGCCCAAGGTGTTGATTCGAAATGTTTGCCACACCGTTTGAGCATGCCTGTATACAAAAAAAATTATTAGTTTGCGAGTTGTATGAAAAAGCGAAAAATAATAATAATAATAATAAGAAACTAACCTGTAGTCTTCCTCAGTGATGTTGCTTCCGCTGAGGTGGCTATAAAACTGCTGGTGCGCTGGCAGATTTCCTTCGTCAAGTTTCTCCCATGAATCGATGTATTCGTAGGGGAAGACCCCATTCCGTTGAAGAAGCTTGAAGTGCTGGTCGTCGATGTTGGTGAATTGCCCCCTTGTGAGTGGTGTTGTCTCCAGGTACGATGCCAGCTTGTCGAGTGATGATGGCATGAACCGAAAAGAGTTCAGGAATCGCAAGTTGACATCGATATATTTCAGCCTCTTGGTGACAGAAATATATTTTTCCATGTTTAGTGGCAGCAAGCTGATTTTTCCATCGACATGGTTGGCAACGTCCTTGATGATGAGATGTGAGTTGTAGTTGCTGAAGTTGTGGAACATGACGATGATGGTCCTAGAATCCTTGAAGTTGAGGTTGCAGGCGTTATAGGCAGCTCCTCGGAAACGTCCAGTCAGGTGGCAGTGATCCTTGACTCGATCGGGACCCAGTTGCTTGCCACAAATGTGGCTTGTTGCTGCTTTTCTGAAAGCTTTCTCTTCTTCAAGGGTAAGGTTCATGTCCATTACGTTCTTGTGGACGTTGTCGACGGCTTTCCCCAGTTGGTGTAGTTCTTCGGCAAACCACTTTGCTTGGTCGGGGCCACGGTAGAAGTTGTAGCGTGCGAGATCTTCGTTGAAGCTGTACTTAACGAAGTATCCAACGCTGCTGGGCTCGTGGATCTGCTCGACGTTTGTCTTCGAGTTAGCCTGCCCCTCGATTTTCTTCAAGATGCATTCGAAGTCAGCGTAGACAACGAATAAGACTTTTTCTATATTTCTTACATTTTTGAATTTGAAAATATTGTCTTTGGGATCAGTAAGGATGACGCTACATTAATTCACTTTTTTACAGTCGACATCATGAAAACTCAATTTTTATTGGGTCCTGAAGTAGTGGAGGCAGCGATCGCAAATATGCTGCTTATGGCTTCTTTTTGTGAGTTGCGAGCTGACCAACCTCGAAAATTCCTTGATCCACACGTAATCGAATTGGACTGGCTCGTTGTTTCCTTCTTCTGCATCTTCCTGTTCTTCCTCGTTGACGTAGTAGTTTTGTATCAGGAGAAGATTCACATGTTTGGTTTGCTTGTCCTTGGTAATGTGGATCGGAGCAACGATGAATTTTTCTTCATCCTTTTTCTGGAGTATGTACAGGTTAATTGAGATTTTGTTGAGTTTCTCAAACTTTGGCGTATCCTTTGGCTGGACAGGAAAATTGATGTCGTCGAATTTCAACTTGGATTCGTGAGCCTTATATTTTGAAACACGCTTTGCACTATCTTTTGTAGGAAATAAGGCTGAGAGTACTGCCCACTTGAAGCATTGATTATCATTATTTTGTACATTTATAAAAGCCTCTTTCTTCTTTATGAATTGTGGCAGGTCAATGTGTGAGCTTCCTTTCATCGGATTGTTCTTGTTTAGGTTGACGGTAAGATTGACGATCCTTCGTAGAGTCCACCCGGAGCCGGTATCTTGGAAATCTTCGACACTGCTCAGCAGGGCTTTTTTGACGTTCTCATTGAACCACTAGAAAAGGTCTGTCGTTTGGAGAATCGGCTTATTCTTCGTGTGGAAAGCCGTGATTTCCGTTTCTTCCTCATTGTTCTTGAGCACGGTGTACTCCCCTTCGAGAGTAGTATTGACCTTGAGAGCGTTGTGTTTTTTCAAGGCAGCCTGGATGTTCCCGATGAAAACAGTTCGGACGTCCTGGAGAAAGTCCTCGATTTCCAAATGACTGTCGTTGATGATGAGGCCAGTGTTGAGACGTTGCTGGAAGGCCGAGTTAACATCTTCCCAAACGAGGCCTCCAGGGTGCAAGCCGGCTCCTTGCATGGAACGTCCTCTCAAGAGATGGTTGTAGCATTTGAGATTTTTGATCGCTTGGATGCAGTGAAGGCGGGTCAAGGTGTTGTTTGTCTTGGCTCGGGCTGCCAACTCCTCGATGATCTGCTCCGCTTCAGCGACTACATCCTGGACCTCTCCGGAGTTGATGTCCTTGGCGATCAAAAGGCGGCGCTGGTGTTTGCCGATTTCTTTTGCTTTTTCCATTGTCGCGCTACGGTGTCGCTTGGCTTCTTCGAGACGTGTCCGCTTCGGTTCGTCGATGAAACTGATGCCCAAGTCCACGAAGCCGTTCTTGATATACGGTTCTCCCCACTCCAACTGCTGATGCTGCTACTGCTGCTGCTGCTGCTGTTGCTGCTGTTGCCAGTGGCGATTTCTTAAAGTTCTGTTGTCGCGCTACGTTGTCGCGCTACGATTACGCTCTGCTTCTCCGAGAGGTATTCGCTTCGCTTTGTCGTTGAAAGTGATGTCCAAGTCCAAAAAGCCTTTCTTGATATACGGTGCTCCCCACTCCTCTGCTTCTTGCGTCGACGGTGCTGCCACCACGTTGATGAAATGCCAAATATTGGTTTTTGGGTACAGCTCGTTGTCGCACTACGATGTGCTTAAGTTAATAGTTTGATGAAACTGATGCCCAACTCGAGCGATGGCCTCTATTATAGTATTTTCACCCCACTAATGTCGACTGTGCTGCCACCACGTTAACACATTTTATATTTCAATCACTTGTATTTCTGCATTGTTTTCAGAAAGTTTTGCAACAATTTTTGAAATCTATCAATTTTTTTCAATTTATAAAAATTTTTGGCACTATTTTTAACTAACACGACCATTTTTGAATGAAATTTTTCAAATTTTATTTTTGAATTTCAAGTATACGTTAATTTTCGAATTATTGTCACTTTTCGAATTTCGCGTCTAATCTCCCGCCATCTTGGATTTTTCTGCTAATCAGAAAGATGAAAGGGAGCGTGGTGGGGAAAGTGGGAAAGGGCGCAGCCGCTGCCGCACTGCAGTAGAAGGAAGCGCGCGACCATGTCTTTCGGCTATTGGCGCTGGAGCTACGCAACATCCGCTGCACCACGCTTAAAGACGCGCTACGATGAAGCTACTTCAACGTTTCGACGAAATTGATGTAGATGCTCAATGTGTTAGCCTACCTTGATGGATACCCCCACTACTACTACTTTATGTTTTTCAGGTCCCCCTATCATTGAAATTTGAAATAGCGATTTTGAAATAATGATGCTCATGATAACGCTAATTAATGATAATGCTCATGATAACGCTAATTAATGATAATGCTCATGATAACTCTAATTAATGATAATTCTCATGATAACGCTAATTAATGATATTTTCTGATTATTGAAAATAATGATAATTGATTATTATTTCAGTGGAGGGGGGAAGGGGAGAGGGGGGTCACGTGACAAAAAGTTGAAGAGGTGGGGGAGTGTTGGCTCTATATCGGCTGGGTCTCAGCCCGCCAAGTGCCCCCGAACCGGCCTACGTATACTACTTAGGTTCAAATCCCCTTTAATGCGAAAAATTTTTTTTGAGTGATTTTGAAATTTTTGGAAGATTATAGTAAGTATTTGAAAAAAAAATCATTTTTTTTCTCGAAAATTTCAACAAAATATACGTAAAATGCTTATTAAATTAATTAAACCCAGCATACCTACTTTTATAAGAATATTCCAAATACATGTTTATTAACATTCGCAAACTTCTTTATAAATATTCCAAGTCGTTTATGAAATTGAGAGAACACTGTATATTGATATAGATATGGACCATATGGACATTAATAAATTTTTCAAAAAAATAAGAATGTTTTACAAAGTTTGCAGTAAAGAAATGATTAAACTATCTACCAATCATTTACTTTCCTAATTTTTCAACTTTGCAGTAAATTTGAAATAATTTTACATAATTGAGAAAACATGAAATAAATAGCACTTAATAATAATTATTAAGAAATTTTTTTATCTATCAACAAAAATATATAATATCACAGTTGAATTTGTATTTCGATGCACAAAATTCACAAATCGGAACATTTTTTACAAAAAAATATCAAAATCACAAATTGTTCTGATCTCACAAAATTCATTGGTCATTATTTGAATTCATTAAAAAAATGTTAGTAATTATCTTCATCGACCTTATTTTAGACTCATTTGGTTGTTATTTCGGTCCAAAAAATCGTTATGAAGTATTTTTTAGATATAAATATGAAAACGATTGATTAATTGAGTAGTCAAGATGGGGCAGTTCTACTTTGTCATTTCAAAGTCAAACAACGATTTTATTTACGAGACATTTGTTTTTTAACTGTTCAATCATTGAACTCTTCAATAGAACGTTGAACATTTTCCAACTATCAACTAGTTTTTCAACAGTTTTTTAATTAGAAATTAGAAAACTATTTTATAAATCATTAATTTCTCAACTTTTCTCAATGTTTAAACTTTGCAGTAAATAAGTTGTTGAAAATGTAACTGTAAATTTATGAGCTTGAAGCGCTAAAAATAATATCAGTAAGGAGACATTTCTTTATTAATAATGAACACAAATTAATAAGACTTACATCAATTTTGTTTTTGGTTGTGAAAAATTTATAATTATGAAAATTTTTTATCGAAAATTTCAATAGAACAAACTATTCTGATTTGGAAATTTTTATTCGTTATTATTTTAAACCACAACATTATTTAGAATATTTTCAACTGGCCCTTGATTTTGACTTTTTATGTTAATAAAAATTGTTGATCTTCAAGTAGTCGGTATGGATGGAACGCACTTTTTTATTTCAAAGTCTTAATTTAGATTTTATGAGTGAAATACTCATTTTTTCTGCTGAATTGCTTAATTGTACAATAGAATATTCAAAATTTTCATCGATCAACGAATTTTGTGACCAAGTTTTGAATTCAGGTATCATTAAACTATTCACCACTTGTTGATTTCTCAATTTTATTGAACTTTTCAAATTTGCACTAGATTGGATCAGAAAAAATGTAATTGTAAATAATAAATTTACAGCACTAAATAATTATAGTAAAATAATCATTTCCACAAATCAACGAAAATTTATATTAATGACGGTTATACAGTTTTTTGACGGCCAAACCTAATAATTTTCAATACTTCTTATCCAAAATATCAAAGTCATAAATTATTCTGATTTGGAAATTTTTATTTTTCATTGTTTAATCTATAAAAATAATTATACAGTGATTTTCATTTTCGTTATTTTGTAGAAATTTCGATTAAAAAATTGTTGATTTTCCAGTAGTCAATAAAATATTAACATTTAAAAAATTTTATTTATAACCTAATATAATAAAATCTCGACATTGCAAAGAACATTTTGTTTTCCATGATAGAAAGATTTAATTAGATCAACAATTTTTTTCAATATTTCGTCAACATAATGGTGTTGAATTCACCATTATGTAAAATAAATAAAATATTTTCATATAATTTATGGGTAGTCTATGCGCGAAAATACATAATATGAATTTGATAACTGACATTGTTATTAAAATTATTTTCGAAATTTGTTTCATACTGCTTTAGAGTTTAAAAAATATTGAAGTACAAGTACACACACACAAATAATTTTTTTTTCTTTAAGTTTGAATGTTATATATAGATTAATAATAAGATATTGAAAAACAATATATGTATAAATTTGACGGTAAGGAAAAAATTTTAGAAGTAAAACATGTAGAATTTCAATATTTTTAGCTCTTGAAAAAAATAACGAATAAGGAACCCACATTTTTGAAATCTTTAATTTTAAATAAATAAACAGTTTTGTAAAAAAAAGTATGATTAATAAATGAAATGATCATAGTATAAATGGAAAATGATAATTTATTTGTTAAATTTTTCTTTTTTAAAAAATTTCAAAACTAAAACGTAAAAGTTAATGTTAAATATATACTTTATAGTTTTTGAAACAAAACTCATTCAAATTGAATACTTTTATACTCATTTTGAAGAAACGAATCGAAAAAACCAAATTTGAAAATCTTAAATTTCAAATAAACCTGTGAAAATGGTTGACAAATTTTAATGTTGTTTTCATTTATTTTGAAAAAGCGAATAAAAAAAAGGACACAGTATCAAAATCTTCAATTGAAAATGAGCTCTTTAAAGTAGTGAAATGAGTTATTAGTATATTAAATTTATATTTATACCATTGGCTGCTAATTGTTTTTTCTCTGGATCGCGAATTGTTTGAAAACATCTGAAAAAAAGAAAAAACAGAACCAAACACAAAGCACCAAGACGAAATAGTATATTTCGTTACAGGTACGGATGTGCGAATTTGGCGAAACGGGGAAATTATGGTCCGAGGTAAAGCCGAGGACTGTAACCCGTTTTGCCTATAAACTTGTGTTTTACTTGTTGTGATTTGTTGTTTTTTTTACCACCCACAATAAAAGGGATTTTCTTCATGTTTATATTTAATGGAACTCCTTCAGTAAAAACATTATTCTGAAGAGGGCTTTATTTGAGCCGAAATATTAAAATGTTCATATCAAGTGTGAGATGACTTTTTTATCAACCTTGCCTCCGTGCGATCATATAAGGGATTAATTAACGTATTTTATGTCAACGTCCGTACGAATTACAACACGCGTTTTCCCTACAGTATTAGTGATGTTCGAAAAATACAATTTTTAAAACAATCCTACTATTTTACGCAATGTTTTTCCAAAAAAAAATTTTTCACTTACTCCTCCGCCAAAAAAACTTCCACGCGCAATGTTTTTCACCCTTTTTTTCCCTCAAAGAACAAACAAATAAATAAGGTTTTCCTGTTTTTTTTCCGGAAAGATAAGATTTTCGTCTCAAGGTGCATTCCGAATCAACATAGGAATGTCGATGGAATGGACGAGTGTTCAACGATGCAGCATTGTTTCGCCCAGCACGGCCGAGTTCAAATCTCACGCACACCGAATATTTCTCCAGGGTTTTTTTTTCAGGAATATATTTTATGTGTTTTTACTGCATTGCGTTTCCTCTTCCTTACGAATTAATAATATGAAATCTTTGTATATCATATCCTTCGAATCAATGAACGTCTTCCTCTAGATTGAAAAAATAATTCTAGAATTAATTTTTTTTTTCATTTTTGGAGGTTTTTTTAACAGCTTCTCAACAGCCTTCGTCGCATTCCTTGAAGCAACCTTGAGAAGCTGCTGAGAATTTTTTGGAAAGACCATTAGGTTTTTTGAGGTGGATAAATTACAGCCTCTTTTGACCCTCCTAGGCCTCAAGCAGAGCCTTATTTGAACCTCTTGGGCCTTAAACGGACATAACTCGCGTCTAGAGACTCAAATGAGGTTTAAAAATACGTTAGAAACATAGCATGAACAAGAACCTCTTTTACCCCTCCTGAGCCTCAAATTATTTCACAGAGGCTCAAATTAGGCGTTTGATTTTTCGACTTGGGGCGCTCTGATCTCAAAAGTTTACCTTTTTTAGCATTTAGTACTAAAGTACTACTTAACAGAACTAATTTTTTCATTATGAATAGTATTGTAAGACGTAGAAAGTTTCACTTTGTAGTGGGCCGTATGAAGTTTTACATGGGATTCAAATCTATGGTAAGAAATATAAAGTATTATTTTATAGTGAACCATAAGAAGTTTCACATACGATCTTGAAAGATTCACTCGATTATCGACCATGAGAATTAACTTTTCTCGCTATAAATTGTATGGTGAGACATAAGAAGTTTCACTTTACATCTTTGGCGAGACAAAAGAATTTACATTGACAATCTATTATGAGACGTAAGTTTCACTTTATAGTGGGTTAATAAAAGTTTCAGATAGGATTTAAAAGTTTACTCCAATCTCGACCATCAGAATTACTTTTTTCGCTAAAAATACTGTAGTTATTGCTCACTTGAAAGTGAAACTTCTTATGTCTCGCCATAGAGTTAGACTGATACAGCTGAGTCGAAGTTCAATCGTTCAATTTTGATCGTTCAGCGATCAAGTTTTTTTTTATTATTAAGAGAGATATCAAAAAGAATAAAAAACGGAAGCTTCAACTCTATTTATAATGTTTATTTGTAAATGTGTTTAGATTAAAAATTTTTGGAAAATAAGATAATGTTCATATACTCAATATGCTTCATAAGAAAGATTTTCTTAGTTACTTATTGTTAATTGTACCGTACCACCGTACTATTGGTACATACGTAAAGCTTTAGCTTCACAATTTTGAAATATTTGTGCAATTTTCAAAATTAAAAATAAAAACATCTGATGTATTCTTGTAATTATGCTTTTTATTGAATATAAGAATGCTCAAATACAATATTTACCATAAAATACCATTAAGCTAGCGTAGTTTTTACATATAAAATATTACATTTATTACAGGTTTTTTCCATTCATATCTATTTTGAAAACCTCTGGATAATACAATTGAATAAAAAAAATATATATTTGAATTTCATCTAGAAAAATTGCTGTCAAATGCGACATAATTTTTGTTAGGTAATCTTTTTAGAAATTTTTGAAATTGCTTCATAATGTTGACCCCGGCAAGTACTTTTTTGGACGCAAATGCTGAAGTGATCTGTCTTTCTCCAAAAAAAAAAGGAAAAAAAGAAAGAAAAAAAATTTACTTGACCATGACAAATTTCTATTTGGTCTGAGATCAATACGCAATTACGTGTATTAGATTAATGACGAGTTTTTCGAATTTGAATTGCAAATGGAGTGCAAAGACCTCAAACTTTTTTTCCGCACTAGTCATTACGAGATTTCTTAAAAGCATCGTGCTAATATGCTGTGTCCACATAATCAACAGATAATTCTTCGCACTTGGGAGTTTTTGACACTCCTTGATAACTAAATTTTAAGCTATGTATAACTGTAAGTCTTTTTTTTTAGATAAGGTATATTTAGGATATATCAAGTTCGACATTGATAACTATCCATGTGTTTGACAGTCACAGGAGTTTTTATTCGTGGCCAATTGAACGATTTTCAGAAATTGGTTTAAAACAATGAAACTGAGATATGTTTTGTAAATTGAATGAAAAATTATTCTGGAGTAGTAAAATCCTATATAAGAAAAATACTTTATGTACCTCTGGCATAGAAAACTCGTTTCTATGCCAGCTCGAGATCTCTAAACGCGTTTTCTATGCCCTCGGTACATAAAATATCGTTCGTAACAGGCACGGATGTGCGAATTTCCCTGTTTCGCCAAATTCGCACATCCGTGCCTGTTACGAAATATACTATTTCACTGTAACTTTTTCTTTCCTCATAGATTATTTCGTCAACTTTTATCTTCTTATGATGTACAAAATAAATGAGGAAAATAATGAGAAGATTTAGAACATGACAATCAAAGAAATTAGTTGTGTGAAAGAAAAAGATTACAGTTCATCATACAAGAAATGGTAAATATGATGCGAAATCTGCGATTATCAATGAAAAATTGAAATCGTCAAACCAAACTTCAATCAAAACTTGAAAAATCGATAATATCTCGAACCCTTGATGTATGTAAAATATTAGGAAAGATAAGGCGTATTATTAGAAATTTATCTTCGAAGCTTGTGTTTTAAGCTCAGTCATAGACTTCAAATGATATTACGATGAAACAACTTTGTATGCTAAGAATAAGGTCGCAGAAGAAAAATTTTTCAAAGCAAACATATTCCGTTCTACAGACGGAAAATATTGACAGAATAAATATTAGTAGAATATTTCAAAATGGTTCTTTGCGCTTTTGTGCACATTAAATAGTATATTTAGTATCAAGGAGCAGAAACGAGCGTTTTTACGAGTGCGAAGTTTTGCGAGCGAGCGTAGCGAGTGAGCAAGTCGCACGAGTAAAACGCGAGTTTTGATGCTCCTTGAAACGAGAGATATTTTTCACGCTCACAGCACATAAATCATTTAGTATTTTGTTTACTGTTGTATCCTGAAAAAACGAGTTCTATGCCGCTCGAACTTGGAGCGGCATAGAAATAGTAGCGAAAGGCGGTGGCAGAGAATTCGTTTTTCATGGGACAGTAGTAAACACAAGAATAAAGGATTTCTGTGCTGCGAGCGTGAAAAATCGTTTTTCCCAATGATACTCTCGTTACTAACAGTTTTTTCAGATATGGTGTTTTTACTATTTACATACATACATGATGCATGTGAGGCGCAATAAATTTGTAAATTATTAAAGGAGAATCCCGAAAAAATGGAAAAAATGGTCACTTGACTTATTCGCGCATGGATAGGAAATAGTACTTTGTTTACCGCTGCGCATTAATGCTGTTCCGAGGACAAGGACGATAATTTTTCGTCCGAGGCGCTAACCGAAGACAGGAAAATATCGTCCTTGTACGAGGATGGAAAATGCGCTAAGGTTAACATAAGACTTTGACCCGGAGACGCACAAAAAGTTATTGGTCTAATGATTTTTAATTCCGTACGTATGTTGTATATAACATTTTTAACGACATAAAAATAGTATATTTCATATCAAGAGGGAGAGCAGCGTCTTTTCGTGCGCGACGGCAACATTTTCGGAACGAGTGAACTATATTTTTCATTGATGAAAAATATGAAAAATATTACGGAAAACAATACGCGTGTTTTGCTGCTTCATGGATTGAGCGTAGGTGCCCCTTTTCGAGTCGGTGGAATAAATGGTGACCTGTGGAATAATGGTACCTTTTTTTTCATGGGTCCTTTCACTTCCATTCACCGCTCGAAAAGGGGCATCTTACGCTCAATCTGTGACCAGCAAAACACGATCATTTTGTGCGCGTACAATGAAAATATTTTTTTTGCGAAATTCGTATCCACCCTATAGTGCAATGAAAAAATGCAACACAATTTAAAAAAAAAAAACAGATTTATTTTGCACAAAAATTGATTTCAGGCTACAAAAGTACCTTCTGAAGTAAAAACATTCCGAAGTTACATTGTTGAATACGAAGACAAATCACGTAAAATTCATCACATACTCATATAAGGTAATTGCAATATCATCTAAACAACTTTTTTTTATGAGACGAGACATAAAAACCGTTCCATCATTAAACTAGATAAGATGTAATCCATGGAATATAATCATAAACATTGGTATGGATTCCTGTTTGCTTATCATAATTCGCCGCACATCCATGGCTACCGAATGAAAAAATATCCTTGCTAACCCATTTGCCACCCTTATTATTATCACCTTCAAACGCCATCAAAGGACCACCGTCGTCCCTTCTACAATGTTGCGCAGTTTTATCCAGTCCCACGTAAATATGAGATTTCATAACATTTTCAAACGAGCCAATAAAATCTCTGGAACATTCTTCCTTTCCTAACAAAAACAAAGCGTTGCCGGATTCGGAACCAACAAAAAGTAATTTATCTTATAAACCCCATCCAGAAGAAGCGAACTCTTTAGGTAAATTATCATTGAAAGGTAGACAAATTGGTTGAATGTAATCAGTAAATTGGACGCTTTCGGATAAACGGATAAGTGTATTGTCGTTGCGTAAACCATTTCTGTCTTTTCTGTAATTCTCATGGATAATGATGGCTGAGACTCCAACTACTACAGGTTTGTCGGCGCAGACGAAGTTTCTTTCGCTATTTAAGGCGCAATCTGGATCAGATGTTCCGTCGTTTTCGCCTAATTTGACTCTGGCCAATTTGAATTTATATTTGATGGATTCAATGCAATGGGCTGCTGTCAGGACGTAGCGATTACTGATTAAAGTTCCGACACAGAGACTGGCTGATTGGTTTCCTGCAACTGAATTATACAAGTTAATTTTTTCGGGGTTCTTTAAGTATCTGTGAGGAAAAATGTATGTTAATCTGTAGATGATATTTTTAATTTATCTTTTTTAATAGTGTGAGTATTTTGAGATTTTTTATTTGCTGCAAAATATCTATCTACATGATTTTTGCACAAAAAAGTTTGATGTATATTTTTTTCATGAATAAAGTTGTAATTAGAAAGTCAATAATTCACCCATCAATTAGTATATTTCGTATCAAGGAGCAGAAACGAGAGTTTTTACGAGTGCGAAGTTTTGCGAGCGAGCGTAGGGAGTGAGCTAATCGCACGAGTAAAATGCGAGTTTCGATGCACCTTGACACGAGAGATATTTTTCACGCTCGCAGCGCATGAATCATTTAGTCTTTTGTTTACTGTTGTGTCGTGTAAAAACGAGTTCTATACCGCTCGACCTTGGAGCGGCATAGAAATAGCAGCGAAAGGCAGTGGCAGAGAATTCGTTTTTCACGGGACAGTAGTAAACACAAGAATAAAGGATTTCTGTGCAGCGAGCGTGAAAAATTATATTTAATGCCACAAAAGCTGCAAAATCTTTTAAAGTTGAGCTTTTGAAGTTAGAGTGGAATAGAATTTATAATCCCACTAATTTGCAACATAATTTCTATAATATTCAGTGGCGAACGCAGGGGGGGGGGGTTAAAAAGCTTCCCGGAATTCAATAAAATAAAATGTATGCAAAAAATGAAAATTAACAACCAAATCTATGTTTTACTTCGTAAGTCAAGAATTTTATTATTTTTATGGTCGTTTAAATGGATAAACAATGTTAAACAACTAGCCATCGACTTTCTTTTTTATTAAAAATACGCAATTGTAACTGTAAAGTCAGAGGAATTCAGTAGCGTCTGCCTTCAAACAGGTATCTGTCTCTTAAATGATAAGATTCGATCGCTAAATTGTTACGTGAAAAAGTAAATATTAACTTCTAATTTTTATCTTTAGACATAGAGAAAATGAAAAAGCACGTCAGTATTAGAAGTAGTCAATATTGTAAATTTAAAAACTCAAATGATATATTCTATTTTTGGAAGATGGGTTTCTTAAATAACAGTTTATTGTGTTTTTAAATGATGGAGGATTCCCATAAAAAAAAAAACTACCAAACAATTAAAAGTATTTACAAATTTCAAACATTCAATGTTTTCGACCGTATTTTTTTAACGATATTATGTGAAACTTCGAGATGAGGAATTCATTAGTAAAAATATAGACAAATGATGACATTTGTTGTTGAAAAAGTAGGCCTAGCATTTGAAATTAAAAAAAAAAAAAAAAAAAAAAAAAAGAAACCTGTGAAATGTAAAAGATTTACCAATTAAAACACTACAAGTTCAGTGTATATGCTAATTTTAAAAATGAAAAAACCGCAAAACAAAATTTTTGTTAGGAATAAAATAATATTTTCTGAGTTTTTATGGCACCACGACGAAAAGAATTAAAACATGATAGGTACATGCAAATCATAAAACTGATGTTTCTAACTTTTCGGATGAAGTAATTCTTGGTAAATGTGAAAGACTTTTATAAGTCTAGAAGAGTTGCACATTATAAATGTTTAGACTGAAAAACATTTTTTCTATAGAATCAATATCGTTTGTTGTTTGGAATTCAAAGAATAAAATTTCGCTAAATTTATGTGAATTCTATGAGAAGAAAATAGATAACTGCTAATATTTAAATGCATAAAAAATTAGAGATCTTATTAATACCAAAACACTTCCTTTCAATACTAAACTTTCATAAAAAGTATTGAAATATAACATGAGCAACCTCGAAATCTAGCATAATATCAAAAAATTCCTGATCCAATAGCATTAAACACGCAAAATTGAGGATTGTCCATAAGTGAAGTAAAAATTTGATGATTCAAATGTGCAAAATATTTTCGAAAAAATGTTTTCCTTGGGAAAACCCCCTCTGAAATTTTTTTCTGGGTGCACTCCTGATAATCTTAAATGTGAACAACTGGATTATTATTGATTATTTATTGTTTGCAAATCTAGAGTATCATACAAAAAAAAAAAAACAAGAATTGATGAAAGCCATATTATTTTACTTTGGTCGTATTGGAGCATCGCCAGCCAGGGAAAATCGTCAATAGCAGCAACGTGAGAATGACTATGATTCTCAAAGAAGTGTTTCGATAAGCCTCGGCCACAATTTCTCGGCAAATGAGGGTCTACCAAAATTCCATTTGTTGCTGGTTGTTGTTCTGCTTCTTCGTACTCTGTTTGTACCCCTGCAACCCTTGGAATGTGTATATGGGTAGGGCAGCATACTTTTGGGTCCGTGATGTCTCCGCCGCAAATCGAGCCTTTTAAATGATCTTTGACAGCTGATAATGACCCTGCTTGCAGCAGAAGTTATAGCATCGCTGTGCATTTCCGCAGGTGTTCGCACTCACCTGATTTTCCATCAGGGGTATGGCAAATTTGCGCAGCATTTGCTGTTGAATAGAAAAAATGCGATTAATTGATGGGAGCTAAACTATCTAATATAATGGATTTTGGGCTTACGATTAAGATTAATGAATCCTTTAATGACTTTGAAGTGTCTTAGTTAAATTTTTATTCATCGTTTTTAATGTATGTGGTATGACTTAGGGAAGACGAGAAAATTGTATATGTATAAGAAACAATTATTTATCAGGTGTGTAAAAACAGGTTTTGTTTAGGCAGTCAAGTTTCCAGACTAAGATTAAGTTTAATCAACGACTGTTATTCTACTTTGTTGTATTGAATTTGAAAAAAGTACATCAATGTAAACGGTGAGATCTCAGTTGAGATATGTGAAACTGAGACAATCTATTTTCAAAATACATTTCTTTCAGCAAAAATTATTTACATTATATTTATGTGGTAAAAAAAACTTTTCTCCTTTACCTAGAGATATAGTTAAACACTACCTTAAAAAAAATATAAAACACATTTCCAATAAATTATATACCCACATTTTGATAAGTATTACAAAAATAATAATCCCTTAGTGTTTAGAAACTTTATCTGTATTCTTTTTTTTGCGTTATGTCAATGATTTTACGGATCCCTCATAGGGAGTCTTAATTTTGATGTTTTTTCGCCTGATGATCTAAATTTTTTTCTAATATCAATTATCGTTTCATTTCTATAATAATTCAGTCAGGCGAAGTAAGTCCTATTGTTTTTTTCTCTTTTATTTTTATGTGAAGATTAGTATTATCTATATTTGAATATTTACGATTGTACTCTTTACTATAGATAAACATCCCTAATCAATTTTTTAATTAGAAAAAAAAACTCTGCAATCTTCTGTAAACTTCTAGAAAACACTTGAATTTTCTTTAAATCTCTTATAAATGATGCATGTAAAATTTTTACGAAAATTCTACTAAAGTTCAAAAGTCAATAATTAACATATCATTTGTATGTTTAGTTTTGATGCATTTTCGCCTGATGATAAATTTTTTTCTAGGATCAATCATGTATTTTTTCATTATCATAATGAAAAGTCGGGTGAAGCAGGAGCTCTTGTTACTTTCCTTTCAATTTTTATGTAAATAATAGTATTATTTATAATTGAATAATAACGACAGTACTTTTTATCTGAATACATATTTTTCGATATATTCTTTAATAAATAAAATGCTGCAATCTTCTGTAAACTTCTATAAAACACTTGAATTTTCTGTAAACGTCTCGAAAATGATAGATGTAAAATTTTACGAAAATTATACCAAAATATAGAAGTCAACTACCATATCGTTTATATGTTTTTTTTTCCTGTAATACTCTCAAATCATAAGCATTTTGTTTGGAAAAATCATTGGAGATATATTGTTTATAATTTGTTTCCCAGACACTTAAGTGGTCTTTTTTACTCAATCTTACAATTAGCTTTTTTTGTTTTAGCTGTTGTAATTCAGCTTTTATCTTATTTTTTGTTCACAATGAATAACTGGAAAACTTTAAAAACACTTTAGATTCGGATAAGTAAAGTTGAAAAACATTTTTTGTTTTTTGAATAAATAATACAAAATGGCAACAAATCGTTGAATGTGACATTTCAGTGCCGATAAAATTAGAAAATGATTTTTTAAGGTTGTAACAAACAGATATGAAATATAGCTCAATATTGTAAAATCGTTAATTTTTTTTATAAGTCAAGTTTATATTTTTGTTCAGTATTAGTGCTCAGCAGTTTTTCAAAAACGATTGGTAGTCTTTTTTTTCCAGCTAGCCTGTTTCATTCAAATCTCATCCTTTTTTTCATTCTTTGAAAGTTATATGTTCAACAGGATATCATGAAAGGTAAATTAATATTCTAATGCTAAAACTTATATTTTATAAAAATCATGAATCTCATCTCTAGAATTTGAAATTTACACATTTTTTAAGTTTCTAATTCTATCACCAACTGTAATACCAAAAATATGAAATCCAGCTCAAATATTTTACAGTCAACCAGAAATTTTTAAAAATTGTATTTAAATTGTGTTATCGGAAAAGCCGTTTAATTTAGATAGACAAATATAATAGCGTCCTTTTTGTACTCATTACAGCATCCAATCACAGTGGAATAATTTGCGGATCACACGAGAAAATGAATAGAAATCAAGAATAAAAAAATTTCATAATTCAAATATCAAAGATTCAAGATGTTTGAAAATTTTTTCGGTACATGAAGTGGTAAATTCCTAAATTTGATAAAAAACTTGATTAAAAATTCTCATAAGTAAACATTTAAAACAGTTTTTATACCGAAAATTCTCAAGAACCCTAAACTTTTCTTCGAGAATGATCTTACTTCACACTTTCTGAAAAAAACATTGAAAATTTGGATATCTTTCACAATTCTGAAAAACTATACTTCGCGGCTCTGTTGATTTTGAAATTAATAATCACACAGCACACACGAGAATTTCCAAAATATTATGAGAGTATAATGGAATGTAGATTACTCACATATTGAAAACACTGATACGACGAAAATCGTAAATATCCAAAAAACACTAGGCCTCATTTTCGTAAAGTTAACTCAAAGAATATCGGAACCTTAATGAATGCCGAACAGCATATCTGGACTTTTATACTTAATTTTCTAACTTTCTCAAGGACGACAGCTCTCTATTTCTTACATGGTTTTTTTGTTAGATCTAGCCCTTCTTGGTAAACATCTCGTACCTTTTAAACACGTTTCAAAATCATTTTTATTATTATCAAAACGCTCTGCAGAGCCAGTTCTCCATTTATATACAGTAGGATGATTCAAAAACACTTTTTTGAATTTGAATCGGCACTGGCCTTGGATTATAAAGTTTTCGTTGAAACCTTTAGAGATGAGGACTATGAGGAGCACTCTGAAACAGAGAAGTCGAAATCAAAATATATTTGGAGGTTGCTATCAGCAAATTTAATATTTCTGCAGCTCCTTGTAGCAAAAATAAAATTGCACGAAATAGTTCATAACCTCTTTCTGTTACACCTTAATTAAGTTAAAATGACAGAATTACGCAAGATTTGAACGCATTTTAAGATTATAGATTTTGATTCTACGCAAAATTTTTTTTCTATCAATCTATTCGTTTTCTTATGAGACGAATAACAGCTTGGACAACTTAATTCATAAAAAACTATAAAAATGATTTAAAAACAATTCAGCATACGTAAAATGCCCAAAGAAATGTTTAATGTCGGTTTTGGTGATAAGTAAGTACAGAATACACTTGGTATCACAAGTTAAAATTTTTTTATGCTTTGTAAACAGTTGAACGAAAAGTTGCATTGATGAAAGAATACAAATTTTCATTTAAAAAATGAGCATGAAAAACAAAATCACCTGCTTGGTGTAAAAAATCATCGTCATAATTTTCCATCAACAAGAAAACCTTTTTTTGAAAAATTTAGTAGGAGCAAAATCATACAGCTATTTGTTTGTAATTAAAAGTTTAATAGTCTATACCTACAAGCCTCAAATTTGAAAGAAATCTAGCTTAAATCACATTCGTCAAAAAAAGTGGCAATATTATTCATGTAAATATGCAGTTGTATATTTTGTCATTAATGTCGAAGTTATTGAATGTTTTGAGAATAAAAGCTATAAAAAAAATTATGCATAATCACAGTAAATATTTTTTCATTGGGTTATTTAGGTCTTGAACTTTTCTTGGATAATGTAAAGATACATTTGGTCTTGAAAATTGTTATTGATAATGGCGTTTATTGCCAGATTTCAGTTATTAACTCTTATCTCCTCTTAAAAAAAATTGTCAAGATTTTATATCTTCTGTTAGCTTTTTCATAATTTGCCAACTGAATATTCTCTTTTTCCCTTTTGGATCATCGAACTCTGAAATGTCATAACACTCTTTTTATTACTTTCATAGTTTTGAGATAAGAGCGTGACTAGATTTCAGGCGTAATACATTTCAAGTGAAATATTAATTAAACATAAGAATATTTTTTTCGCTTATTTACAAATGATTGACGAAACACATTGACCTAAAACTTCATAAACTTGATATGATAGCACTGTTAGTAAACAAAAAAGTTTGGCAAATAAAGTCGTTCAACCCGGGATTTGCAAAATTATATAAGCATAAGTCATTGAATAAACTAAATATTTATAAAATGTGAAAAATGCGCAGTTAAACAGAAATTTTTCTAATAAAAATAATGTACACAATAATTTTCCATAGACAGAATAAAATTTTCATACGTAGAAATACGTTACCTAATAGGGTTGACCATATGACCATGCTAAGAATTTTTTGAATATACAATCCCCACAAAAAAACATTTCCCAATGAAAAAAGTGGAGGTGAGGGCCTCGTTTGCCATAGCAATGAACAAAAAAAAACCAAATCAATCACATGCTCTAAGTGAGTTAAAGCAAGTAAGTTTGCATGGACAGTTCTATGATTTAAGTTCTGTAGGAAAATTCACGGATGACTCCTACTAATTTGAAATAAATATTGAATTGTATTATAATTCTTCGCCTTTTTCTGTATTACAGTACTTTCTGAATTCTATTTTTGTTATGCGGCCATTTCAAGTCACTCACCTGCCCAACTTATATGAAATTAAATCAAATAAGGGAAGGAATAAAATAAACTGTTCATTGTTTGTGTGTCTTACTCTACTTCGTCATACAGTATGTTAATTACTTGGAGGTATGAAGTGGGTGTGTTTTTTTAAGTAGCGAATTCGCCTTTCAATGTATATACATCATTATAGCAGCTTTTAACATCTTCACAAATATGTATCTTAACATTTTTTGAATATTAATGTTCAAATAAATTCATCTGGCATTTTCACGTGACCGACCATGCCATTTTTTATCTGGATGTCTACATCTATGTTCACATTGTTATCCATTTGAATATTTTTAGCTGGGATATACATTTTCACGTATGAATAGATTGCATAGAGTTTTCACACAATTTTTGCCAAACGTACTTGTATAAAATTTGCAGAAGTTCTCATCGCAGATGCGTCTTTATGCCTGTGCGAATCACATTTTAAAATTTTGCACAAACCATGAATAAAATCAATTAATACTTTGACTGGGAAAATAACATTTCAGAATACTTTCGTGAAAAATGTTCTTTCTTTACAAAATTTTTGAAGGTGAAAGTATTTTATCTTATGCCACTTCTTGGTTGTTACTCAACTTCTCATCCGAGAAGCACTATAATTATTTTTTACAAAGCGTTTACTTAGAAAAATGAAACAGTCGATTATGTTTACATCCACATCGTATACAGCGTATTTCCAGTAATTGTCATAAAAAGCGGGCAGGTGAGTGACTTGAAATGGCTGCATAACAAAAATAGAATTCAGAAAGTACTGTAATACAGAAAAAGGCGAAGAATTATAATACAATTCAATATTTATTTCAAATTAGTAGGAGTCATCCGTGAATTTTCCTACAGAACTTAATTCATAGAACTGTCCATGCAAACTTACTCGCTTTAACTTACTTAGCGCATGTGATTGATTTGGTTTTTTTTTGTTCATTGCTATGACAAACGAGGCCCTCACCTCCACTTTTTTCATTGGGAAATGTTTTTTTGTGGGGATTTGATTATTTTTTGTTATTTTTTGACCACGAAAGTCCATCTCAATGTGCGCATCACAGTTTTCTCTGAAATAGTTATCTTTGGAAATATTTTATACATGATTATCTAGAAAAGAGTAACCTTCTCTAACCGTACATCAGAAACTGTTATAACTTTAATAAGAAAATTTCGAATAAATTTAATTCAAGTTCGTTTAAATGCATTCTGGAATGAGTAGGCTAGTTATATGCAAACCTTCTTGCATATATGACGTCACGCGATTTTTGGTTATTTTTGACCCCCCCCCCCCCCTCCCCCGACCCTTCGTCACGCGTTTCTCCATAAGAGCTAACATGGCTAGTCATACTCAGGCTGACCCCCCCTCTCCCTGCCCCCAAGAGCGTGACGTCATATATGCAGGGCTACCCTTATTACGTGACTTGTAGTTTTACCAAGCAAGTGAGACTTTTTCACAAGTGAAAATACACTGCAGAGCCGAATTAGTGTGGCATGATAAACCATCGTCATTCTTCAATTCTCAAAAATGACAGAAAGTAGTGGGATCAACAAATTTTTGGTCATAGTAAAATTAATTTAATTTAAGTAAAAAGCTTAAGTGATGCGAGTAGAGCTGCACCTTACCCAAAAAATTTGTTCCAGTTATTTTAATCATAAGTTTCGAAAGAGCCGGACCTAACACAAAAATGTTCGTTCGAGTTATTGTAATTATAAGTTTCCAAACAGCCGCACCTAATCGAAGAAAAGATTGTTTAATTATATTTATTTTACTATAAAAATATATTGTTTTATTATGGTTTAATTATATTTTATACATTTTTATTTTATAATGAATATTGTTCAATAATAATTATTGTTTTTATATAAGTTCCTTAGGAGCCGCATCTAATCGAGAAAAAGTTTGTTCTGGTTTTTTTTTTATTCTAAATTGTTAAAAAAAATTAGTTTTGGTTGTTCAAGGTTCTATGAATTTCTAATTTCGCCCCTTGCCTAACACACGAGGAACTATCGATATACCCTATCGAATATAGTTATTTCTACTATCTCGAAACTGAGTGACACATAAAAACCAATAAACACGAGCAACATAGTCCACTTTTTACAAAGTTAATTTTCCTTTTCCAACAACAAAATTTTTTTTTTTTTTTTTTTTTTTTTTACCACAGGAATGCACTGAATATGCCTTGGATTACTAAGGAATTTTTTTCTAATTTTCCTTTTTTTAAATTCTATCTTTTCGGCCTGAAAGTACCTAAATAATAGCGTCCTGGCAACGGTAGTTTTTTAACGTCTTTCATTATTTATAATTAAAAATCGTAGCTTCCACCGAAAAATTTTTTTCTCTTAAAATATAGCAATATTTTGTAAAAAAAAAAAGGTTGTTTTTTTTAGCTATTTTTGAGAGGATTCCCTGATATACATGAATGACAAACTTTGCACATTCTCGAATGATCAAAAGAAAATTATAGACACACTTATGAGTAAATACTTTCATTAAACTAAATTTAACGTTCAACCAAACCATTGATATGTTGAGAACAAAAATGCACACTTTATAAAGAATCTGAATGAGAGTTTGTTGTTAACATAATATATACGACCTGTTTTGACATCAGCTGCGATTTTCAAAAATCTCCGACACTCTGAAATAGACAAATTATTAACGATATACTTTTCCTGACCTAAATTTAACTTTCAATTTATATATTTAGAACACAACATAGCACAGCTTATTTATTTATAAAGAATCTGGATGATGAGAGTTTGTTGTTGTTGTTGACAAACGACCATAACCATACGACTTAGTACGACTGCGCTGTTTTGACAGATCAGCTGATTTGGCTGAAACTCACACATAAAATGAACGCGTTTTGCTGCTCGCGGATTGAGCGTAAGAGTCCCCTTTTCAAGCGGTGAAAGGTCCCGTGGCTAAACAACGGTGTTCACGTGCACCCGTGACTAAACACCGTTGTTTAGCTACGGGTTCTTTCGCTGACTCTAAAAAGGGAACCTACGCTCAATCCATTACGCAGCCAAACACGCTTCCCATTTTTTGTGGCTACCAAAAAAAGTATAGTGCATATCACGGGGGAGAGTCTTTTCACGGCTCAGGCAACATTTTCGGAACTAGTGGAACACCTCGCGCCTACGGCGCTCGGTGTTCACTCGTTCCGACAATGTTGCCATCGCGCGTCAAAAGACGCTGTTCTTCCCCTTGATATGCAATATACTATTAGTCAGGTTACGATTTCTGATACGAGCAGTTTAATATCAGCCCATATGCATGTAACACGTGCATTTCTAACATACAAAATAAAAAAGTTAATGCTCATACCCCGAACAACAGTTTCCATATCGCAAGTCACATCGATATATCATCAATTTCATCGAAATATTATTTCTCACTGAGCTCAAATTCTGACGTTTTGGGAATTCTCGCGAGGCAGTGAAAACATATAATTTTTCATCTGTTCGTAGAACTGGCGTGGGCATCGTAATGCTCTACATTTTCAGCTTTTCGTTCGAAAATAGGTCCTCTATGAAATATCATATTTGAAGTTCGAAAAAAAAAATTTTCGATTTTTGATTTTTGGCCAACTGTTTGAGCATTTCAGAGTCTGATTCAGACCACTGTGCCTGCTCCTGCCATCCTAGTTTTTTATGGGAATTTGACCCGAAAAATTTTTTCCGTGTCGTCAAAGAAGGTTTTTGTTTGAGGGATATTAAGGTGCGAAATGTTTAAATAAGGATTTCATGAAATGCATTAACTAGGTTCATCAAGAATGTAGAAGACTTACCAGATTTTATATTGAATGCCATGCAAAACAGCGGTATAGAATTAAATAATCGTTTGATTTAGAAGCATTTTTAATTGTTTAAAGATACCAAGTTGTATATGTTGATATTGTATGGTAAAATATTACAAACGGAATCATCGGGTGTTGAATTCTATATGGGTCAAGATAAGATGTTAGGTATTATTCAACGGTTTGTATTAATATTCGGATGTGTATGCGATGCCGATGAGTGCGATTGCTTGAGCCAAAATTATGCTATACACTGTTAGAAATTTTCGTATTGATTTTAAAAAACTTGTGTTGGAAGTTTTTTACATGAACGCATGTTTCATTTAAACAAAATTAAATTTTATTCAAATTGCATAAGCGTTTTTGAATCTCAATAAACCTGTTAGCAGATTAAAATAAACTTGTATGTGACGGGCTTGAAAACAAAGTGGCGCTTCGAAACAGGTCTCGGAAGGGTAGACTAAAAATTTGTCAACGGAAAGGTGGACTTAAATTCTTCAACAGAAAAGTGGCGCGTCGAAAGCCTACACGGAACGGTGGCCCAAACAGATCTTCAACGGAAGAATTATACTGAAAATCTTTTCAATGAAAAAAAGATTCTATTTCAGGGTCTAGCGGAGTCTCAGTTGAGTAACCTGTATTAACCACCCGCAATGCTTTGTTGGGAAACATGAATAGGCAGATAAGCATTACATGAATAATTTTAGAGAAAATATACTTTTTTCCTCAAATGCCCAAAATGTAAGTTTCTTTTTACGCGTATGTATTATGTCTTGTGAATTTTTCATCATTTTTATTTTCTTCAATGTTAGAAAAAATATTTTTCTCAGGAGCGGCTGAAGTATGTCAACTAGAATTCTCAAAGAATTTTTGTAATATTGTTTATTCAAAAAAGCCGCATCGTTGATTAAAGGAACGTGTCTCCCAAAAAAGCTTTGGCGAATTCGAATAATTTTTCATTATTTTGTGCATCAAAAATTAAAATAGTTATTTTTGAACTTTACATATATCTCAGCCAAACTATGACAAAAACGTAAACTTTTTCATTTTCAAGCCTAATTATTATATTCTATATTGTTAGTGTAGCTTTTTTGTTGTTTGTAAAATGTTATTTTATTATATTAAAAACAATTGATTTAAGCATTTAACAATTATATAATGCCAAAAAACTCTTTTCAATACTTAAAAATACCTATTCCTGCACCAATGGCCAGCGAGTAAATTAAAAAAAGGGATCATATAAAAATATTGTTGAAAACGTCGATGAATCCATTGAACTCAGAAATGCGCGAAAATACTACTCGTAAGTACTCGAGTGCTTAAGAATTTAAGTCCACCTTTCCGTTGACAAATTTTTAGTCCACCCTTCCGAGACCTGTTTCGAAGCACCACTTCGTTTTTAAGCCCATCATATAGACTATACATATACAAGTATATTAAATTTCATATGGTTTGCGAAATTTAATAATCATTTTATGCATATTCTGTTTAAACTTTCAAAAAAAAAAAAATAAATACATAAATAAAACAATTTGATACTTTTCTTCAGTATATTTTACTACGAGCTTTCGAAAATTGCGGAAAAACTCCAGCCTATAGGTTTTGACTGATGAGCTAATGTCACATCTGAGAAAAGTTATTTCTTTTCAGATCATATATGCATTCAAAGGTTTAATGCACAGGCTTAGAACTTTTAATAAACACTGTATAGTTATTGAAAAGTAATAACACGTTCAAGTAAAAAAAATTTTCACATATGTACTTGTTTTAAATTAATGATATACTGAAAAATAATGCTTGTATTAGGAGTTCGACATACATGTTTATAAATTTCAAAGAACATGCTTATTGATATAGAATTCGTACAGAAATGAATCAATTTTAATATACCTTAATGCATTGAAGTGTATTCAGTTTAAGCATTGTGTGTGCGATTGGGATTCAATATATGATTTCAGCATTTTTAAGAAACTGTCTAAAAATTTCAATAAACATGTATTGTTCTTAATACAAAAGTTTATGAATAATACATACATGTATTATCATAATACATGTATAATAATAATAAACAACACATGTTATATGATCATATCAGATCTTGAAAATATTTTTCTTTTATTTGAAAAGTTTAAATGTGTAAGACAGGAACTCGAAAGACTTATATATGTTGCACTGACGATCAAATCGATCTGAAATGCTCAAACAAGGACTAAAAGTTTAACTCGGATATGATCAACAGGTCTAAAGAAGGTTCTTTCTATATATCAAAAGTTTGGAATGTTCAAAATAAGAGCTATAAGGCTTAAAATATTCTGATAAGAGCTAAAAAGATCTAAAATGTTCATATCAGGACTAAAATTTCAACTCGGGAAACCTAGCACCTGGAATCAAATATTTGATTTTTAATTTATTTGTTCGACAGTTCGATTTTTTATTTTGTCCGATTTATTTGTCCGATAGTTCCCGATGCCCTTAACCTGTTGTCTGTTAACCTTTAGCCATACTAATAGCGTATCTAAAAATTCACATTTTTAATAGTTAACAAAAGTTTCAACATAAGTATTTTTATAAAATCATATACATAATATGTATATGATAAATTATATATTAATAATATAAGTAATATATTATATTGGCAAACAATTTCAAAATTCAGCGATAAGCATGGAAATGATCAGGAAAAGAAATTGAATAGAAATTTTGTAAAAATTAATTTTGATGTTCATAACATCATCGTTCAGCAATGAACGTTTGAAGTTTTCTGAAATTTTTAGATAAAAAATTAGTTAGTTTAAAATTCATATGTTTGTTTTTTTGAGCGATTATTTTTGAAACAGCAGCTACATGAAATCATCGTTCTGAAAAGCAATTCATTATTATTGTACCTTTTTCTGCAAGTACACTGCACACTCAAAACAGCGTGCACGAGGGTAATATCACCTATGAGTGCATGCACGGTGTGAAGAAATAATCATAACTTTTTTGTTTCTGGAGGTGACAAAAATTTTTTTTTAACAAAAGATGATTAAATTTTCTATGAAAAGTTTTTGAATTTTTTTTTTTAGCAAAAAGAGAAGCTTAAAATAATTTTAACTGTTAATTGCATCAAGATATTTTTATAGACAAACAAATTTTTTACGCCATTTTAACCTCGAAACTGACATTTAGACGTGACTTCTCAGTTATCATTGCGTAAAATACCTCACGTAACAGGCACAGATATGCAATTTGGCGGAACGGCAAGATAATGGACCGAAGCGAAGCTGAGGCCTGTTCTCTTGCCGTTTCGCCAAATTCGCACATCCGTACCTGGCACGTAATGTACTATTTCGCCTCTCAAACATCGAAAATGAGCAATTTCAGGCCTCTTTCGAGAGACGAAAATATCGTGTTTCAGGCAGATGGGTAGCAAAGTTAATGCGCATGTGCAGTGCCCAGTACCATTGGAAAATTCTTTTCATCACTTACCGCCTGGAAGTAATGAAAGACCAAGGATTACAATATTGGCAAATCACCTATCAAGTTGGTAGCACTTAACTTGCTAACTTCACTTCATACACAAATCAACACAAACCGAAAGGGTGAAGGAAAAAGTAAACAAAAAAAATGGATCATGAAAGTGAACCCGAAAGTGTTGAAAATTTGGAAAATTTCGAGTCCACGCCTCCCTCTCTCCAAAATGAGGTAGATGAGGCGATAAACTTGATCGTGCGCGAAAAATCGCGGCATAAAAACAACTCTGCATACGCTCAGTTTGGAGAATGAGAAAAAAAATGACGACGAGTTTCTCGGAACATACTTCTCTCGCGTATTTTAATGAACAAAAAAAAATGTACAAGCCAACTTCACTGTGGGCAAACTACTCAAAGTTGAAATCAATGATCCAAACACATCACGCGATCAATATAAGTGGTTACATGATGTTAACATCATTTATAAAGTCAATCAAAAGGATACGTGCCAAAAAAATCCTAGTGAACAAGAGGTCTCACTGTGAGCTCGCTATTTCCTTCTTAAATGAGCTCATTGTGAAATCACTGTGGCCTCACATGTGAGCGCACTGTGAGCTTACAGTAAGACCTCTTGTTCACTGGGTAAGGCTTTTTTTCAAATATGAAACGATCAAAAGTATATACTTCGGTTTCATTGTTTATTATAGATAAAATATATAATTGAACAGCTGAGAATAAAACTCGGACGAGTAGAGACACATAGAGACAAAAAACATATAGTTTCGTATCTCTCTGTCTCTTACTCTTCCGAGTTTTATTCTCAGCCGTTCAATTATTTAATTTTATTTCAACAAAATCGGTGGAATTGAGAATATGTTGCCCGAGATCAAAAAACATCACGAAATTACTTTGCGTTCGCGCTGATACGAATTATTATGCGTTATACTTAATGTATCAGCGCTAAACTTGTGAAATGAGAAATAAAAGTAGACTTCCATCTGGTGGCTCGCGCAGTAATTACTGTGAAGGCGCCAAATATTCAAATTTGAGCGCAACATATTTAAAAATCTGGCGCCACATCAGTATTTACTGTGAGGGCCACCAGATGAAGTCTACTTTTTTTTCTCATTTCACAAGTTTAGTGCTGATACATTAAGTATAACGCATAATGATTCGTATCAGCGCGAACGCAAAGTCATTTCGCAATGTTTTTTGAAATCGGGCAGCATTTTCTCAATTCTACCGATTTTGTTGAAATAAAATTAAATAATTGAACGGCTGAGAATAAAACTTGGAAGAGTAAGAGACAGAAAGATACGAAACTATATGTTTTTTGTCTCTATGTGTCTCTACTCGTCCGAGTTTTATTCTCAGACGTTCAATTATATATTTTGTCTATAATAAACAATGAAACCGAAGTATATACTTTTAATCGTTGCATATTTGAAAAAAAGCCTTACCCAGTGAACAAGCGGTCTCACTGTGAGCTCACAGTGAGACCGAAGTCTCACAACGAACACACGAGTGAGTACAAATTAATCTTTCATTTTCCAAAATTACATCTATTGAAAGTCTTAGAAAATGAAGGGTCGGCGGTCAAAACCGGGTAAGTGACATTTTTTTCGAAATGCGGATTTTTGCACTTTATGATTCTCCTGTCATACGTCGACATGAAACATATTCAGGAATTGCGGAAATGTTCATAGTTTCGTGTTAGTGAAAGCCTCAAAATGGCTATTTTGCTATGTACATGGATGGCCGGGTACATACTAGGTGTTTATTGAGTCCTATGGGAACATCATGTTTTTTATTGTTAGCGCGATGTTTTAGCTTTGTAGATAATATACAGCTGCCATCTCTTAGGCGCTACGTGTAGGGAAGAGTACAAGAAAAGTCCACGTGCCGAGTTTTTCACTTCCCACCATAAGCACCTTCTCAGTATACTGTAAACAACTTTGAGGTAAGGAACGACTCGTGTTTATTTACCATAATATTTATCTATCGCAATCTTTAAAGCAGTGTCTGCTATCGGAAAATTGAAAACGAATCATTTCTGTTGAGTTTAATATGTTCATCTTTATTGTCGTTATATAAACAGCTGAGAAAAAAGCGAGAACGCGAAAAAAATCGAGAGCATCGCAGAAGTGGCGAGGAGTACGAGACCAATAAAGGAAAGCATAAACAATTTGTCATTACGAGGTAGTGACAAATTGTTTATGAAACACATCTCGTGAAGAAATTGAAAAAAATTTATAATCTTCATTTTTCATTTCATAGGGAGAAGCGACAAAGGTTTGTACAGTTTCCAGCTCAAATGCATTGAACTGAGAAGCTTGCGGACGAAAAAAACCTGCTGCCGACAAATCATCGGGAATGTTACAGTTCTTTGATTTTATAAACAATTGTAATGAATATTTGTAGAGTCGTTATGCCAGTAAAAATGCTGGATATACGTTTTTATCGTTTTGGCAATTAAAATAAAAACTGTAAATATACACTTGAAAATTTTGAACTATTTTTTGTTTATTTATTCTTTAAATCAATCCATTTATCTTTTATCAGATCGAGTAATAATGCAAACGCAAAGATAAAATTTTCAAATAAAACTACGCAGCTCGAAACAATATTTACTAAGTATTAAATTATTCATGTGCGTAGTCCTCTGCACATACCCGGTTTTGACCGCAGGAGACTTCTGAACTTACCCGCCAGTAAAACTTGAATGCAGACAAGGGATACATAATTTGATAATGATGGGCTAAAATTATAGTAAACGTTTGATTTCAACTGTATGAATGAACTAACTAAACTACTTCAAATTATTTTGCTTTGGAAAGGAATGAAACAGTTTTTATCCTGAAAATGTGTCACGAAAGGGGGTGGTCTGGAGGGGGGTAGGATGTCACGAAAATGTGGCACGAATGGGGGGTCTGGGGGGGGGGTAGGATGTCACGAAAATGTGTCACTAAGGGGTGGTCTCGGGGGATAGGATGTCACGAAAATATGTCACAGAGGGGGGGTCTGGGGGGTAGGATGTCACGAAAATGTGCCACGAAAGTGTGTTAAACTTCATGAAATCGAATGTAATATTCAATAGACTCCGTTAAAAAAATGGAAAGTTTGTTTAATGAAAAATTTGAAAGTTTTAATTCGTTAATTGCTATGAGTGGTCGATGGTACGAGAAGTATGTTATATATCTTTCACAATGAAAATTTGTACAATTTAAAGTGAAAATGATGTCAAACCTGTTTGTAATATTTTGACGGATAAGATAAAATAAAAAATTTGTCGATTTCGAGGACAAAACAAAATGGAGAAAAAAAATGAGGTAATTTATGAAAAGAGGTAACTCTTTGACATTAAGATGTTATAATTTTCTTTTGATTTCATTCAACAGTAGCTGTTATGACTTTTTTAAAGAATCTAGATTGGGGATCAATGACTGACGAAGATTTTTTAAAAGCAGTGGAAGGATTAGAAAAACAAAGTAATTCAGGAATGTCCAAAACAGATTGTAAAATTCAGAAAGGAAAAGGATGGGAATGAGATTCAAAGAAAAAAAATGATGATCATAGGTTGTATAAAAAATATTTACAGATTGAATTTATATTACTTTAAAAAATTATTTACAGAATAAATAGTGAAACAGATAATAGAAGATAAATACTGGAAAATATGTGAAAGAAAATTTTTATTATATGTAAGAAAATCTCAAAGTTACGTATTATCAAGAGTGGAAACACGTTTACTCATTATGTAATAAAAAAAGTTATGTATATGTAACATACCTGATGTTTAATGAATTTGCTAAAAATTGTAGTTAAAAAGGTTTAGAAAATCATCGTTGCGTCAAAAGAGGTCTGGAGGGGTGGTAGTATGTCACGAAAATGTGTCACAAAAGGGGGTCCAGCGGATAGGGGGGGGGGGTAGAATGTCACGAAAATATTTAAAGAAAGTGTGTGTAACTTCATGTAATCAAATGTCATTATTCAATATTTTACATTAGCATGTGACATAAAGACGTAGTTCTACGTGACGGCACACTTCTGTGTGCTGTTTTTTATTAATTTATTTCTCTCTTTCTTCACGTACAGCTTTATTTCCAAAGTTTTTCCTTCTGCTATCTATTGGAAATACTTCTTGTTCGTGATTTATCGCATTATTGTAGATGTGGGTTCTGTCAGATCGTTTTTATAGTGATTTTAAAAGTGCAACGCTAGTGCAACGCAACTGCAACGGAAATGCAACGCTAAAGTGCTGCTAGACTTTGCCAGGCTTCTTACACAATGTGACGTTCCAAACTCTTTTTAATATTTTTTTATTATCTCTATGTCACTTTTCAAGTTTGAAAAATTACAGAACAGTTTGTGAAACTCTATGAAATTTTTAATTGTTCTAAGACTTTTAAAGTTGCTAAGTTTTATTGGTTGCTTTGCCTATCCTTTTGGTAGGATTTTGTTTTGTGTTAGTTTTTTCTTTCTTGCGCTTAGCCAATTCCTGTTCTTCGGCAAGTTGTTGCATAGTTTCCGGTTTGATCAAAATCCGGCAATTTTCTTTTTCCTGCCTATGTTTGATTTCTGCTGAGGTCTCGCTTTTGAAAATGAACGAATAGTATGAAGCGTTTTATCTAGTTCTCCAACTGACAATGAGGCAAATACTTTACATGATGGAATAATCATCCGTTGTGGTTTGGCAAAATCGGTGTAGAGATGAACGAAACACTTTGTTAGTTTCAGCTGATATTCTGATTGACAAACCTTCATTTTTCACAGCTGCTACTGCTTTCTTCATTTAATCTGTAGACACTGCATCTTTTTCAGCTTATAATTGCCCAACATGTTTTTGTCAAAATAATAATCAGTTGTTATCTGTCTTGACTGAAAAACAAAGTGTCCAGATATACACCGGACATGTGCGTCCCTAAATGCCACGACACGATATTTTTGGATTTTCGCTCTATACAGATTCTACCAATAAACTTCAGTTTGAATTAGAATATTAGTTGTGTTTAAAGGTGCAAACGAAATAAATATACTCACCTATTTCGGTGTTCTGCAGCTCCTGATATGCAACAATCACGAAAACGTAACAACGAAAATACTTCGTTTTAGTGTCAGAAAACACATTTACTCCTCTCTACACATAATATGTCACATGTGAAATCGACCTAACTCCGTGAGTAGAGCAGTTACTTTGGCTGCATCATAAGATAATTTTTTGACATTTTTTTAATGTTACATTTTTAATTTATTCGCGCTGTCCCGGAATTCCCCATGTCCCTAAATGCCCCAGTCTCCCCTATGTATTTTTGCTTATTTTGTGGATGTACGCCAGGCCCACCGTCAAATAGCTACGCTTTTTTTGTGGTGATGTATTGTTTATTCTGTAAACATTGTTTTACGCCTGATTATAAATGAACATATATATTATTACTATGAATTATGTGCACATAAGTGACATGCATAACTTATTTTTATTTTTCATGTAATGCATAACAAAGATTCAGTGCACCAGGTAACGATTTTGTAGATTCCCAATGTTATAAAAATTTCATTTGAAAAGTGATCCACCAGAAAAAAACAAAATGAAAGTAAGAACCATCTAACAATCGAAAAATTGATAAGTGTTTTCATAAAGCTTTGGAAAATATTCATAATTGATTTTGGTAATTGTTACGTTCAGGATTTTTATGAAACAATCCCACGTAAATTTGTCAATAGATGCTTCAAATTTCTGGCTCGAAGAAGAGTCAGTTTACTTATTATGGACGCTTAGAAAGGAGTCGGCGGGTGGGAAATAATATGTCATCAGACTCAGCATTTCCACCGTGTGACTTTTAGACCTCCCACTTTAGTGAGCTGAGGCTTTTAAATATAAGTTGTTAGTTAATAAGAAGAAGAGTTTAGTTCAGTCAATCAGACACATAACATCTAGCTTTCATTAGCTTAAGCCGAATTTTGGGTAGGGCTTGTGCCCTCGTAAGTACCGGCAGGGAACTCATCCCCTTTTTGTAACATTATGAAAAGTAAATAAAAAAAAGTCAAAATATCACAGTAATCATCATGCTTTCGGCGTTCTTTGGATGATTGCGGAACTTGAACAAAACATTTCTTAATCTGGCGTTTTTTGAGCAACACTTAAATTTTATAAAATTTGAAAAATACTTGTGAAATTTCTCCGAATGAAAAACAAAGTGATCACAAGGACTTCGTTGATCTCAAAAAAAAACAGCTAAAATGTTTTTCGAAACCAGCTGTTCCTACTCTAGTACCATCTGACTAATCTGACTTTTTTATTTCACAAGTACTATTTATCCATGAAATTTAAAAATCCAACATAATTTTTCCAGAAACTGAGATTTACTTTGCACAAAATAACGTTTCATACTCCAAAAATACACCACGAAATACAAAAATTCCCAGGTTACGTTATTCTATTGAGAGATAAAATCAACTTCCAATTACAATTAGTCGCAGTTAAAAATATAACAATTTAGGTATGGTTATTGTGAGGCGAGACATAGCAAACGTTTCATCATTAGGTCAAATGACTTGTGATCCACGGAATATGTTCAATGACATTGGTATAAATTCCTGACTGCTTACTAGAGTGTAGCCCACAGTTAAGGCTCCCAAATGAAAAAATACCCCTGCAAATCCATCTACTATTCATATTATCAGTATTTTCAAACGACATCAAAGGGCCACCCTTATCCCGTCTACAAACGTGCATATCCATTTCTAGTCCCACACAAATATGGGAATTCGTCAAATTTCTAAACGACCCTACATAATCTCTGTAACACACTTTTCTTTTCGCCAAAGGCAAAACGTTCCTATATTTGAAACCGGCAGGAAGTAATTCATCAAACCCATCCCATAGTAAACCCCATCCAGAAGAAACGAACTCATTTGGTAAATTATCATCAAAAGGTAGACAAATTGGTTGAATGTATTCTGTAAAGTTAACGCTTTCGGATAAACGGAGAAGTGCTATGTCGTTGTGTACGCCATTTTTGTCTGCTCTGTAATGTTCGTGGATAATGATGTCTTCGACTCCAACTACCACGGTTTGATCGGCGCAGATGTAATTTCCATGGCTGTTTATGGCACAATCTTCTTTTGTACATTTATCGTATTCGCCTAGTCTGACCCTGGTCAATTTGTATTCACTATCGAATACTCTGATGCACTGGGCTGCTGTTAGGACGTAGCGATTACTGATCAGAGACCCAGTACAAAGATTTATTGTTTTGTTTCCTGTAACTGTAATATTCGAGTTAAACTTTTTTTAGGCTCTTCCAACGTCTGAGTTTGGATCGATTTATTGAAGTATAAAGTGAATGTTGGAAATTGAAAGTGTTTTTAATTTTTAAAGCTGAGATTAGGGAAGGTTTCATTTAGCTCAAATTTTTCGTTTATTAGCATTATTATTTATTATTGAATGCAGTTGATGTTTTTATATGATTTTCTACAGAAAAAAGTAACTGCACATATTATTATTAAATGGCAATCACTTGCATGGTTCTTATAATTTATAATCCATTTATAAGTAAAATAAAGACATCCTGCACGTAAAAATTATTTTTGAACTGTTTATTGTCTGAAAAGTGGTGCTCAACGAAATCCGGCCTTTTAATATTTTATATTTTTGAGAAATCAGCACCTTTTTTTTTTGAAAAAATTTTTATTGATATGTCAAAGGTCGAAAACATCAATGTATATAGTGTGTTAAGGCTTTCATCCTAGGCATTATGTAGTTAATTAAGGATATCAATTAGCAGCCCATTGGGATCAGACAACTTTTTGCACAGCATTTTAGGACCTTAACGAAAGTTTATATTCATTAGGGTGGTCCTTAAAATGAGTTCGGTGGAATTTTCACTAAGACGCTCTCTGAAAGGTTTCCAAATAATTCAAAAATAAACCCTAAGATTTCTCAGGTTTTTAGATCGTACCGGTAGAGCCATCTTTTTAGCCATTTAAATAACAATGTACAAGGTACGTCCAGAAAGTAAGTGTACTGGGGCTCTCACGGCTGTGGGGATTGCTGTTTCGATATGTTAGCACAACTACCTTTTAGTCTAACTCCTCTTCAAAACGACACCAAATTAATGTCAGTGTCCTAAATACTATAAACACAGGAGCGTTCGACGCTAAGAATTTCGATCTTTTCTCCCGTCAAGTGCGGAATCCGCGCAGGGAGGAGAAGTGGGCGAAAGAGTTGGCGGGAGACTTCTTCGAGGCAGGCATCAAAAAATTGATTTCGCGGCTCACCACTTGCATCGAGAGGGATGGTGACTATGTCGAAATAGTATACTACGTACCTAGGACTGAAATTTTATATTCACACCTGTGATTGTAAACCTCAGCTTCACCTCGGTCTACAAACTTCACACTCGTAAATATAAAATTCCTGTCCTAGTTACGTAGGATATTTTATGTACCGAGGGCTGGAAAACGAGTTTAGAGATTTTTAACTGGACGAAAAACGAGTTTTCTACGGCAGAGGTACATAAAATAACTTACATATATGCACAAGTGCAACCAAGTATGTTTTTGTTTTAGTAAATTTTTTTTAAGGCAAAGATTTTTTTTCAATCGTAATAAATCCAGTACTTGTTGTTTAAGAAATATACCTATAAAAGTTATGACAAAATTTTATAAATAAATGAATATCTAAAGAAATTCTATAGAAACCCTTTATGGGTTTTACTCTGGAATGGATTTTCTTTTCCCCAAGGTTCACTTATTTAAGTTGCATATATTCTATGAAAAACAAGACCTACGATCAACATCTGGAACATATAGTAATACTATAATAACAATAATGACATAAGACTTTATTATATTTACGTTGAAAATTAGATAAACATGATAATAAGAATGATTAGAGCTTGAAATTAACAATAAAAAAAATCGCCCATCGATTTTCCAGTCAAAAAATACCAATTTATTTTATATCATCAACGTTTTAGCTCCTTTTTGAGCGATCAGCAATTTTCAGTCTGAAGAATAATAACATTATCAATGTATAAAACATCGGTGTTGTTAAACAATTAATACTTCTTGAGAGGGAAAATAAAACCACACAACAGCAAAAACTCTCGTTGAACCATTATAATGCAATATTAGTCGTAACACAAATTACTCGTTCAACAGTTCGTACAGTAATCATAATGGTTCTACGAGAGTTTATACTGTTGTGTATTTTTTATTTTCACTCTCAAGAAGTATAATTTGTTTAAAAATACCGATGTTCCAGACATTGATAATGTTATTATCCTTCAGACTGAAAATTGCTGATCTTGAAAAGGGCTCAAAAAGGAGCTGAAACGTTGATGATATGAAATAAATTGGTATCTTTTGACTGGAAAATCGATATAGGATTTTATTTTTATCGCACTCGCCCAGTAATAATAACTATATATTGGAATTTAAAATTAAGAATGTTTGTAATAATGATAGTTTATATCTTAAAAATAAGAATAATCATAATTGTAATAAAAAAAATACAAATGAAACGTAGCGTATAATACGATTACTTTCACTTGAATTATTTTATTATAAGAATAAACAATAATATATAAAATACATATAATGATTCACAGTTAATTTTATTCTACGTTATAAGAACAACAACAACAACAACAACAACAACAACAACAACAACAACAACAACAAAAATAACAATAATAATGATAAACTTTATGAACATCATTTTAATTATCTTTAATATATGAAATATTATCATCACAGAGTTTGTTAATTTCGAGCTCAAATTATAATTAATTTTCGATTTAATCAAATTTTCCATGTAAATTTAATGTTGTTCATATTATTATTTTTGATGCTGTTGTTATTTTGTTATTTTTATGATGATGATGATGATGATGATGATGATGATGATGATGATGATGATGATGATGATGACGATGATGATGATGAAAACCTAACCTAATTAAAACCTAACCTAATTAATTACAATACATGAACGATTATGACCTTACTAAATTATTAGCTCAAGTAGCAGTCCTATCAGATATTTCTAAAGCGCAGGCGCAGAGCACACCACTTTGATTTAATACAGTAATGCTCCTCGTACCGCAGTCTATCGCAGTGCAAGGTTTTGGCCGCTTCCCCTCAAGCGTTGCCCTCACTCTCTAGCTTGAGGGGAGCGCGACCAGTGCCGAAACCCGATGCTCCCAATATGTAACGGGAACTATCCAATGAATCTACCAATTCCAGAGGAATAATTTTTACTTCCTTATTTTATATTTAAAAAAATTACATACAACGACGTATACTTCTACATATTTATAACTGAAGTCATATTTAGTACATATAAATATATTCAATGCTAATTTCACGTATTTTACAGACACTTAGTATTGGTCTTTACTTTTTAAAAATGTGAATGATTATTGCAAAAAAAAGGCTTATTTTCTACATTTATTTGCTAACCTTTTGTGATTTATTTTCAGGAGTTTTTTTGAAATATTTTGATTTAACATTTTGCCACGATGGCGGTGCTAATTGGTCGTTGAAAATTATGAAGAATCTAAAAATTTACAGTGCATTTTATCGATAAGGTATAAAAAAAAATCATTACTTTGAATTTTGAAAATTGATACTAATAACGAAACTATAGTACATATATGAACAGTTTATAAAGGACGAAATGTAATACGAATAATGTATTGTTGGACTTTAATCATACCAGATTTTATTTTATGTATAAAAGTAGTTATAAGTCTTTTTTTCAAGATGAAAATTTCAAATCGCTTTGAAAATAGTAGAAAATTAATGCATTACAATATTTATATCAATGAAATTAATAACTCTATAATCAAAACTTGATAAAAATCTAATTTTGGTGCATAGAATATGTATATTGAAATAAAATTCTAATAATCAAGAGCATTTATGGTAAATATTTTTAGAATTATATAGAAAGTACAAAATGACAAAAAGGTATTCAAAATAAATGAAAAATGAAAAAGGGATCATGAAAACTATAGTTTTTTGTACACTGAGAATTAAAATTTTTGAGTTAGTATGAAATGGTAAATTATAATTATACCTAAATTAATTATAAATTAAGTAGTTTGTAAAAATTATCATTATTTTACTACAAAACTAAATAAAATTGTCAAGTTCTTATTATATATTGTAAAATATCAATTGAATGATAACTGATGAAAAAATTAATGTTTTAAACAGAAAAAAAAGTAAAAAATACAAATGAAGCAATTTAACCTATTGCAACCAAACTCATCAAATTCAAAAAATGTTGATAATTTTTATAGCTTAATATAAATAGAGGAATATGAAAATAAATATTAGTAAAAAAAAAAAGAAAAGTATAACAAATTATAGAAAAAGGTTTTTACATTTATAATTCTTAGCTCAGAATTGTGTACGTCAATAAAAGCCCCTTATCACTTATGTTTTTATAATAAACTTTCAATATACCCCTATGAAATTTCAGTTTTTTAATATAAAATTCCGCCATTTTTATAAAGTGAGTTTCTAAAAAGAGCAACGTTTTATCAAGTTTTCATCAGTTTCATCTAGTTAGATACTTAATAAAAACTGTATAAAATCTGCATTAAGTTTTTATAAAGTGACTTCATAACAACTGAGCAAAACTTTATAAAACATCGCTCTTTTTATAAAGTCACTGTATAAAGAAAGCGGAATTTCATGAAAAACCGCGATTTTATAAGAAGTTTTCGAAAAATATGAAAATTAAAACAAACCCGAGTAACTAGGGGCGTGAATTTTAGAAATCTATTTGGCTCGAATTCTACGTTATTTTCCCGTTTACTGAATTCTTATTCTATTAAAAAAATTACTCTTACATTTATTGTTAAACTCAATTAACTTTTTCTCCTATTTCCTGTTATATCAGTAACCGCTTAGGTATTTGAAGAATTTATAATAATAATAGATATTATCAGTTATAATAATGATAAATATAAAAAAAGAATATCATTATTTCATAAGTATAATCGAGACAATAATGCGATAAATGAATTATATAACTATGATGTATGTTTTCTCTATTATAAAATTCTAAATTAATTACAGACACATATGTTCCTCAATAGATTTAGAACTTACTAGGAATGCTTTTAATAAATTTCAGAGACCGTTCTGAATAAATTTTTGTTCATATTTCCTCTGAAAAAGTTTGTTGTTTTGAAGTGATGCATAACAATATTTATTCATCATTATTTTTATGATTTGCTTATGACACATATCGGAAGACAAGTATAGTTTTAACAACTTGAAAAAAAGATATCGTGATTTAATTATCTGTGATTTCTCACTATGTTCCTTTTGATCATTAAAAATGAGTGCAATATACGTAAATATAAAATAAATGTAATTATTTACAAAGTATTCAGCAAGTACAAGAATACAACCAGTAACATTCAAACGTAATAGCAGTACATAAAAAACCACGCATATGAATACCCGCCTACTTTGAGACGTGACTCGCCGCCAAATCGTTGTCCATCGAAGTGCAAGGTAGAGACCGCAAGTCTTTCGCTACGGTGAACATTACTGTACACGCGTTCGCGCACACCACTGTTCACCCGACTCTTTGAGAGTACTTGTAGTTCTTTATTGTAATATACGTTACTGATTTCAAGATACACAATCCCGTCTATTTAATTGCAGAACCTGCGCCCCGCTAACAGGTTATGGGCCCAGAATCGGTTTAGTAAGCGCGCATCCGCGAAATCGGGAAATTCAGAAGTGCCACGAAAATCGGACCGAGATCGCCACGCGCTTCGAGTTCACCGGGAGCCATATATGTTTGTCACCAGAATCCACGAGTGAGAAAAGATAAATTCGTCGGGCTTCACTAGGATCGAGACGCTGAACCGTGACAACTATGACACCTGGAAAATGCAAATGAAGGTACTGCTGATAAAAAACGATGCATGGACATACGTCAACGGAGAAACACGAAAGCTCCAACTCGCCACCGACTCTTCCAATCTCGCAGCGGTGCAGACATGGACCAGGAACGACAGCAAGGCCAAATCGGACATTATCTTATCAATTTGCCCCTCTGAATTGAAGCAGGTAAAGAATTGTGCGACGTCTCACGAAGTTTGGTTAAAGCTAGAAAACATTTACGCTTCGAAAGGGCCCGCGCGGAAGGCCACGCTCCTGAAACAATTAACCTTGCAACGCATGGAAGAAGGTAGCGATACGCGCGAACACGTAAACAAGTTTTTCGACGCTGTTGATAAGCTCGGGGAAATGGAAGTCGAGATAAATTCGGATTTAATAGCTATAATGTTATTGTATAGTTTACCTCCGAGTTTTGAAAACTTTCGATGCGCAATTGAATCACGAGACGAATTACCGAAACCTGACATTTTACGCATCAAGATAATTGAAGAAAGCGATGCAAGAAAAAATGACACTTAAGTTTTGTCACAGAATGCCATATTTGTTAATATAAATGCGAATAAACGCTGGAATCAGAAGAAAAATAAAAGCCAAAATTTCCGACCTCAGAATCCCGGCAAATCATTCAAATTCCAGTGTCATAGATGTTGAAAACTTGGTCACAAGGCCTCGGAATGTAGATCAAAAGGTAGCAGAAATCAGACAAATCTTAGGCAATCTGCTAATGTCAGTCTGCGTGCTGCGGAATCAGGGCCAACTACAGATACGGCGTGCGTCGCTGGAATCGGCGAAGAAAATTCAGTCTGGTGTCTGGACAGCGGAGCTACTTCGCATCTTTGCAAGCAATTGGAAAGTTTCACCGAAATTTATAACTTGGAACCCGGAAAACTTAACCTGGCCAACGACGTGTCAACGGAGATCAGGGCCAAGGGAACCGCAAAATTTTCTACGACTACTTTTGGTGAAAAAAATGATATTTTACTCAACGATGACCTTCACGTGCCAGATTTACGAACGAATTTATTATCTGTCGGAAAAATCACTGATGATGATCACGATGTAATATTTAAGAGAAATAAAGCATTTGTTGTTGATAATGAGGGAAAAATTAAAATTGTGGTGGAAAAACTTGGGGAGTTGTATTTTGTATCCAATAAACAGGATCAAGAAGTCAGAATCTCCTCGGAAAAGCAAGAATCTTCGGAAAGGCTGATGACGTGGCATCGACGTCTGGGACATCTGAACGTCGCCGACTTGGTCAACGCTCATCGCAATGGAAATTTGCACGGCATCGACGCCATTCAAATGGACAACGAGTTCAAATGCGAAATTTGCATACAAGGAAAAATGACTAGAACCCCTTTTCGAAAGAAGTCAGAAAGAACTTCAGAAAATAATTTCAAAGTCTCATGGAAAACCGAAAATCCATAAAAATCAAGGTACTTTAATCGGATAACGGCGGAGAATATAGAAACAAAGAATTCGACCATCATTTGAAGAAGCATGGAATTATTCGAAGACTTACAGTTCCCTATTGTCCACAGCAAAATGGGATCGCAGAGAGGAAGAATCGAACCCTCGTGGAAATGGCACGTTGTCTCATGTTGCAGTCCGGACTAGCTCCAAGCTTTTGGGGTGAAGCTGTCAACGCAGCGAACTTCATTCGCAACAGATGTCCCACTAGTAGGTTGGACGGAAAATCGCCATACGAACTCTGGAATGGAGGAAAACCTGATGTGCGAAACTTCAGGGAATTCGGCTGCAAAGTATTCAGCTTGAATACTGAAACTGGGCAAGGAAAATTCGAAAAACGTTGCAAAGAAGGAGTCTTCGTGGGATACTCAGAAGAAAGCAAAGGCTATCGAGGATTCCTGAAGAGAAGAAGATAATCATTACCCGTGACGTGAAACTCCAAGAAGCTGGTCTCAAGTCAAATCAATACGAAAAATTTCTTCCAGAAAACCTCGCCAACGATGAAGAAAAATTTCAACATCCTCAAAAGAAAAGTTACGAAGTCATCATCGAAACTTCTACCCTGGGACCCATCGAGAACGAGGACCACGAGGACAACGAAGACGACGGGGGACGTCAAGAAGGTCAGCCAGTTGCAGCAATTCAGCGGGCACCTGGACGACCACGGATCGAGCACACAGGACGAAGAGAACGACCACGCAAAATCTTTCAGACGAGGGACCCAAAAGTCAACGTCGAAGAAGCGGAATTTGCTTTCCTGTCTGAAATTCCTGTGGAACAAGCGGCGTCGGGACCAAATTCAGAAGAATGGTTCGAAGCAATGGCCGAAGAATTGAAGTCAATTATTAAAAACGATACTGGGAAAATTGTCAAACGACCAAAAAATTAACAAGTCATCGGAAGCCGTCTAGTTCTTCGGAATAAATACAAGCCAAATGGTGAAATCGAAAGAAGAAAAGCTCGACTTGTCGCTCGAGGATTCGCTCAACGACCAGGAATTCACTTCAATGAAACCTTTGCACCTGTAGCACGACTAAACTCAATAAGACTCATCGTTGCGCTGGATGTTCATTGCAACATGAAAATACATCAACTCGACGTCACAACTACCTACTTAAATGGTGAACTCGAGGAACAGATTTTCATGGAACCTCCAAATTTCATCATTGAAACCTTAGAAACTCTTATTGAGAAGGAAAGCCGAAACACTGAGCTGTGCAAGAAAGCGAGACGAATGATGGAGAAGCTGAAAGACCACAACAACGTTTGTCTCCTGAAGAAGTCCCTCTACGGATTGCGTCAATCTGGGCGAGCTTGGCACATGACTCTGGATCGAACACTCAGAAAAATTTGCGCTACTCAGACTAAAGCCGACTCTTGTGTCTACAAACTTGGACATGGAAAGGACATCGTCTACATCGCTGTCTATGTGGATGATATGATCTTCGCCTCCAGAAACATGTCAAAGATTGAAACCTTGAAGAAGAGACTGAGTCAAGAATTTAAAATTAAAAAAATTCTTGGAGAAATCGGATACTGTTTGGGGATCGAATTTTCTCGCAGAAATCAATCAATTTCCATGCATCAGACGGGATACATAAAAGGCGTCCTGGAACACTTCCGAATTATGGATTCAAAACCAGTGACAACCCCAATGGATCCAGACGTGAAGCTCGTCAAACCTGCTAAGAATCGGGCCCTACCCTGGAATTTCCCTACAGGGAACTCATTGGATCCCTGATGTATCTGGCAGTCTCAACCCGTCCATATATCGCCTTTGCAGTCAGCTGTTTGAGTCAATTCAACGACGGTCACAATCAAACTCACTGGATTGCGACGAAACGCGTTCTACGCTACCTGAAAGGCACCATGAACCTTGGACTCGTATTCAGACCATCGGACCGTCTCACAGTGGGATATGCGTGGCCAAAAATTGAAATTTTCGAACTATTAAATTTGGTGAATTTTTCGATTGAATATTTTTTTTCACTATCAGAACGAGATATTTACAAAGTTTTAGGTTTTGGTTCGACGTAGAACATAGAAAAAGAAGTACAATAACTTTTGTCCAACTTTTTGTGTTTCGTTGACATCCATACAATATTTTTGATTGTAATTGTACTTCAACGTACAAAATACGTCATATTAATTTTTTTCCAACTTTCTCAATGTACTACAGATATAAGAACATCTTTTTATGTGCCCTATATGAATTTCAATCAGTTTTTATATATTTTCAATTATATCGTCTAAAAAAGACTTCATGCTCTCGAAAATTTTATTATTTACAACCGTATAAAAAAAGACTTACACGAGCTTACACACTAAATCTTCGACAATTTTGTTCTAACACTATTTCCGAAGGCAACAAAAAAAGTTTTAGCTGCCAAGACTTGCCTATTCAAAAGTTATAACATATTGTTCATATTATGTTATCTGCATAGAATGATGTGGGCTCGTAGGATGGCCGATGATAACTTGTTTGAAAACTGTAAAGATATTCGTTGTAGATATGGCAAATATTTTGTAAATATAATTTAAAATGTATAACGCAATACAAAACTTGATACTCATTGTTGATGGTGTAATTTTTTTAAACAAATATCTGGAGAAATTCAATGTTTTTAACAATAAAAATGACTTCATAAGTATAATTAGTCAAGTATTAATAAAGATTTTTTTGGCATTCATGTTCTGATCCAAGTAAAAAATTTTTATATATTCTATCAATTCAATATAAACAATTAATTTGTTTTTAATAAACTAATTTGTTTCATATAGGTAGACAGAGACACACTTACAAATCTAGCGAATATTGTGTCCTTTCATCACAAATGTAATACTTACTGACTCATTATGCAAAATCTGTTGCATGATCAATTTGTTTAAACAAATTTCCGGTAAAACGTGACATTTCAAGCAACGGCAAACATTTTTGAAACAAAAAAACCATTCCATCTGATTTAAAAAAAATTCTTTCTTTCAGAGATATTTCGTATCTGGTTTTGATTTTTAAAAGAGACAAATCTGATGCTCACATCAACTAGGTGATTAATTACGAGGTTTGTCGCACCTGTAGCACATTTTCCAAAGTCTCCTTATCTCTAAGATGATCGCGTCCGGCTTAGAAATCTGCACTGATTGACATGCATACCGTCTACAAATTATTTCTGAGACATTTTTTTTTGTTTATTCAGCTGCTTCGTGAAGAAATTTTTGTCTCAATTTTTTTCCCCAGTCCTCTCGTAGGATTTTCATTCAGTTTCCCAAAATTTCCCATGCGAAACGCATCTAAATAGTTCGTGGTGTTTTTAGCGTTTGATATAAAGTGTTACATAAAGTTTTGTATCGTTTCGTGTTTTACTTGTGCGTTTACTAATGCAACATAAAAAATGGAGGAATATAAAACAACCTTTGGTGAATTGTGTGAGTGGATATGGAACGGAAAAACTGAACATTCTTTCACCGATCGTGTTTACCATAGTGCATTAGAAAAATTTAAAGATGCGCGAGTATCCGAAAAAGATAAAACAAATTTGAAGGAATATTTGCTTTTGAACTTTATCGCTCGATTTTCATCACGATGGACAGGATGCAACAGAACAAAAAGTGCATTCTGCAATAAATACGGAGACTGGATGAAAAAGCCATTTATAATTGATTTCAAAATAATTCAAGACAAAACGGTGAGTACAGAGTGACTTCTTTTCCAAAGTTATCAAATAACTACTTTGTAATATCTACTTTTTATGATTTCATGATTTTTATTATGATTATTCGCTACGAAAACTATTATTTCTCATGCATTGCACAGTAATTTCTCGATCTATTTTTGAAAGTTTTATACTTTTCACTTATTCTGAAAATAACCGTGAATAAAAATGTAAGAAAAGAATGTACTGTCTGAAAGAAAAATTGTTTTTATGTTACAATAAGATTGAGAATAAAATATATACTATATTTTCATGTAATTAACCTAACTGACAATTATTTTTTGTGCATTTATTTTATAGGACGCTTTATCACGTCGTAAAACTACACATTGTGTTTCTATGAATGCTTCAAGTCCTTGTGAAGGTGACAACCCTCCTGCTCGAGAGTTGCGGAACCGATCATACTCGATGCCTTCAACATCAAACCAAGATCATTTCGAATCATCGACATTTTCTGATTCACGATGCGTTCCCTGTTCTCGAGGTCGCCCAAAAACTACCTACGAAGAAAGCTCCGATAGATCGAAGAGAAGAAAAAACGCCCAATTACGGCAAGTTATATCTGAAGAGCAATTAATGAGTATTACACGTAATTTTGTTGAAAAAAAACAAAAATTGAATAATGATGAAGATTCAGAAGAAAAACTTAAGATACGAAATTCCGCTCTGGCCATGTACATTGATTTAGATTTTACC